>CM061140.1:8740738-9115657 GCA_030789695.1 Scilla litardierei | reverse complement strand
GGCTACGCCCCCGTTCCCCCCCTCAAGACCTCTGGGGCAGGGCCAACCCTAGCCACCCAAACCAGAGAAGGGCACGGGCCGGGCTACGCGCCCGCTCCCCCCCTCAAGACCTCTGGGGCAGGGCCAACCCTAGCCACCCAAACCAGAGAAGGGCACGGGCCGGGCTACGCGCCCGCTCCCCCCCTCAAGTCCTCTTGGGCAGGGCCAACCCTAGCCACCCAAACCAGAGAAGGGCACGGGCCGGGCTACGCGCCCGCTGCCCCCTCAAGACCTCTGGGGCAGGGCCAACCCTAGCCACCCAAACCAGAGAAGGGCACGGTCCGGGCTACGCGCCCGCTCCCCCCCTCAAGACCTCTGGGGCAGGGCCAACCCTAGCCACCCAAACCAGAGAAGGGCACGGGCCGGGCTACGCGCCCGCTCCCCCCCTCAAGACCTCTGGGGCAGGGCCAACCCTAGCCACCCAAACCAGAGAAGGGCACGGGCCGGGCTACGCGCCCGCTCCCCCCGCTCAAGACCTCTGGGGCAGGGCCAACCCTAGCCACCCAAACCAGAGAAGGGCACGGGCCGGGCTACGCGCCCGCTCCCCCCCTCAAGACCTCTGGGGCAGGGCCAACCCTAGCCACCCAAACCAGAGAAGGGCACGGGCCGGGCTACGCGCCCGCTCCCCCCCAAGACCTCAAGACCTCTGGGGCAGGGCCAACCCTAGCCACCCAAACCAGAGAAGGGCACGGGCCGGGCTACGCGCCCGCTCCCCCCCTCAAGACCTCTGGGGCAGGGCCAACCCTAGCCACCCAAACCAGAGAAGGGCCCGGGCCGGGCTACGCGCCCGCTCCCCCCCTCAAGACCTCTGGGGCAGGGCCAACCCTAGCCACCCAAACCAGAGAAGGGCACGGGCCGGGCTACGCGCCCGCTCCCCCCCTCAAGACCTCTGGGGCAGGGCCAACCATAGCCACCCAAACCAGAGAAGGGCACGGTCCGGGCTACGCGTCCGCTCCCCCCCTCAAGACCTCTGGGGCAGGGCCAACCCTAGCCACCCAAACCAGAGAAGGGCACGGGCCGGGATACGTGCCCGCTCCCCCCCTCAAGACCTCTGGGGCAGGGCCAACCCGAGCCACCCAAACCAGAGAAGGGCACGGGCCGGGCTACGCGCCCGCTCCCCCCTCAAGACCTCTGGGGCAGGGCCAACCATAGCCACCTAAACCAGAGAAGGGCTCGGGCCGGGCTACGCGCCCGCTCCCCCCTCAAGACCTCTGGGGCAGGGCCAACCCTAGCCACCCAAACCAGAGAAGGGCACGGGCCGGGCTAAGCGCCCGCTCCCCCCCTCAAGACCTCTGGGGCAGGGCCAACCCTAGCCACCCAAACCAGAGAAGGGCACGGGCCGGGCTACGCGCCCGCTCCCCCCCTCAAGACCTCTGGGGCAGGGCCAACCCTAGCCACCCAAACCAGAGAAGGGCACGGGCCGGGTTACGCGCCCGCTCCCCCCCTCAAGACCTCTGGGGCAGGGCCAACCCTAGCCACCCAAACCAGAGAAGGGCACGGGCCGGGATACGCGCCTGCTCCCCCCCTCAAGACCTCTGGGGCAGGGCCAACCCTAGCCACCCAAACCAGAGAAGGGCACGGGCCGGGCTACGCGCCCGCTCCCCCCCTCAAGACCTCTGGGGCAGGGCCAACCCTAGCGACCCAAACCAGAGAAGGGCACGGGCCGGGCTACGCGCCCGCTCCCCCCCTCAAGACCTCTGGGGCAGGGCCAACCCTAGCCACCCAAACCAGAGAAGGGCACGGGCCGGGCTACGCGCCCGCTCCCCCCCTCAAGACCTCTGGGGCAGGGGAAACCCTAGCCACCTAAACCAGAGAAGGGCACGGGCCGGGCTACGCGCCCGCTCCCCCCCTCAAGACCTCTGGGGCAGGGCCAACCCTAGCCACCCAAACCAGAGAAGGGCACGGGCCGGGCTACGCGCCCGCTCCCCCCCCCTCAAGACCTCTGGGGCAGGGCCAACCCTAGCCACCCAAACCAGAGAAGGGCACGGGCCGGGCAACGCGCCCGCTCCCCCCCCTCAAGACCTCTGGGGCAGGGCCAACCCTAGCCACCCAAACCAGAGAAGGGCACGGGCCGGGCTACGCGCCCGCTCCCCCCCCCCTCAAGACATCTGGGGCAGGGCCAACCCTAGCCACCTAAACCAGAGAAGGGCACGGGCCGGGATACGCGCCCGCTCCCCCCCTCAAGTCCTCTGGGGCAGGGCCAACCCTAGCCACCCAAACCAGAAAAGGGCACGGGCCGGGCTACGCGCCCGCTCCCCCCCTCAAGACCTCTGGGGCAGGGCCAACCCTAGCCACCCAAACCAGAGAAGGGCACGGGCCGGGCTACGCGCCCGCTCCCCCCCCCCTCAAGACCTCTGGGGCAGGGCCAACCCTAGCCACCCAAACCAGAGAAGGGCACGGGCCGGGCTACGCGCCCGCTCCCCCCCTCAAGACCTCTGGGGCAGGGCCAACCCTAGCCACCCAAACCAGAGAAGGGCACGGGCCGGGCTACGCGCCCGCTCCCCCCCTCAAGACCTCTGGGGCAGGGCCAACCCTAGCCACCCAAACCAGAGAAGGGCACGGGCCGGGCTACGCGCCCGCTACCCCCCCTCAAGACCTCTGGGGCAGGGCCAACCCTAGCCAAACAAACCAGAGAAGGGCACGGGCCGGGCTACGCGCCTCAAGACCTCTGGGGCAGGGCCAACCCTAGCCACCCAAACCAGAGAAAGGCACGGGCCGGGTTACGCGCCCGCTCCCCCCCTCAAGACATCTGGGGCAGGGCCAACCCTAGCCACCCAAACCAGAGAAGGGCACGGGCCGGGCTACGCCCCCGTTCCCCCCCATCAAGACCTCTGGGGCAGGGCCAACCCTAGCCACCCAAACCAGAGAAGGGCACGGGCCGGGCTACGCGCCCGCTCCCCCCCTCAAGACCTCTGGGGCAGGGCCAACCCTAGCGACCCAAACCAGAGAAGGGCACTGGCCGGGCTACGCGCCCGCTCCCCCCTCAAGTCCTCTTGGGCAGGGCCAACCCTAGCCACCCAAACCAGAGAAGGGCACGGGCCGGGCTACGCGCACGCTGCCCCCTCAAGACCTCTGGGGCAGGGCCAACCCTAGCCACCCAAACCAGAGAAGGGCACGGTCCGGGCTACGCGCCCGCTCCCCCCCTCAAGACCTCTGGGGCAGGGCCAACCCTAGCCACCCAAACCAGAGAAGGGCACGGGACGGGCTACGCGCCCGCTCCCCCCTCAAGACCTCTGGGGCAGGGCCAACCCTAGCCACCCAAACCAGATAAGGGCACGGGCCGGGCTACGCGCCCGCTCCCCCCGCTCAAGAATTCTGGGGCAGGGCCAACCCTAGCCACCCAAACCAGAGAAGGGCACGGGCCGGGCTACGCGCCCGCTCCCCCCCTCAAGACCTCTGGGGCAGGGCCAACCCTAGCCACCCAAACCAGAGAAGGGCACGGGCCGGGCTACGCGCCCGCTCCCCCCTCAAGACCTCTGGGGCAGGGCCAACCCTAGCCACCCAAACCAGAGAAGGGCACGGGCCGGGCTACGCGTCCGCTCCCCCCCTCAAGACCTCTGGGGCAGGGCCAACCCTAGCCACCCAAACCAGATAAGGGCACGGGCCGGGCTACGCGCCCGCTCCCCCCGCTCAAGAATTCTGGGGCAGGGCCAACCCTAGCCACCCAAACCAGAGAAGGGCACGGGCCGGGCTACGCGCCCGCTCCCCCCCTCAAGACCTCTGGGGCAGGGCCAACCCTAGCCACCCAAACCAGAGAAGGGCACGGGCCGGGCTACGCGCCCGCTCCCCCCTCAAGACCTCTGGGGCAGGGCCAACCCTAGCCACCCAAACCAGAGAAGGGCACGGGCCGGGCTACGCGTCCGCTCCCCCCCTCAAGACATCTGGGGCAGGGCCAACCCTAGCCACCCAAACCAGAGAAGGGCACGGGCCGGGATACGCGCCCGCTCCCCCCCTCAAGACCTCTGGGGCAGGGCCAACCCTAGCCACCCAAACCAGAGAAGGGCACGGGCCGGGCTACGCGCCCGCTCCCCCCCTCAAGTCCTCTGGGGCAGGGCCAACCCTAGCCACCCAAACCAGAAAAGGGCACGGGCCGGGCTACGCGCCCGCTCCCCCCCTCAAGACCTCTGGGGTAGGGCCAACCCTAGCCACCCAAACCAGAGAAGGGCACGGGCCGGGCTACGCGCCCGCTCCCCCCCCCCCTCAAGACCTCTGGGGCAGGGCCAACCCTAGCCACCCAAACCAGAGAAGGGCACGGGCCGGGCTACGCGCCCGCTCCCCCCCTCAAGACCTCTGGGGCAGGGCCAACCCTAGCCACCCAAACCAGAGAAGGGCACGGGCCGGGCTACGCGCCCGCTCCCCCCCTCAAGACCTCTGGGGCAGGGCCAACCCTAGCCACCCAAGCCAGAGAAGGGCACGGGCCGGGCTACGCGCCCGCTACCCCCCTCAAGACCTCTGGGGCAGGGCCAACCCTAGCCAAACAAACCAGAGAAGGGCACGGGCCGGGCTACGCGCCTCAAGACCTCTGGGGCAGGGCCAACCCTAGCCACCCAAACCAGAGAAAGGCACGGGCCGGGTTACGCGCCCGCTCCCCCCCCCCCCTCAAGACCTCTGGGGCAGGGCCAACCCTAGCCACCCAAACCAGAGAAGGGCACGGGCCGGGCTACGCCCCCGTTCCCCCACTCAAGACCTCTGGGGCAGGGCCAACCCTAGCCACCCAAACCAGAGAAGGGCACGGGCCGGGCTACGCGCCCGCTCCCCCCCTCAAGACCTCTGGGGCAGGGCCAACCCTAGCGACCCAAACCAGAGAAGGGCACTGGCCGGGCTACGCGCCCGCTCCCCCCTCAAGACCTCTTGGGCAGGGCCAACCCTAGCCACCCAAACCAGAGAAGGGCACGGGCCGGGCTACGCGCCCGCTCCCCCCTCAAGACCTCTGGGGCAGGGCCAACCCTAGCCACCCAAACCAGAGAAGGGCACGGTCCGGGCTACGCGCCCGCTCCCCCCCTCAAGACCTCTGGGGCAGGGCCAACCCTAGCCACCCAAACCAGAGAAGGGCACGGGACGGGCTACGCGCCCGCTCCCCCCTCAAGACCTCTGGGGCAGGGCCAACCCTAGCCACCCAAACCAGATAAGGGCACGGGCCGGGCTACACGCCCGCTCCCCCCGCTCAAGAATTCTGGGGCAGGGCCAACCCTAGCCACCCAAACCAGAGAAGGGCACGGGCCGGGCTACGCGCCCGCTCCCCCCCTCAAGACCTCTGGGGCAGGGCCAACCCTAGCCACCCAAACCAGAGAAGGGCACGGGCCGGGCTACGCGCCCGCTCCCCCCCTCAAGACCTCTGTGGCAGGGCCAACCCTAGCCACCCAAACCAGAGAAGGGCACGGGCCGGGCTACGCGCCCGCTCCCCCCTCAAGACCTCTGGGGCAGGGCCAACCCTAGCCACCCAAACCAGAGAAGGGCACGGGCCGGGCTACGCGTCCGCTCCCCCCCTCAAGACCTCTGGGGCAGGGCCAACCCTAGCCACCCAAACCAGAGAAGGGCCCGGGCCGGGCTACGCGCCCGCTCCCCCCCTCAAGACCTCTGGGGCAGGGCCAACCCTAGCCACCCAAACCAGAGAAGGGCACGGGCCGGGCTACGCGCCCGCTCCCCCCCTCAAGACCTCTGGGGCAGGGCCAACCATAGCCACCCAAACCAGAGAAGGGCACGGTCCGGGCTACGCGTCCGCTCCCCCCCTCAAGACCTCTGGGGCAGGGCCAACCCTAGCCACCCAAACCAGAGAAGGGCACGGGCCGGGATACGTGCCCGCTCCCCCCCTCAAGACCTCTGGGGCAGGGCCAACCCGAGCCACCCAAACCAGAGAAGGGCACGGGCCGGGCTACGCGCCCGCTCCCCCCTCAAGACCTCTGGGGCAGGGCCAACCATAGCCACCTAAACCAGAGAAGGGCACGGGCCGGGCTACGCGCCCGCTCCCCCCTCAAGACCTCTGGGGCAGGGCCAACCCTAGCCACCCAAACCAGAGAAGGGCACGGGCCGGGCTAAGCGCCCGCTCCCCCCCTCAAGACCTCTGGGGCAGGGCCAACCCTAGCCACCCAAACCAGAGAAGGGCACGGGCCGGGCTACGCGCCCGCTCCCCCCCTCAAGACCTCTGGGGCAGGGCCAACCCTAGCCACCCAAACCAGAGAAGGGCACGGGCCGGGTTACGCGCCCGCTCCCCCCCTCAAGACCTCTGGGGCAGGGCCAACCCTAGCCACCCAAACCAGAGAAGGGCACGGGCCGGGATACGCGCCCGCTCCCCCCCTCAAGACCTCTGGGGCAGGGCCAACCCTAGCCACCCAAACCAGAGAAGGGCACGGGCCGGGCTACGCGCCCGCTCCCCCCCTCAAGACCTCTGGGGCAGGGCCAACCCTAGCGACCCAAACCAGAGAAGGGCACGGGCCGGGCTACGCGCCCGCTCCCCCCCTCAAGACCTCTGGGGCAGGGCCAACCCTAGCCACCCAAACCAGAGAAGGGCACGGGCCGGGCTACGCGCCCGCTCCCCCCCTCAAGACCTCTGGGGCAGGGGAAACCCTAGCCACCTAAACCAGAGAAGGGCACGGGCCGGGCTACGCGCCCGCTCCCCCCCTCAAGACCTCTGGGGCAGGGCCAACCCTAGCCACCCAAACCAGAGAAGGGCACGGGCCGGGCTACGCGCCCGCTCCCCCCCCCTCAAGACCTCTGGGGCAGGGCCAACCCTAGCCACCCAAACCAGAGAAGGGCACGGGCCGGGCAACGCGCCCGCTCCCCCCCCCTCAAGACCTCTGGGGCAGGGCCAACCCTAGCCACCCAAACCAGAGAAGGGCACGGGCCGGGCTACGCGCCCGCTCCCCCCCCCCTCAAGACATCTGGGGCAGGGCCAACCCTAGCCACCTAAACCAGAGAAGGGCACGGGCCGGGATACGCGCCCGCTCCCCCCCTCAAGTCCTCTGGGGCAGGGCCAACCCTAGCCACCCAAACCAGAAAAGGGCACGGGCCGGGCTACGCGCCCGCTCCCCCCCTCAAGACCTCTGGGGCAGGGCCAACCCTAGCCACCCAAACCAGAGAAGGGCACGGGCCGGGCTACGCGCCCGCTCCCCCCCCCCCCCCCCCCCACCCAAACCAGAGAAGGGCACGGGCCGGGCTCAAGACCTCTGGGGCAGGGCCAACCCTAGCCACCCAAACCAGAGAAGGGCACGGGCCGGGCTACGCGCCCGCTCCCCCCCTCAAGACCTCTGGGGCAGGGCCAACCCTAGCCACCCAAACCAGAGAAGGGCACGGGCCGGGCTACGCGCCCGCTCCCCCCCTCAAGACCTCTGGGGCAGGGCCAACCCTAGCCACCCAAACCAGAGAAGGGCACGGGCCGGGCTACGCGCCCGCTACCCCCCTCAAGACCTCTGGGGCAGGGCCAACCCTAGCCAAACAAACCAGAGAAGGGCACGGGCCGGGCTACGCGCCTCAAGACCTCTGGGGCAGGGCCAACCCTAGCCACCCAAACCAGAGAAAGGCACGGGCCGGGTTACGCGCCCGCTCCCCCCCTCAAGACATCTGGGGCAGGGCCAACCCTAGCCACCCAAACCAGAGAAGGGCACGGGCCGGGCTACGCCCCCGTTCCCCCCCATCAAGACCTCTGGGGCAGGGCCAACCCTAGCCACCCAAACCAGAGAAGGGCACGGGCCGGGCTACGCGCCCGCTCCCCCCCTCAAGACCTCTGGGGCAGGGCCAACCCTAGCGACCCAAACCAGAGAAGGGCACTGGCCGGGCTACGCGCCCGCTCCCCCCTCAAGTCCTCTTGGGCAGGGCCAACCCTAGCCACCCAAACCAGAGAAGGGCACGGGCCGGGCTACGCGCACGCTGCCCCCTCAAGACCTCTGGGGCAGGGCCAACCCTAGCCACCCAAACCAGAGAAGGGCACGGTCCGGGCTACGCGCCCGCTCCCCCCCTCAAGACCTCTGGGGCAGGGCCAACCCTAGCCACCCAAACCAGAGAAGGGCACGGGACGGGCTACGCGCCCGCTCCCCCCTCAAGACCTCTGGGGCAGGGCCAACCCTAGCCACCCAAACCAGATAAGGGCACGGGCCGGGCTACGCGCCCGCTCCCCCCGCTCAAGAATTCTGGGGCAGGGCCAACCCTAGCCACCCAAACCAGAGAAGGGCACGGGCCGGGCTACGCGCCCGCTCCCCCCCTCAAGACCTCTGGGGCAGGGCCAACCCTAGCCACCCAAACCAGAGAAGGGCACGGGCCGGGCTACGCGCCCGCTCCCCCCTCAAGACCTCTGGGGCAGGGCCAACCCTAGCCACCCAAACCAGAGAAGGGCACGGGCCGGGCTACGCGTCCGCTCCCCCCCTCAAGACCTCTGGGGCAGGGCCAACCCTAGCCACCCATACCAGATAAGGGCACGGGCCGGGCTACGCGCCCGCTCCCCCCGCTCAAGAATTCTGGGGCAGGGCCAACCCTAGCCACCCAAACCAGAGAAGGGCACGGGCCGGGCTACGCGCCCGTTCCCCCCCTCAAGACCTCTGGGGCAGGGCCAACCCTAGCCACCCAAACCAGAGAAGGGCACGGGCCGGGCTACGCGCCCGCTCCCCCCTCAAGACCTCTGGGGCAGGGCCAACCCTAGCCACCCAAACCAGAGAAGGGCACGGGCCGGGCTACGCGTCCGCTCCCCCCCTCAAGACATCTGGGGCAGGGCCAACCCTAGCCACCCAAACCAGAGAAGGGCACGGGCCGGGATACGCGCCCGCTCCCCCCCTCAAGACCTCTGGGGCAGGGCCAACCCTAGCCACCCAAACCAGAGAAGGGCACGGGCCGGGCTACGCGCCCGCTCCCCCCCTCAAGTCCTCTGGGGCAGGGCCAACCCTAGCCACCCAAACCAGAAAAGGGCACGGGCCGGGCTACGCGCCCGCTCCCCCCCTCAAGACCTCTGGGGTAGGGCCAACCCTAGCCACCCAAACCAGAGAAGGGCACGGGCCGGGCTACGCGCCCGCTCCCCCCCCTCAAGACCTCTGGGGCAGGGCCAACCCTAGCCACCCAAACCAGAGAAGGGCACGGGCCGGGCTACGCGCCCGCTCCCCCCCTCAAGACCTCTGGGGCAGGGCCAACCCTAGCCACCCAAACCAGAGAAGGGCACGGGCCGGGCTACGCGCCCGCTCCCCCCCCTCAAGACCTCTGGGGCAGGGCCAACCCTAGCCACCCAAGCCAGAGAAGGGCACGGGCCGGGCTACGCGCCCGCTACCCCCCTCAAGACCTCTGGGGCAGGGCCAACCCTAGCCAAACAAACCAGAGAAGGGCACGGGCCGGGCTACGCGCCTCAAGACCTCTGGGGCAGGGCCAACCCTAGCCACCCAAACCAGAGAAAGGCACGGGCCGGGTTACGCGCCCGCTCCCCCCCTCAAAACCTCTGGGGCAGGGCCAACCCTAGCCACCCAAACCAGAGAAGGGCACGGGCCGGGCTACGCCCCCGTTCCCCCACTCAAGACCTCTGGGGCAGGGCCAACCCTAGCCACCCAAACCAGAGAAGGGCACGGGCCGGGCTACGCGCCCGCTCCCCCCCTCAAGACCTCTGGGGCAGGGCCAACCCTAGCGACCCAAACCAGAGAAGGGCACTGGCCGGGCTACGCGCCCGCTCCCCCCTCAAGACCTCTTGGGCAGGGCCAACCCTAGCCACCCAAACCAGAGAAGGGCACGGGCCGGGCTACGCGCCCGCTCCCCCCTCAAGACCTCTGGGGCAGGGCCAACCCTAGCCACCCAAACCAGAGAAGGGCACGGTCCGGGCTACGCGCCCGCTCCCCCCCTCAAGACCTCTGGGGCAGGGCCAACCCTAGCCACCCAAACCAGAGAAGGGCACGGGACGGGCTACGCGCCCGCTCCCCCCTCAAGACCTCTGGGGCAGGGCCAACCCTAGCCACCCAAACCAGATAAGGGCACGGGCCGGGCTACACGCCCGCTCCCCCCGCTCAAGAATTCTGGGGCAGGGCCAACCCTAGCCACCCAAACCAGAGAAGGGCACGGTCCGGGCTACGCGTCCGCTCCCCCCCTCAAGACCTCTGGGGCAGGGCCAACCCTAGCCACCCAAACCAGAGAAGGGCACGGGCCGGGATACGCGCCCGGTCCCCCCCTCAAGACCTCTGGGGCAGGGCCAACCCGAGCCACCCAAACCAGAGAAGGGCACGGGCCGGGCTACGCTCCCGCTCCCCCCCTCAAGACCTCTGGGGCAGGGCCAACCCTAGCCACCCAAACCAGAGAAGGGCACAGGCCGGGCTACGCGCCCGCTCCCCCCTCAAGACCTCTGGGGCAGGGCTAACCCTAGCCACCCAAACCAGAGAAGGTCACGGGCCGGGCTACGCTCCTCAAGACCTCTGGGGCAAGGCCAACCCTAGCCACCCAAACCAGAGAAAGGCACGGGCCGGGCTACGCGCCCGCTCCCCCCCTCAAGACCTCTGGGGCAGGGCCAACCCTAGCCACCCAAACCAGAGAAGGGCACGGGCCGGTCTACGCGCCCGCTCCCCCCCTCAAGACCTCTAGGGCAGTGCCAACCCTAGCCACCCAAACCAGAGAAGGGCACGGGCCGGGCTACGCGCCCGCACCCCCCCTCAAGACCTCTGGGGCAGGGCCAACCCTAGCCACCCAAACCAGAGAAGGGCACGGGCCGGGCTACGCGCCCGCTCCCCCCCTCAAGACCTCTGGGGCAGGGCCAACCCTAGCGACCCAAACCAGAGAAGGGCACTGGCCGGGCTACGCGCCCGCTCCCCCCTCAAGACCTCTTGGGCAGGGCCAATCTTAGCCACCCAAACCAGAGAAGGGCACGGGCCGGGCTACGCGCCCGCTCCCCCCTCAAGACCTCTGGGGCAGGGCCAACCCTAGCCACCCAAACCAGAGAAGGGCACGGTCCGGGCTACGCGCCCGCTCCCCCCCTCAAGACCTCTGGGGCAGGGCCAACCCTAGCCACCCAAACCAGAGAAGGGCACGGGACGGGCTACGCGCCCGCTCCCCCCTCAAGACCTCTGGGGCAGGGCCAACCCTAGCCACCCAAACCAGATAAGGGCACGGGCCGGGCTACGCGCCCGCTCCCCCCGCTCAAGAATTCTGGGGCAGGGCCAACCCTAGCCACCCAAACCAGAGAAGGGCACGGGCCGGGCTACGCGCCCGCTCCCCCCCTCAAGACCTCTGGGGCAGGGCCAACCCTAGCCACCCAAACCAGAGAAGGGCACGGGCCGGGCTACGCGCCCGCTCCCCCCCTCAAGACCTCTGGGACAGGGCCAACCCTAGCCACCCAAACCAGAGAAGGGCACGGGCCGGGCTACGCGTCCGCTCCCCCCCCCCCTCAAGACCTCTGGGGCAGGGACAACCCTAGCCACCCAAACCAGAGAAGGGCACGGGCCGGGATACGCGCCCGGTCCCCCCCTCAAGACCTCTGGGGCAGGGCCAACCCGAGCCACCCAAACCAGAGAAGGGCACGGGCCGGGCTACGCTCCCGCTCCCCCCCTCAAGACCTCTGGGGCAGGGCCAACCCTAGCCACCCAAACCAGAGAAGGGCACGGGCCGGGCTACGCGCCCGCTTCCCCCCTCAAGACCTCTGGGGCAGGGCCAACCCTAGCCACCCAAACCAGAGAAGGGCACGGGCCGGGCTACGCGCCCGCTCCCCCCCTCAAGACCTCTTGGGCAGGGCCAACCCTAGCCACCCAAACCAGAGAAGGGCACGGGCCGGGCTACGCGCCCGCTCCCCCCCTCAAAACCTCTGGGGCAGGGCTAACCCTAGCCTCCCAAACCAGAGAAGGGCACGGGCCGGGCTACGCTCCTTAAGACCTCTGGGGCAAGGCCAACCCTAGCCACCCAAACCAGAGAAAGGCACGGGCCGGGCTACGCGCCCGCTCCCCGCCTCAAGACCTCTGGGGCAGGGCCAACCCTAGCCACCCAAACCAGAGAAGGGCACGGGCCGGGCTACGCCCCCGTTCCCCCCCTCAAGACCTCTGGGGCCGGGCCAACCCTAGCCACCCAAACCAGAGAAGGGCACGGGCCGGGCTACGCGCCCGCTCCCCCCCTCAAGACCTCTGGGGCAGGGCCAACCCTAGCGACCCAAACCAGAGAAGGGCACTGGCCGGGCTACGCGCCCGCTCCCCCCTCAAGTCCTCTTGGGCTGGGCCAACCCTAGCCACCCAAACCAGAGAAGGGCACGGGCCGGGCTACGCGCACGCTGCCCCCTCAAGACCTCTGGGGCAGGGCCAACCCTAGCCACCCAAACCAGAGAAGGGCACGGTCCGGGCTACGCGCCCGCTCCCCCCCTCAAGACCTCTGGGGCAGGGCCAACCCTAGCCACCCAAACCAGAGAAGGGCACGGGACGGGCTACGCGCCCGCTCCCCCCTCAAGACCTCTGGGGCAGGGCCAACCCTAGCCACCCAAACCAGATAAGGGCACGGGCCGGGCTACGCGCCCGCTCCCCCCCGCTCAAGAATTCTGGGGCAGGGCCAACCCTAGCCACCCAAACCAGAGAAGGGCACGGGCCGGGCTACGCGCCCGCTCCCCCCCCTCAAGACCTCTGGGGCAGGGCCAACCCTAGCCACCCAAACCAGAGAAGGGCACGGGCCGGGCTACGCGCCCGCTCCCCCCCTCAAGACCTCTGGGGCAGGGCCAACCCTAGCCACCCAAACCAGAGAAGGGCACGGGCCGGGCTACGCGTCCGCTCCCCCCCCTCAAGACCTCTGGGGCAGGGCCAACCCTAGCCACCCAAACCAGATAAGGGCACGGGCCGGGCTACGCGCCCGCTCCCCCCGCTCAAGAATTCTGGGGCAGGGCCAACCCTAGCCACCCAAACCAGAGAAGGGCACGGGCCGGGCTACGCGCCCGCTCCGCCCCCTCAAGACCTCTGGGGCAGGGCCAACCCTAGCCACCCAAACCAGAGAAGGGCACGGGCCGGGCTACGCGCCCGCTCCCCCCTCAAGACCTCTGGGGCAGGGCCAACCCTAGCCACCCAAACCAGAGAAGGGCACGGGCCGGGCTACGCGTCCGCTCCCCCCCTCAAGACATCTGGGGCAGGGCCAACCCTAGCCACCCAAACCAGAGAAGGGCACGGGCCGGGCTACGCGCCCGCTCCCCCCCTCAAGACCTCTGGGGCAGGGCCAACCCTAGCCACCCAAACCAGAGAAGGGCACGGGCCGGGCTACGCGCCCGCTCCCCCCCTCAAGTCCTCTGGGGCAGGGCCAACCCTAGCCACCCAAACCAGAAAAGGGCACGGGCCGGGCTACGCGCCCGCTCCCCCCCTCAAGACCTCTGGGGTAGGGCCAACCCTAGCCACCCAAACCAGAGAAGGGCACGGGCCGGGCTACGCGCCCGCTCCCCCCCCCCCCCTCAAGACCTCTGGGGCAGGGCCAACCCTAGCCACCCAAACCAGAGAAGGGCACGGGCCGGGCTACGCGCCTGCTCCCCCCCCTCAAGACCTCTGGGGCAGGGCCAACCCTAGCCACCCAAACCAGAGAAGGGCACGGGCCGGGCTACGCGCCCGCTCCCCCCTCAAGACCTCTTGGGCAGGGCCAACCCTAGCCACCCAAACCAGAGAAGGGCACGGGCCGGGCTACGCGCCCGCTCCCCCCCCCCCCCTCAAAACCTCTGGGGCAGGGCTAACCCTAGCCACCCAAACCAGAGAAGGGCACGGGCCGGGCTACGCTCCTCAAGACCTCTAGGGCAAGGCCAACCCTAGCCACCCAAACCAGAGAAAGGCACGGGCCGGGCTACGCGCCCGCTCCCCCCCTCAAGACCTCTGGGGCAAGGCCAACCCTAGCCACCCAAACCAGAGAAGGGCACGGGCCGGTCTACGCGCCCGCTCCCCCCCTCAAGACCTCTAGGGCAGTGCCAACCCTAGCCACCCAAACCAGAGAAGGGCACGGGCCGGGCTACGCGCCCGCACCCCCCCTCAAGACCTCTGGGGCAGGGCCAACCCTAGCCACCCAAACCAGAGAAGGGCACGGGCCGGGCTACGCGCCCGCTCCCCCCCTCAAGACCTCTGGGGCAGGGCCAACCCTAGCGACCCAAACCAGAGAAGGGCACTGGCCAGGCTACGCGCCCGCTCCCCCCTCAAGACCTCTTGGGCAGGGCCAACCTTAGCCACCCAAACCAGAGAAGGGCACGGGCCGGGCTACGCGCCCGCTCCCCCCTCAAGACCTCTGGGGCAGGGCCAACCCTAGCCACCCAAACCAGAGAAGGGCACGGTCCGGGCTACGCGCCCGCTCCCCCCCTCAAGACCTCTGGGGCAGGGCCAACCCTAGCCACCCAAACCAGAGAAGGGCACGGGACGGGCTACGCGCCCGCTCCCCCCTCAAGACCTCTGGGGCAGGGCCAACCCTAGCCACCCAAACCAGATAAGGGCACGGGCCGGGCTACGCGCCCGCTCCCCCCGCTCAAGAATTCTGGGGCAGGGCCAACCCTAGCCACCCAAACCAGAGAAGGGCACGGGCCGGGCTACGCGCCCGCTCCCCCCCCTCAAGACCTCTGGGGCAGGGCCAACCCTAGCCACCCAAACCAGAGAAGGGCACGGGCCGGGCTACGCGCCCGCTCCCCCCTCAAGACCTCTGGGGCAGGGCCAACCCTAGCCACCCAAACCAGAGAAGGGCACGGGCCGGGCTACGCGTCCGCTCCCCCCCCTCAAGACCTCTGGGGCAGGCCCAACCCTAGCCACCCAAACCAGAGAAGGGCACGGGCCGGGATACGCGCCCGGTCCCCCCCTCAAGACCTCTGGGGCAGGGCCAACCCGAGCCACCCAAACCAGAGAAGGGCACGGGCCGGGCTACGCTCCCGCTCCTGCCCTCAAGACCTCTGGGGCAGGGCCAACCCTAGCCACCCAAACCAGAGAAGGGCACGGGCCGGGCTACGCGCCCGCTTCCCCCCTCAAGACCTCTGGGGCAGGGCCAACCCTAGCCACCCAAACCAGAGAAGGGCACGGGCCGGGCTACGCGCCCGCTCCCCCCTCAAGACCTCTTGGGCAGGGCCAACCCTAGCCACCCAAACCAGAGAAGGGCACGGGCCGGGCTACGCGCCCGCTCCCCCCCTCAAAACCTCTGGGGCAGGGCTAACCCTAGCCACCCAAACCAGAGAAGGGCACGGGCCGGGCTACGCTCCTTAAGACCTCTGGGGCAAGGCCAACCCTAGCCACCCAAACCAGAGAAAGGCACGGGCCGGGCTACGCGCCCGCTCCCCGCCTCAAGACCTCTGGGGCAGGGCCAACCCTAGCCACCCAAACCAGAGAAGGGCACGGGCCGGGCTACGCCCCCGTTCCCCCCCTCAAGACCTCTGGGGCCGGGCCAACCCTAGCCACCCAAACCAGAGAAGGGCACGGGCCGGGCTACGCGCCCGCTCCCCCCCTCAAGACCTCTGGGGCAGGGCCAACCCTAGCGACCCAAACCAGAGAAGGGCACTGGCCGGGCTACGCGCCCGCTCCCCCCTCAAGTCCTCTTGGGCTGGGCCAACCCTAGCCACCCAAACCAGAGAAGGGCACGGGCCGGGCTACGCGCACGCTGCCCCCCTCAAGACCTCTGGGGCAGGGCCAACCCTAGCCACCCAAACCAGAGAAGGGCACGGTCCGGGCTACGCGCCCGCTCCCCCCCTCAAGACCTCTGGGGCAGGGCCAACCCTAGCCACCCAAACCAGAGAAGGGCACGGGACGGGCTACGCGCCCGCTCCCCCCTCAAGACCTCTGGGGCAGGGCCAACCCTAGCCACCCAAACCAGATAAGGGCACGGGCCGGGCTACGCGCCCGCTCCCCCCGCTCAAGAATTCTGGGGCAGGGCCAACCCTAGCCACCCAAACCAGAGAAGGGCACGGGCCGGGCTACGCGCCCGCTCCCCCCCTCAAGACCTCTGGGGCAGGGCCAACCCTAGCCACCCAAACCAGAGAAGGGCACGGGCCGGGCTACGCGCCCGCTCCCCCCTCAAGACCTCTGGGGCAGGGCCAACCCTAGCCACCCAAACCAGAGAAGGGCACGGGCCGGGCTACGCGTCCGCTCCCCCCCTCAAGACCTCTGGGGCAGGGCCAACCCTAGCCACCCAAACCAGATAAGGGCACGGGCCGGGCTACGCGCCCGCTCCCCCCGCTCAAGAATTCTGGGGCAGGGCCAACCCTAGCCACCCAAACCAGAGAAGGGCACGGGCCGGGCTACGCGCCCGCTCCCCCCCTCAAGACCTCTGGGGCAGGGCCAACCCTAGCCACCCAAACCAGAGAAGGGCACGGGCCGGGCTACGCGCCCGCTCCCCCCTCAAGACCTCTGGGGCAGGGCCAACCCTAGCCACCCAAACCAGAGAAGGGCACGGGCCGGGCTACGCGTCCGCTCCCCCCCCCTCAAGACATCTGGGGCAGGGCCAACCCTAGCCACCCAAACCAGAGAAGGGCACGGGCCGGGCTACGCGCCCGCCGCTCCCCCCCTCAAGACCTCTGGGGCAGGGCCAACCCTAGCCACCCAAACCAGAGAAGGGCACGGGCCGGGCTACGCGCCCGCTCCCCCCCTCAAGTCCTCTGGGGCAGGGCCAACCCTAGCCACCCAAACCAGAAAAGGGCACGGGCCGGGCTACGCGCCCGCTCCCCCCCTCAAGACCTCTGGGGTAGGGCCAACCCTAGCCACCCAAACCAGAGAAGGGCACGGGCCGGGCTACGCGCCCGCTCCCGCCCCCCCTCAAGACCTCTGGGGCAGGGCCAACCCTAGCCACCCAAACCAGAGAAGGGCACGGGCCGGGCTACGCGCCTGCTCCCCCCCTCAAGACCTCTGGGGCAGGGCCAACCCTAGCCACCCAAACCAGAGAAGGGCACGGGCCGGGCTACGCGCCCGCTCCCCCCTCAAGACCTCTTGGGCAGGGCCAACCCTAGCCACCCAAACCAGAGAAGGGCACGGGCCGGGCTACGCGCCCGCTCCCCCCCCCCCCCCTCAAAACCTCTGGGGCAGGGCTAACCCTAGCCACCCAAACCAGAGAAGGGCACGGGCAGGGCTACGCTCCTCAAGACCTCTAGGGCAAGGCCAACCCTAGCCACCCAAACCAGAGAAAGGCACGGGCCGGGCTACGCGCCCGCTCCCCCCCTCAAGACCTCTGGGGCAGGGCCAACCCTAGCCACCCAAACCAGAGAAGGGCACGGGCCGGTCTACGCGCCCGCTCCCCCCCTCAAGACCTCTAGGGCAGTGCCAACCCTAGCCACCCAAACCAGAGAAGGGCACGGGCCGGGCTACGCGCCCGCACCCCCCCTCAAGACCTCTGGGGCAGGGCCAACCCTAGCCACCCAAACCAGAGAAGGGCACGGGCCGGGCTACGCGCCCGCTCCCCCCCTCAAGACCTCTGGGGCAGGGCCAACCCTAGCGACCCAAACCAGAGAAGGGCACTGGCCAGGCTACGCGCCCGCTCCCCCCTCAAGACCTCTTGGGCAGGGCCAACCTTAGCCACCCAAACCAGAGAAGGGCACGGGCCGGGCTACGCGCCCGCTCCCCCCTCAAGACCTCTGGGGCAGGGCCAACCCTAGCCACCCAAACCAGAGAAGGGCACGGTCCGGGCTACGCGCCCGCTCCCCCCCTCAAGACCTCTGGGGCAGGGCCAACCCTAGCCACCCAAACCAGAGAAGGGCACGGGACGGGCTACGCGCCCGCTCCCCCCTCAAGACCTCTGGGGCAGGGCCAACCCTAGCCACCCAAACCAGAGAAGGGCACGGGCCGGGCTACGCGCCCGCTCCCCCCGCTCAATAATTCTGGGGCAGGGCCAACCCTAGCCACCCAAACCAGAGAAGGGCACGGGCCGGGCTACGCGCCCGCTCCCCCCCTCAAGACCTCTGGGGCAGGGCCAACCCGAGCCACCCAAACCAGAGAAGGGCACGGGCCGGGCTACGCGCCCGCTCCCCCCTCAAGACCTCTGGGGCAGGGCCAACCCTAGCCACCCAAACCAGAGAAGGGCACGGGCCGGGCTACGCGTCCGCTCCCCCCCCCCCTCAAGACCTCTGGGGCAGGCCCAACCCTAGCCACCCAAACCAGAGAAGGGCACGGGCCGGGATACGCGCCCGGTCCCCCCCTCAAGACCTCTGGGGCAGGGCCAACCCGAGCCACCCAAACCAGAGAAGGGCACGGGCCGGGCTACGCTCCCGCTCCCCCCCTCAAGACCTCTGGGGCAGGGCCAACCCTAGCCACCCAAACCAGAGAAGGGCACGGGCCGGGCTACGCGCCCGCTTCCCCCCTCAAGACCTCTGGGGCAGGGCCAACCCTAGCCACCCAAACCAGAGAAGGGCACGGGCCGGGCTACGCGCCCGCTCCCCCCTCAAGACCTCTTGGGCAGGGCCAACCCTAGCCACACAAACCAGAGAAGGGCACGGGCCGGGCTACGCGCCCGCTCCCCCCCTCAAAACCTCTGGGGCAGGGCTAACCCTAGCCACCCAAACCAGAGAAGGGCACGGGCCGGGCTACGCTCCTCAAGACCTCTGGGGCAAGGCCAACCCTAGCCACCCAAACCAGAGAAAGGCACGGGCCAGGCTACGCGCCCGCTCCCCCCCTCAAGACCTCTGGGGCAGGGCCAACCCTAGCCACCCAAACCAGAGAAGGGCACGGGCCGGGCTACGCCCCCGTTCCCCCCCTCAAGACCTCTGGGGCAGGGCCAACCCTAGCCACCCAAACCAGAGAAGGGCACGGGCCGGGCTACGCGCCCGCTCCCCCCCTCAAGACCTCTGGGGCAGGGCCAACCCTAGCGACCCAAACCAGAGAAGGGCACTGGCCGGGCTACGCGCCCGCTCCCCCCTCAAGTCCTCTTGGGCTGGGCCAACCCTAGCCACCCAAACCAGAGAAGGGCACGGGCCGGGCTACGCGCCCGCTGCCCCCTCAAGACCTCTGGGGCAGGGCCAACCCTAGCCACCCAAACCAGAGAAGGGCACGGTCCGGGCTACGCGCCCGCTCCCCCCCTCAAGACCTCTGGGGCAGGGCCAACCCTAGCCACCCAAACCAGAGAAGGGCACGGGACGGGCTACGCGCCCGCTCCCCCCTCAAGACCTCTGGGGCAGGGCCAACCCTAGCCACCCAAACCAGAAAAGGGCACGGGCCGGGCTACGCGCCCGCTCCCCCCGCTCAAGAATTCTGGGGCAGGGCCAACCCTAGCCACCCAAACCAGAGAAGGGCACGGGCCGGGCTACGCGCCCGCTCCCCCCCTCAAGACCTCTGGGGCAGGGCCAACCCTAGCCACCCAAACCAGAGAAGGGCACGGGCCGGGCTACGCGCCCGCTCCCCCCTCAAGACCTCTGGGGCAGGGCCAACCCTAGCCACCCAAACCAGAGAAGGGCACGGGCCGGGCTACGCGTCCGCTCCCCCCCTCAAGACCTCTGGGGCAGGGCCAACCCTAGCCACCCAAACCAGATAAGGGCACGGGCCGGGCTACGCGCCCGCTCCCCCCGCTCAAGAATTCTGGGGCAGGGCCAACCCTAGCCACCCAAACCAGAGAAGGGCACGGGCCGGGCTACGCGCCCGCTCCCCCCCTCAAGACCTCTGGGGCAGGGCCAACCCTAGCCACCCAAACCAGAGAAGGGCACGGGCCGGGCTACGCGCCCGCTCCCCCCTCAAGACCTCTGGGGCAGGGCCAACCCTAGCCACCCAAACCAGAGAAGGGCACGGGCCGGGCTACGCGTCCGCTCCCCCCCTCAAGACATCTGGGGCAGGGCCAACCCTAGCCACCCAAACCAGAGAAGGGCACGGGCCGGGATACGCGCCCGCTCCCCCCCTCAAGACCTCTGGGGCAGGGCCAACCCTAGCCACCCAAACCAGAGAAGGGCACGGGCCGGGCTACGCGCCCGCTCCCCCCCTCAAGTCCTCTGGGGCAGGGCCAACCCTAGCCACCCAAACCAGAAAAGGGCACGGGCCGGGCTACGCGCCCGCTCCGCCCCTCAAGACCTCTGGGGTAGGGCCAACCCTAGCCACCCAAACCAGAGAAGGGCACGGGCCGGGCTACGCGCCCGCTCCCCCCCCTCAAGACCTCTGGGGCAGGGCCAACCCTAGCCACCCAAACCAGAGAAGGGCACGGGCCGGGCTACGCGCCCGCTCCCCCCCTCAAGACCTCTGGGGCAGGGCCAACCCTAGCCACCCAAACCAGAGAAGGGCACGGGCCGGGCTACGCGCCCGCTCCCCCCCTCAAGACCTCTGGGGCAGGGCCAACCCTAGCCACCCAAACCAGAGAAGGGCACGGGCCGGGCTACGCGCCCGCTCCCCCCCTCAAGACCTCTGGGGCAGGGCCAACCCTAGCCACCCAAACCAGAGAAGGGCACGGGCCGGGCTACGCGCCCGCTCCCCCCCTCAAGACCTCTGGGGCAGGGCCAACCCTAGCCACCCAAACCAGAGAAGGGCACGGGCCGGGCTACGCGCCCGCTACCCCCCTCAAGACCTCTGGGGCCGGGCCAACCCTAGCCAAACAAACCAGAGAAGGGCACGGGCCGGGCTACGCGCCTCAAGACCTCTGGGGCAGGGCCAACCCTAGCCACCCAAACCAGAGAAAGGCACGGGCCGGGTTACGCGCCCGCTCCCCCCCTCAAGACCTCTGGGGCAGGGCCAACCCTAGCCACCCAAACCAGAGAAGGGCACGGGCCGGGCTACGCCCCCGTTCCCCCCCTCAAGACCTCTGGGGCAGGGCCAACCCTAGCCACCCAAACCAGAGAAGGGCACGGGCCGGGCTACGCGCCCGCTCCCCCCCCTCAAGACCTCTGGGGCAGGGCCAACCCTAGCGACCCAAACCAGAGAAGGGCACTGGCCGGGCTACGCGCCCGCTCCCCCCACAAGACCTCTTGGGCAGGGCCAACCCTAGCCACCCAAACCAGAGAAGGGCACGGGCCGGGCTACGCGCCCGCTCCCCCCTCAAGACCTCTGGGGCAGGGCCAACCCTAGCCACCCAAACCAGAGAAGGGCACGGTCCGGGCTACGCGCCCGCTCCCCCCCTCAAGACCCTGGGGCAGGGCCAACCCTAGCCACCCAAACCAGAGAAGGGCACGGGACGGGCTACGCGCCCGCTCCCCCCTCAAGACCTCTGGGGCAGGGCCAACCCTAGCCACCCAAACCAGATAAGGGCACGGGCCGGGCTACACGCCCGCTCCCCCCGCTCAAGAATTCTGGGGCAGGGCCAACCCTAGCCACCCAAACCAGAGAAGGGCACGGGCCGGGCTACGCGCCCGCTCCCCCCCTCAAGACCTCTGGGGCAGGGCCAACCCTAGCCACCCAAACCAGAGAAGGGCACGGGCCGGGCTACGCGCCCGCTCCCCCCTCAAGACCTCTGGGGCAGGGCCAACCCTAGCCACCCAAACCAGAGAAGGGCACGGGCCGGGCTACGCGTCCGCTCCCCCCCTCAAGACCTCTGGGGCAGGGCCAACCCTAGCCACCCAAACCAGAGAAGGGCACGGGCCGGGATACGCGCCCGGTCCCCCCCTCAAGACCTCTGGGGCAGGGCCAACCCGAGCCACCCAAACCAGAGAAGGGCACGGGCCGGGCTACGCTCCCGCTCCCCCCCTCAAGACCTCTGGGGCAGGGCCAACCCTAGCCACCCAAACCAGAGAAGGGCACGGGCCGGGCTACGCGCCCGCTTCCCCCCTCAAGACCTCTGGGGCAGGGCCAACCCTAGCCACCCAAACCAGAGAAGGGCACGGGCCGGGCTACGCGCCCGCTCCCCCCCTCAAGACCTCTTGGGCAGGGCCAACCCTAGCCACCCAAACCAGAGAAGGGCACGGGCCGGGCTACGCGCCCGCTCCCCCCCCTCAAAACCTCTGGGGCAGGGCTAACCCTAGCCACCCAAACCAGAGAAGGGCACGGGCCGGGCTACGCTCCTCAAGACCTCTGGGGCAAGGCCAACCCTAGCCACCCAAACCAGAGAAAGGCACGGGCCGGGCTACGCGCCCGCTCCCCCCCTCAAGACCTCTGGGGCAGGGCCAACCCTAGCCACCCAAACCAGAGAAGGGCACGGGCCGGTCTACGCGCCCGCTCCCCCCCTCAAGACCTCTAGGGCAGTGCCAACCCTAGCCACCCAAACCAGAGAAGGGCACGGGCCGGGCTACGCGCCCGCACCCCCCCTCAAGACCTCTGGGGCAGGGCCAACCCTAGCCACCCAAACCAGAGAAGGGCACGGGCCGGGCTACGCGCCCGCTCCCCCCCTCAAGACCTCTGGGGCAGGGCCAACCCTAGCGACCCAAACCAGAGAAGGGCACTGGCCGGGCTACGCGCCCGCTCCCCCCTCAAGACCTCTTGGGCAGGGCCAACCTTAGCCACCCAAACCAGAGAAGGGCACGGGCCGGGCTACGCGCCCGCTCCCCCCTCAAGACCTCTGGGGCAGGGCCAACCCTAGCCACCCAAACCAGAGAAGGGCACGGTCCGGGCTACGCGCCCGCTCCCCCCCTCAAAACCTCTGGGGCAGGGCCAACCCTAGCCACCCAAACCAGAGAAGGGCACGGGACGGGCTACGCGCCCGCTCCCCCCTCAAGACCTCTGGGGCAGGGCCAACCCTAGCCACCCAAACCAGATAAGTGCACGGGCCGGGCTACGCGCCCGCTCCCCCCGCTCAAGAATTCTGGGGCAGGGCCAACCCTAGCCACCCAAACCAGAGAAGGGCACGGGCCGGGCTACGCGCCCGCTCCCACCCTCAAGACCTCTGGGGCAGGGCCAACCCTAGCCACCCAAACCAGAGAAGGGCACGGGCCGGGCTACGCGCCCGCTCCCCCCTCAAGACCTCTGGGGCAGGGCCAACCCTAGCCACCCAAACCAGAGAAGGGCACGGGCCGGGCTACGCGTCCGCTCCCCCCCCTCAAGACCTCTGGGGCAGGGCCAACCCTAGCCACCCAAACCAGAGAAGGGCACGGGCCGGGATACGCGCCCGGTCCCCCCCTCAAGACCTCTGGGGCAGGGCCAACCCGAGCCACCCAAACCAGAGAAGGGCACGGGCCGGGCTACGCTCCCGCTCCCCCCCCTCAAGACCTCTGGGGCAGGGCCAACCCTAGCCACCCAAACCAGAGAAGGGCACGGGCCGGGCTACGCGCCCGCTTCCCCCCTCAAGACCTCTGGGGCAGGGCCAACCCTAGCCACCCAAACCAGAGAAGGGCACGGGCCGGGCTACGCGCCCGCTCCCCCCTCAAGACCTCTTGGGCAGGGCCAACCCTAGCCACCCAAACCAGAGAAGGGCACGGGCCGGTCTACGCGCCCGCTCCCCCCCCTCAAAACCTCTGGGGCAGGGCTAACCCTAGCCACCCAAACCAGAGAAGGGCACGGGCCGGGCTACGCTCCTCAAGACCTCTGGGGCAAGGCCAACCCTAGCCACCCAAACCAGAGAAAGGCACGGGCCGGGCTACGCGCCCGCTCCCCCCCTCAAGACCTCTGGGGCAGGGCCAACCCTAGCCACCCAAACCAGAGAAGGGCACGGGCCGGTCTACGCGCCCGCTCCCCCCCTCAAGACCTCTAGGGCAGTGCCAACCCTAGCCACCCAAACCAGAGAAGGGCACGGGCCGGGCTACGCGCCCGCACCCCCCCTCAAGACCTCTGGGGCAGGGCCAACCCTAGCCACCCAAACCAGAGAAGGGCATGGGCCGGGCTACGCGCCTGCTCCCCCCCCTCAAGACCTCTTGGGCAGGGCCAACCCTAGCCACCCAAACCAGAGAAGGGCACAGACCGGGCTACGCGCCCGCTCCCCCCCTCAAGACCTCTGGGGCAGGGCCAACCCTAGACACCCAAACCAGAGAAGGGCCCGGGCCGGGCTACGCGCCCGATCCCCCCTCAAGACCTCTGGGGCAGGGCCAACCCTAGCCACCCAAACCAGAGAAGGGCACGGGCCGGGGTACGCGCCCGCTCCCCCCCCTCAAGACCTCTGGGGCAGGGCCAACCCTAGCCACCCAAACCAGAGAAGGGCACGGGCCGGGCTACGCGCCCGCTCCGCCCCCCCCCCCCCCCCCTCAAGACCTCTGGGGCAGGGCCAACCCTAGCCACCCAAACCAGAGAAGGGCACGGGCCGGGCTACGCGCCCGCTCCCCCCCTCAAGACCTCTGGGGCAGGCCAACCCTAGCCACCCAAACCAGAGAAGGGCACGGGCCGGGCTACACGCCCGCTCCCCCCTCAAGACCTCTGGGGCAGGGCCAACCCTAGCCACGCAAACCAGAGAAGGGCACGGGCCGGGCTACGCGCCCGCTCCCCCCCTCAAGTCCTCTGGGGCAGGGCCAACCCTAGCCACCCAAACCAGAGAAGGGCACGGGCCGGGCTACGCGCCCGCTCCCCCCATCAAGACCTCTGGGGCAGGGCCAACCCTAGCCACCCAAACCAGAGAAGGGCACGGGCCGGGCTACGCGCCCGCTCCCCCCCCTCAAGACCTTTGGGGCAGGGCCAACCCTAGCCACCCAAACCAGAGAAGGGCACGGGCCGGGCTACGGCCCGCTCCCCCCCCCCCCTCAAGACCACTGGGGCAGGGCCAACCCTAGCCACCCAAACCAGAGAAGGGCACGGGCCGGGCTACGCGCCCGCTCCCCCCCTCCCTCAAGACCTCTGGGGCAGGGCCAACCCTAGCCACCCAAACCAGAGAAGGGCACGGGCCGGGCTACGCGCCCGCTCCCCCCCTTAAGACCTCTAGGGCAAGGCCAACCCTAGCCACCCAAACCAGAGAAGGGCACGGGCCGGGCTACGCGCCCGCTCCCCCCCTCAAGACCTCTGGGGCAGGGCCAACCCTAGCCACCCAAACCAGAGAAGGGCACGGGCCGGGCTACGCACCCGCTCCCCCCCTCAAGACTTCTGGGGCAGGGCCAACCCTAACCACCCAAACCAGAGAAGGGCACAGGCCGGGCTACGCGCCTCAAGACCTCTGGGGCAGTGCCAACCCTAGCCATCCAAACCAGAGAAGGGCACGGGCCGGGCTACGTGCCCGCTCCCCCCCTCAAGACCTCTGGGGCAGGGCGAACCCTAGCCACCCAAACCCGAGAAGGGCAAGGGCCGGGCTACGCGCCCAATCCCCCCCCCCCCCCCTCAAGACCTCTGGGGCAGGGCCAACCCTAGCCACCCAAACCAGAGAAGGGCACGGGCCGGGCTACGCGCCCGCTCCCCGCCTCAAGACCTCTGGGGCAGGGCCAACCCTAGCCACCCAAACCAGAGAAGGGCACGGGCCGGGCTACGCGCCCGCTCCCCCCCTCAAGAACTCTGGGGCAGGGCCAACCCTAGCCACCCAAACCAGAGAAGGGCACGGGCCGGGCTACGCGCCCGCTCCCCCCCTCCAGACCTCTGGGGCAGGGCCAACCCTAGCCACCCAAACCAGAGAAGGGCACGGGACGGGCTACGCGCCCGCTCCCCCCCTCAAGACCTCTGGGGCCGGGCCAACCCTAGCCACCCAAACCAGAGAAGGGCACGGGCCGGGCTACGCGCCCGCTCCCCCCCCTCAAGACCTCTGGGGCAGGGCCAACCCTAGCCACCCAAACCAGAGAAGGGCACGGGCCGGGCTACGCGCCCGCTCCCCCCCTTAAGACCTCTGGGGCAAGGCCAACCCTAGCCACCCAAACCAGAGAAGGGCACGGGCCGGGCTACGCGCCCGCTCCCCCCCTCAAGACCTCTGGGGCAGGGCCAACCCTAGCCACCCAAACCAGAGAAGGGCACGGGCCGGGCTACGCACCCGCTCCCCCCCTCAAGACTTCTGGGGCAGGGCCAACCCTAACCACCCAAACCAGAGAAGGGCACAGGCCAGGCTACGCGCCTCAAGACCTCTGGGGCGGGGCCAACCCTAGCCATCCAAACCAGAGAAGGGCACGGGCCGGGCTACGTGCCCGCTCCCCCCCTCAAGACCTCTGGGGCAGGGCCAACCCTAGCCACCCAAACCAGAGAAGGGCACGGGCCGGGATACGCGCCCGCTCCCCCCCCTCAAGACCTCTGGGGCAGGGCCAACCCGAGCCACCCAAACCAGAGAAGGGCACGGGCCGGGCTACGCTCCCGCTCCCCCCCTCAAGACCTCTGGGGCAGGGCCAACCCTAGCCACCCAAACCAGAGAAGGGCACGGGCCGGGCTACGCGCCCGCTCCCCCCCTCAAGACCTCTGGGGCAGTGCCAACCCTAGCCACCCAAACCAGAGAAGGGCACGGGCCGGGCTACGCGCCCGCTCCACCCCTCAAGACCTCTTGGGCAGGGCCAACCCTAGCCACCCAAACCAGAGAAGGGCACGGGCCGGGCTACGCGCCCGCTCCCCCCCTCAAAACCTCTGGGGCAGGGCTAACCCTAGCCACCCAAACCAGAGAAGGGCACGGGCCGGGCTACGTGCCTCAAGACCTCTGGGGCAAGGCCAACCCTAGCCACCCAAACCAGAGAAAGGCACGGGCCGGGCTACGCGCCCGCTCCCCCCTCAAGACCTCTGGGGCAGGGCCAACCCTAGCCACCCAAACCAGAGAAGGGCACGGGCCGGGCTACGCGCCCGCTCCCCCCCTCAAGACCTCTAGGGCAGTGCCAACCCTAGCCACCCAAACCAGAGAAGGGCACGGGCCGGGCTACGCGCCCGCACCCCCCCTCAAGACCTCTGGGGCAGGGCCAACCCTAGCCACCCAAACCAAAGAAGGGCATGGGCCGGGCTACGCGCCTGCTCCCCCCCTCAAGACCTCTTGGGCAGGGCCAACCGTAGCCACCCAATCCAGAGAAGGGCACAGACCGGGCAACGCGCCCGCTCCCCCCCCTCTAGACCTCTGGGGCAGGGCCAACCCTAGACACCCAAACCAGAGAAGGGCCCGGGCCGGGCTACGCGCCCGCTCCCCCCCCCCCCCCTCAAGACCTCTGGGGCAGGGCCAACCCTAGCCACCCAAACCAGAGAAGGGCACGGGCCGGGTTACGCGCCCGCTCCCCCCATCAAGACCTCTGGGGCAGGGCCAACCCTAGCCACCCAAACCAGAGAAGGGCACGGGCCGGGCTACGCGCCCGCTCCCCCCCTCAAGACCTCTGGGGCAGGGCCAACCCTAGCCACCCAAACCAGAGAAGGGCACGGGCCGGGCTACGCGCCCGCTCCCCCCCTCAAGACCTCTGGGGCAGGGCCAACCCTAGCCACCCAAACCAGAGAAAGGCACGGGCCGGGCTACGGCCCGCTCCCCCCCCCCCCCCCTCAAGACCTCTGGGGCAGGGCCAACCCTAGCCACCCACACCAGAGAAGGGCACGGGCCGGGTTACGCGCCCGCTCCCCCCCTCCCTCAAGACCTCTGGGGCAGGGCCAACCCTAGCCACCCAAACCAGAGAAGGGCACGGGCCGGGCTACGCGCCCGCTCCCCCCCTTAAGACCTCTGGGGCAAGGCCAACCCTAGCCACCCAAACCAGAGAAGGGCACGGGCCGGGCTACGCGCCCGCTCCTCCCCTCAAGACCTCTGGGGCAGGGCCAACCCTAGCAACCCAAACCAGAGAAGGGCACGGGCCGGGCTACGCACCCGCTCCCCCCCCCTCAAGACTTCAGGGGCAGGGCCAACCCTAACCACCCAAACCAGAGAAGGGCACAGGCCGGGCTACGCGCCTCAAGACCTCTGGGGCAGGGCCAACCCTAGCCATCCAAACCAGAGAAGGGCACGGGCCGGGCTACGTGCCCGCTCCCCCCCTCAAGACCTCTGGGGCAGGGCCAACCCTGAGAAGGGCAAGGGCCGGGCTACGCGCCCACTCCCCCCCCCCCCTCAAGACCTCTTGGGCAGGGCCAACCCTAGCCACCCAAACCAGAGAAGGGCACGGGCCGGGCTACGCGCCCGCTCCCCCCCTCAAGACCTCTGGGGCAGGGCCAACCCTAGCCACCCAAACCAGAGAAGGGCACGGGCCGGGCTACGCGCCCGCTCCCCCCCTCAAGAACTCTGGGGCAGGGCCAACCCTAGCCACCCAAACCAGAGAAGGGCACGGGCCGGGCTACGCGCCCGCTCCCCCCCTCAAGACCTCTGGGGCAGGGCCAACCCTAGCCACCCAAACCAGAGAAGGGCACGGGCCGGGCTACGCGCCCGCTCCCCCCCTCAAGATCTCTGGGGCCGGGCGAACCCTAGCCACCCAAACCAGAGAAGGGCACGGGCCGGGCTACGCGCCCGCTCCCCCCCTCAAGACCTCTGGGGCAGGGCCAACCCTAGCCACCCAAACCAGAGAAGGGCACGGGCCGGGCTACGCGCTCGCTCCACCCCTCAAGACCTCTGGGGCAGGGCCAACCCTAGCCACCCAAACCAGAGAAGGGCACGGGCCGGGCTACGCGCCCGCTCCCCCCCTCAAGACCTCTGGGGCAGGGCCAACCCTAGCCACCCAAACCAGAGAAGGGCACGGGCTGGGCTACGCGCCCGCTCCCCCCCTCAAGACCTCTGGGGCAGGGCCAACCCTAGCCACCCAAACCAGAGAAGGGCACGGGCCGGGCTACGCGCACGCTCCCCCCCCCCCTCAAGACCTCTGGGGCAGGGCCAACCCTAGCCACCCAAACCAGAGAAGGGCACGGGCTGGGCTACGCGCCCGCTCCCCCCCTCAAGACCTCTGGGGCAGGGCCAACCCTAGCCACCCAAACCAGAGAAGGGCACGGGCCGGGCTTCCGGCCCGCTCCCCCCCCCCCCCTCAAGACCTCTTGGGCAGGGCCAACCCTAGCCACCCAAACCAGAGAAGGGCACGGGCCGGGCTACGCGCCCGCTCCCCCCTCAAGACCTCTGGGGCAGGGCCAACCCTAGCCACCCAAACCAGAGAAGGGCACGGGCCGGGATACGCGCCCGCTCCCCCACCTCAAGACATCTGGGGCAGGGCCAACCCTAGCCACCCAAACCAGAGAAGGGCACGGGCCGGGATACGCGCCCGCTCCCCCCCCCCCTCAAGACCTCTGGGGCAGGGCCAACCCTAGCCACCCAAACCAGAGAAGGGCATGGGCCGGGCTACGCGCCTGCTCCCCCCTCAAGACCTCTTGGGCAGGGCCAACCCTAGCCACCCAAACCAGAGAAGGGCACAGACCGGGCTACGCGCCCGCTCCCCCCCTCAAGACCTCTGGGGCAGGGCCAACCCTAGACACCCAAACCAGAGAAGGGCACGGGCCGGGCTACGCGCCCGCTCCCCCCCTCAAGACCTCTGGAGCAGGGCCAACCCTAGCCACCCAAACCAGAGAAGGGCACGGGCCGGGTTACGTGCCCGCTCCCCCCCTCAAGACCTCTGGGGCAGGGCTAACCCTAGCCACCCAAACCAGAGAAGGGCACGGGCCGGGCTACGCGCCCGCTCCCCCCCCCTCAAGACCTCTGGGGCTGGGCCAACCCTAGCCACCCAAACCAGAGAAGGGCACGGGCCGGGCTACGCGCCCGCTCCCCCCCTCAAGACCTCTGGGGCAGGCCAACCCTAGCCACCCAAACCAGAGAAGGGCACGGGCCGGGCTACACGCCCGCTCCCCCCTCAAGACCTCTGGGGCAGGGCCAACCCTAGCCACGCAAACCAGAGAAGGGCACGGGCCGGGCTACGCGCCCGCTCCCCCCCTCAAGACCTCTGGGGCAGGGCCAACCCTAGCCACCCAAGCCAGAGAAGGGCACGGGCCGGGCTACGCGCCCGCTCCCCCCATCAAGACCTTTGGGGCAGGGCCAACCCTAGCCACCCAAACCAGAGAAGGGCACGGGCCGGGCTACGCTCCCGCTCCCCCCCCCCTCAAGACCTCGAGGGCAGGGCCAACCCTAGCCACCCGAACCAGAGAAGGGCACGGGCCGGGCTACGCGCCCGCTCCCCCCCTCAAGACCTCTGGGGCAGGGCCAACCCTAGCCACCCAAACCAGAGAAGGGCACGGGCCGGGCTACGGCCCGCTCCCCCCCCCCCCCCCCTCAAGACCTCTGGGGCAGGGCCAACCCTAGCCACCCAAACCAGAGAAGGGCATGGGCCGGGCTACGCGCCCGCTCCCCCCCTCCCTCAAGACCTCTGGGGCTGGGCCAACCCTAGCCACCCAAACCAGAGAAGGGCACGGGCCGGGCTACGCGCCCGCTCCCCCCCTTAAGACCTCTGGGGCAAGGCCAACCCTAGCCACCCAAACCAGAGAAGGGCACGGGACGGGCTACGCGCCCGCTCCCCCCCTCAAGACCTCTGGGGCAGGGCCAACCCTAGCCACCCAAACCAGAGAAGGGCACGGGACGGGCTACGCACCCGCTCCCCCCTCAAGACCTCTGGGGCAGGGCCAACCCTAACCACCCAAACCAGAGAAGGGCACAGGCCGGGCTACGCGCCTCAAGACCTATGGGGCAGGGCCAACCCTAGCCATCCAAACCAGAGAAGGGCACGGGCCGGGCTACGTGCCCGCTCCCCCCCTCAAGACCTCTGGGGCACCCTAGCCACCCAAACCAGAGAAGGGCAAGGGCCGGGCTACGCGCCCACTCCCCCCCCCCTCAAGACCTCTGGGGCAGGGCCAACCCTAGCCACCCAAACCAGAGAAGGGCACGGGCCGGGCTACGCGCCCGCTCCCCCCCTCAAGACCTCTGGGGCAGGGCCAACCCTAGCCACCCAAACCAGAGAAGGGCACGGGCCGGGCTACGCGCCCGCTCCCCCCCTCAAGAACTCTGGGGCAGGGCCAACCCTAGCCACCCAAACCAGAGAAGGGCACGGGCCAGGCTACGCGCCCGCTCCCCCCCTCAAGACCTCTGGGGCAGGGCCAACCCTATCCACCCAAACCAGAGAAGGGCACGGGCCGGGCTACGCGCCCGCTCCCCCCCTCAAGACCTCTGGGGCCGGGCCAACCCTAGCCACCCAAACCAGAGAAGGACACGGGCCGGGCTACGCGTCCGCTCCCCCCCCCCCCCTCAAGACCTCTGGGGCAGGGCCAACCCTAGCCACCCAAACCAGAGAAGGGCACGGGCCGGGATACGCGCCCGCTCCCCCCCTCAAGACCTCTGGGGCAGGGCCAACCCGAGCCACCCAAACCAGAGAAGGGCACGGTCCGGGCTACGCGCCCGCTCCCCCCCTCAAGACCTCTGGGGCAGGGCCAACCCTAGCCACCCAAACCAGAGAAGGGCACGGGCTGGGCTACGCGCCCGCTCCCCCCCTCAAGACCTCTGGGGCAGGGCCAACCCTAGCCACCCAAACCAGAGAAGGGCACGGGCCGGGCTACGCGCCCGCTCCCCCCCTTAAGACCTCTGGGGCAAGGCCAACCCTAGCCACCCAAACCAGAGAAGGGCACGGGCCGGGCTACGCGCCCGCTCCCCCCCTCAAGACCTCTGGGGCAGGGCCAACCCTAGCCACCCAAACCAGAGTAGGGCACGGGCCGGGCTACGCACCCGCTCCCCCCCTCAAGACTTCTGGGGCAGGGCCAACCCTAACCACCCAAACCAGAGAAGGGCACAGGCCGGGCTACGCGCCTCAAGACCTCTGGGGCAGGGCCAACCCTAGCCATCCAAACCAGAGAAGGGCACGGGCCGGGCTACGTGCCCGCTCCCCCCCTCAAGACCTCTGGGGCAGGGCCAACCCTAGCCACCCAAACCAGAGAAGGGCACGGGCCGGGATACGCGCCCGCTCCCCCCCTCAAGACCTCTGGGGCAGGGCCAACCCGAGCCACCCAAACCAGAGAAGGGCACGGGCCGGGCTACGCGCCCGCTCCCCCCCTCAAGACCTCTGGGGCAGGGCCAACCCTAGCCACCCAAACCAGAGAAGAACACGGGCCGGGCTACGCGTCCGCTCCCCCCCCTCAAGACCTCTGGGGCAGGGCCAACCCTAGCCACCCAAACCAGAGAAGGGCACGGGCCGGGATACGCGCCCGCTCCCCCCCTCAAGACCTCTGGGGCAGGGCCAACCCGAGCCACCCAAACCAGAGAAGGGCACGGGCCGGGCTACGCGCCCGCTCCCCCCCCCTCAAGACCTCTGGGGCAGGTCCAACCCTAGCCACCCAAACCAGAGAAGGGCACGGGCCGGGCTACGCGCCCGCTCCCCCCCTCAAGACCTCTGGGGCAGGGCCAACCCTAGCCACCCAAACCAGAGAAGGGCACGGGCCGGGCTACGCGCCCGCTCCCCCCCTCAAGACCTCTTGGGCAGGGCCAACCCTAGCCACCCAAACCAGAGAAGGGCACGGGCTGGGCTACGCGCCCGCTCCCCCCCTCAAAACCTCTGGGGCAGGGCTAACCCTAGCCACCCAAACCAGAGAAGGGCACGGGCCGGGCTACGCGCCTCAAGACCTCTGGGGCAAGGCCAACCCTAGCCACCCAAACCAGAGAAAGGCACGGGCCGGGCTACGCGCCCGCTCCCCCCCTCAAGACCTCTGGGGCAGGGCCAACCCTAGCCACCCAAACCAGAGAAGGGCACGGGCCGGGCTATGCGCCCGCTCCCCCCCTCAAGACCTCTAGGGCAGTGCCAACCCTAGCCACCCAAACCAGAGAAGGGCACGGGCCGGGCTACGCGCCCGCACCCCCCCCCCCCCCCTCAAGACCTCTGGGGCAGGGCCAACCCTAGCCACCCAAACCAGAGAAGGGCATGGGCCGGGCTACGCGCCGGCTCCCCCCCCTCAAGACCTCTTGGGCAGGGCCAACCCTAGCCACCCAAACCAGAGAAGGGCACAGACCGGGCTACGCGCCCGCTCCCCCCCTCAAGACCTCTGGGGCAGGGCCAACCCTAGACACCCAAACCAGAGAAGGGCCCGGGCCGGGCTACGCGCCCGCTCCCCCCCTCAAGACCTCTGGGGCATGGCCAACCCTAGCCACCCAAACCAGAGAAGGGCACGGGCCGGGTTACGCGCCCGCTCCCCCCCTCAAGACCTCTGGGGCAGGGCCAACCCTAGCCACCCAAACCAGAGAAGGGCACAGGCCGGGCTACGCGCCCGCTCCCCCCCTTAAGACCTCTGGGGCAGGGCCAACCCTAGCCACCCAAACCAGAGAAGGGCACGGGACGGGCTACGCGCCCGCTCCCCCCCTCAAGACCTCTGGGGCAGGGCCAACCCTAGCCACCCAAACCAGAGAAGGGCACGGGCCGGGCTACGCACCCGCTCCCCCCCCCTCAAGACCTCTGGGGCAGGGCCAACCCTAACCACCCAAACCAGAGAAGGGCACAGGCCGGGCTACGCGCCTCAAGACCTCTGGGGCAGGGCCAACCCTAGCCACCCAAACCAGAGAAGGGCACGGGCCGGGCTACGCGCCCGCTCCCCCCTCAAGACCTCTGGGGCAGGGCCAACCCTAGCCACCCAAACCAGAGAATGGCACGGGCCGGGCTACGCGCCCGCTCCCCCCTCAAGACATCTGGGGCAGGGCCAACCCTAGCCACCCAAACCAGAGAAGGGCACGGGCCGGGATACGCGCCCGCTCCCCCCCCCCCTCAAGACATCTGGGGCAGGGCCAACCCTAGCCACCCAAACCAGAGAAGGGCACGGGCCGGGATACGCGCCCGCTCCCCCCCCCCCTCAAGACCTCTGGGGCAGGGCCAACCCTAGCCACCCAAACCAGAGAAGGGCATGGGCCGGGCTACGCGCCTGCTCCCCCCCTCAAGACCTCTTGGGCAGGGCCAACCCTAGCCACCCAAACCAGAGAAGGGCACAGACCGGGCTACGCGCCCGCTCCCCCCCTCAAGACCTCTGGGGCAGGGCCAACCCTAGACACCCAAACCAGAGAAGGGCCCGGGCCGGGCTACGCGCCCGCTCCCCCCCTCAAGACCTCTGGGGCAGGGCCAACCCTAGTCACCCAAACCAGAGAAGGGCACGGGCCGGGTTACGTGCCCGCTCCCCCCCTCAAGACCTCTGGGGCAGGGCCAACCCTAGCCACCCAAACCAGAGAAGGGCACGGGCCGGGCTACGCGCCCGCTCCCCCCCCCCCTCAAGACCTCTGGGGCTGGGCCAACCCTAGCCACCCAAACCAGAGAAGGGCACGGGCCGGGCTACGCGCCCGCTCCCCCCCCCTCAAGACCTCTGGGGCAGGCCAACCCTAGCCACCCAAACCAGAGAAGGGCACGGGCCGGGCTACACCCCCGCTCCCCCCTCAAGACCTCTGGGGCAGGGCCAACCCTAGCCACGCAAACCAGAGAAGGGCACGGGCCGGGCTACACGCCCGCTCCCCCCCTCAAGACCTCTGGGGCAGGGCCAACCCTAGCCACCCAAGCCAGAGAAGGGCACGGGCCGGGCTACGCGCCCGCTCCCCCCATCAAGACCTTTGGGGCAGGGCCAACCCTAGCCACCCAAACCAGAGAAGGGCACGGGCCGGGCTACGCGCCCGCTCCCCCCCCCCCCTCAAGACCTCGAGGGCAGGGCCAACCCTAGCCACCCGAACCAGAGAAGGGCACGGGCCGGGCTACGCGCCCGCTCCCCCCCTCAAGACCTCTGGGGCAGGGCCAACCCAAGCCACCCAAACCAGAGAAGGGCACGGGCTGGGCTACGGCCCGCTCCCCCCCCCCCCCTCAAGACATCTGGGGCAGGGCCAACCCTAGCCACCCAAACCAGAGAATGGCACGGGCCGGGATACGCGCCCGCTCCCCCCCCCCTCAAGACATCTGGGGCAGGGACAACCCTAGCCACCCAAACCAGAGAAGGGCACGGGCCGGGATACACGCCCGCTCCCCCCCCTCAAGACCTATGGGGCAGGGCCAACCCTAGCCACCCAAACCAGAGAAGGGCATGGGCCGGGCTACGCGCCTGCTCCCCCCCTCAAGACCTCTTGGGCAGGGCCAACCCTAGCCACCCAAACCAGAGAAGGGCACAGACCGGGCTACGCGCCCGCTCCCCCCCTCAAGACCTCTGAGGCAGGGCCAACCCTAGACACCCAAACCAGAGAAGGGCCCGGGCCGGGCTACGCGCCCGCTCCCCCCCTCAAGACCTCTGGGGCAGGGCCAACCCTAGCCACCCAAACCAGAGAAGGGCACGGGCCGGGTTACGTGCCCGCTCCCCCCCTCAAGACCTCTGGGGCAGGGCCAACCCTAGCCACCCAAACCAGAGAAGGGCACGGGCCGGGCTACGCGCCCGCTCCCCCCCCCCCCCCTCAAGACCTCTGGGGCTGGGCCAACCCTAGCCACCCAAACCAGAGAAGGGCACGGGCCGGGCTACGCGCCCGCTCCCCCCCTCAAGACCTCTGGGGCAGACCAACCCTAGCCACCCAAACCAGAGAAGGGCACGGGCCGGGCTACACGCCCGCTCCCCCCTCAAGACCTCTGGGGCAGGGCCAACCCTAGCCACGCAAACCAGAGAAGGGCACGGGCCGGGCTACGCACCCGCTCCCCCCCTCAAGACCTCTGGGGCAGGGCCAACCCTAGCCACCCAAGCCAGAGAAGGGCACGGGCCGGGCTACGCGCCCGCTCCCCCCATCAAGACCTTTGGGGCAGGGCCAACCCTAGCCACCCAAACCAGAGAAGGGCACGGGCCGGGCTACGCGCCCGCTCCCCCCCCCCCCCCCTCAAGACCTCGAGGGCAGGGCCAACCCTAGCCACCCGAACCAGAGAAGGGCACGGGCCGGGCTACGCGCCCGCTCCCCCCCTCAAGACCTCTGGGGCAGGGCCAACCCAAGCCACCCAAACCAGAGAAGGGCACGGGCCGGGCTACGGCCCGCTCCCCCCCCCCCCCCCCCCTCAAGACCTCTGGGGCAGGGCCAACCCTAGCCACCCAAACCAGAGAAGGGCACGGGCCGGGCTACGCGCCCGCTCCCCCCCTCCCTCAAGACCTCTGGGGCTGGGCCAACCCTAGCCACCCAAACCAGAGAAGGGCACGGGCCGGGCTACGCGCCCGTTCCCCCCCTTAAGACCTCTGGGGCAAGGCCAACCCTAGCCACCCAAACCAGAGAAGGGCACGGGACGGGCTACGCGCCCGCTCCCCCCCTCAAGACCTCTGGGGCAAGGCCAACCCTAGCCACCCAAACCAGAGAAGGGCACGGGCCGGGCTACGCACCCGCTCCCCCCCTCAAGACCTCTGGGGCAGGGCCAACCCTAACCACCCAAACCAGAGAAGGGCACAGGCCGGGCTACGCGCCTCAAGACCTATGGGGCAGGGCCAACCCTAGCCATCCAAACCAGAGAAGGGCACGGACCGGGCTACGTGCCCGCTCCCCCCCTCAAGACCTCTGGGGCACCCTAGCCACCCAAACCAGAGAAGGGCAAGGGCCGGGCTACGCGCCCACTCCCCCCCCCTCAAGACCTCTGGGGCAGGGCCAACCCTAGCCACCCAAACCAGAGAAGGGCACGGGCCGGGCTACGCGCCCGCTCCCCCCCTCAAGACCTCTGGGGCAGGGCCAACCCTAGCCACCCAAACCAGAGAAGGGCACGGGCCGGGCTACGCGCCCGCTCCCCCCCTCAAGAACTCTGGGGCAGGGCCAACCCTAGCCACCCAAACCAGAGAAGGGCACGGGCCAGGCTACGCGCCCGCTCCCCCCCTCAAGACCTCTGGGGCAGGGCCAACCCTAGCCACCCAAACCAGAGAAGGGCACGGGCCGGGCTACGCGCCCGCTCCCCCCCTCAAGACCTCTGGGGCCGGGCCAACCCTAGCCACCCAAACCAGAGAAGGGCACGGGCCGGGCTACGCGCCCGCTCCCCCCCCCCTCAAGACCTCTGGGGCAGGGCCAACCCTAGCCACCCAAACCAGAGAAGGGCACGGGCCGGGCTACGCGCCCGCTCCCCCCCTCAAGACCTCTGGGGCAGGGCCAACCCTAGCCACCCAAACCAGAGAAGGGCACGGGCCGGGCTACGCGCCCGCTCCCCCCCCCTCAAGACCTCTGGGGCAGGGCCAACCCTAGCCACCCAAACCAGAGAAGGGCACGGGCTGGGCTACGCGCCCGCTCCCCCCCTCAAGACCTCTGGGGCAGGGCCAACCCTAGCCACCCAAACCAGAGAAGGGCACGGGCCGGGCTACGCGCCCGCTCCCCCCACCCCCCCTCAAGACCTCTGGTGCAGGGCCAACCCTAGCCACCCAAACCAGAGAAGGGCACGGGCCGGGCTACGCGCCCGCTCCCCCCCCTCCCTCAAGACCTCTGGGGCTGGGCCAACCCTAGCCACCCAAACCAGAGAAGGGCACGGGCCGGGCTACGCGCCCGCTCCCCCCCTTAAGACCTCTGGGGCAAGGCCAACCCTAGCCACCCAAACCAGAGAAGGGCACGGGACGGGCTACGCGCCCGCTCCCCCCCTCAAGACCTCTGGGGCAGGGCCAACCCTAGCCACCCAAACCAGAGAAGGGCACGGGCCGGGCTACGCACCCGCTCCCCCCCCCCCCTCAAGACCTCTGGGGCAGGGCCAACCCTAACCACCCAAACCAGAGAAGGGCACAGGCCGGGCTACGCGCCTCAAGACCTATGGGGCAGGGCCAACCCTAGCCATCCAAACCAGAGAAGGGCACGGGCCGGGCTACGTGCCCGCTCCCCCCCTCAAGACCTCTGGGGCACCCTAGCCACCCAAACCAGAGAAGGGCAAGGGCTGGGCTACGCGCCCACTCCCCCCCCTCAAGACCTCTGGGGCAGGGCCAACCCTAGCCACCCAAACCAGAGAAGGGCACGGGCCGGGCTACGCGCCCGCTCCCCCCCCCCCCTCAAGACCTCTGGGGCAGGGCCAACCCTAGCCACCCAAACCAGAGAAGGGCACGGGCCGGGCTACGCGCCCGCTCCTCCCCTCAAGAACTCTGGGGCAGGGCCAACCCTAGCCACCCAAACCAGAGAAGGGCACGGGCCAGGCTACGCGCCCGCTCCCCCCCTCAAGACCTCTGGGGCAGGGCCAACCCGAGCCACCCAAACCAGAGAAGGGCACGGGCCGGGCTACGCGCCCGCTCCCCCCCTCAAGACCTCTGGGGCCGGGCCAACCCTAGCCACCCAAACCAGAGAAGGGCACGGGCCGGGCTACGCGCCCGCTCCCCCCCTCAAGACCTCTAGGGCAGGGCCAACCCTAGCCACCCAAACCAGAGAAGGGCACGGGGCGGGCTACGCGCCCGCTCCCCCCCTCAAGACCTCTGGGGCAGGGCCAACCCTAGCCACCCAAACCAGAGAAGGGCACGGGCCGGGCTACGCGCCCGCTCCCCCCCTCAAGACCTCTGGGGCAGGGCCAACCCTAGCCACCCAAACCAGAGAAGGGCACGGGCTGGGCTACGCGCCCGCTCCCCCCCCTCAAGACCTCTGGGGCAGGGCCAACCCTAGCCACCCAAACCAGAGAAGGGCACGGGCCGGGCTACGCGCCCGCTCCCCCCCCCCCTCAAGACCTCTGGGGCAGGGCCAACCCTAGCCACCCAAACCAGAGAAGGGCACGGGCCGGGCTACGCGCCCGCTCCCCCCTCAAGACCTCTGGGGCAGGGCCAACCCTAGCCACCCAAACCAGAGAAGGGCACGGGCCGGGCTACGTGCCCGCTCCCCCCCTCAAGACCTCTGGGGCAGGGCCAACCCTAGCCACCCAAACCAGAGAAGGGCACGGGCCGTGCTACGCGCCCGTTCCCCCCTCAAGACCTCTGGGGCAGGGCCAACCCTAGCCACCCAAACCAGAGAAGGGCACGGGCCGTGCTACGCGCCCGCTCCCCCCCTCAAGACCTCTGGGGCAGGGCCAACCCTAGCCACCCAAACCAGAGAAGGGCACGGGCCGGGCTATGCGCCCGCTCCCCCCCCCCCCTCAAGACCTCTAGGGCAGGGCCAACCCTAGCCACCCAAACCAGAGAAGGGCACGGGCCAGGCTACGCGTCCGCTACCCCCTCAAGACCTCTGGGGCAGGGCCAACCCTAGCCACCCAAACCAGAGAACAGCACGGGACGGGCTACGCGCCCGCTCCCCCCTCAAGACCTCTGGGGCAGGGCCAACCCTAGCCACCCAAACCAGAGAAGGGCACGGTCCGGGCTACGCGCCCGCTCCCCCCCTCAAGACCTCTGGGGCAGGGCCAACCCTAGCCACCCAAGCCAGAGAAGGGCACGGGCCGGGCTACGCGCCCGCTCCCCCCATCAAGACCTTTGGGGCAGGGCCAACCCTAGCCACCCAAACCAGAGAAGGGCACGGGCCGGGCTACGCGCCCGCTCCCCCCCCTCAAGACCTCGAGGGCAGGGCCAACCCTAGCCACCCGAACCAGAGAAGGGCACGGGCCGGGCTACGCGCCCGCTCCCCCCCTCAAGACCTCTGGGGCAGGGCCAACCCAAGCCACCCAAACCAGAGAAGGGCACGGGCCGGACTACGGCCCGCTCCCCCCCCCCCTCAAGACCTCTGGGGCAGGGCCAACCCTAGCCACCCAAACCAGAGAAGGGCACGGGCCGGGCTACGCGCCCGCTCCCCCCCTCCCTCAAGACCTCTGGGGCTGGGCCAACCCTAGCCACCCAAACCAGAGAAGGGCACGGGCCGGGCTACGCGCCCGTTCCCCCCCTTAAGACCTCTGGGGCAAGGCCAACCCTAGCCACCCAAACCAGAGAAGGGCACGGGACGGGCTACGCGCCCGCTCCCCCCCTCAAGACCTCTGGGGCAGGGCCAACCCTAGCCACCCAAACCAGAGAAGGGCACGGGTCGGGCTACGCACCCGCTCCCCCCCTCAAGACCTCTGGGGCAGGGCCAACCCTAACCACCCAAACCAGAGAAGGGCACAGGCCGGGCTACGCGCCTCAAGACCTATGGGGCAGGGCCAACCCTAGACATCCAAACCAGAGAAGGGCACGGGCCGGGCTACGTGCCCGCTCCCCCCCTCAAGACCTCTGGGGCACCCTAGCCACCCAAACCAGAGAAGGGCAAGGGCCGGGCTACGCGCCCACTCCCCCCCCCCCCCCCCCCCCCCCTCAAGACCTCTGGGGCAAGGCCAACCCTAGCCACCCAAACCAGAGAAGGGCACGGGCCGGGCTACGCGCCCGCTCCCCCCCTCAAGACCTCTGGGGCAGGGCCAACCCTAGCCACCCAAACCAGAGAAGGGCACGGGCCGGGCTACGCGCCCGCTCCCCCCCTCAAGAACTCTGGGGCAGGGCCAACCCTAGCCACCCAAACCAGAGAAGGGCACGGGCCAGGCTACGCGCCCGCTCCCCCCCCTCAAGACCTCTGGGGCAGGGCCAACCCTAGCCACCCAAACCAGAGAAGGGCACGGGCCGGGCTACGCGCCCGCTCCCCCCCTCAAGACCTCTGGGGCCGGGCCAACCCTAGCCACCCAAACCAGAGAAGGGCACGGGCCGGGCTACGCGCCCGCTCCCCCCCTCAAGACCTCTGGGGCAGGGCCAACCCTAGCCACCCAAACCAGAGAAGGGCACGGGCCGGGCTACGCGCCCGCTCCCCCCCTCAAGACCTCTGGGGCAGGGCCAACCCTAGCCACCCAAACCAGAGAAGGGCACGGGCCGGGCTACGCGCCCGCTCCCCCCCTCAAGACCTCTGGGGCAGGGCCAACCCTAGCCACCCAAACCAGAGAAGGGCACGGGCTGGGCTACGCGCCCGCTCCCCCCCTCAAGACCTCTGGGGCAGGGCCAACCCTAGCCACCCAAACCAGAGAAGGGCACGGGCCGGGCTACGCGCCCGCTCCCCCCCCCCCCTCAAGACCTCTGGGGCAGGGCCAACCCTAGCCACCCAAACCAGAGAAGGGCACGGGCCGGGCTACGCGCCCGCTCCCCCCCTCCCTCAAGACCTCTGGGGCTGGGCCAACCCTAGCCACCCAAACCAGAGACGGGCACGGGCCGGGCTACGCGCCCGCTCCCCCCCTGAAGACCTCTGGGGCAAGGCCAACCCTAGCCACCCAAACCAGAGAAGGGCACGGGACGGGCTACGCGCCCGCTCCCCCCCTCAAGACCTCTGGGGCAGGGCCAACCCTAGCCACCCAAACCAGAGAAGGGCACGGGCCGGGCTACGCACCCGCTCCCCCCCCCCCCCCCCCTCAAGACCTCTGGGGCAGGGCCAACCCTAACCACCCAAACCAGAGAAGGGCACAGGCCGGGCTACGCGCCTCAAGACCTATGGGGCAGGGCCAACCCTAGCCATCCAAACCAGAGAAGGGCACGGGCCGGGCTACGTGCCCGCTCCCCCCCTCAAGACCTCTGGGGCACCCTAGCCACCCAAACCAGAGAAGGGCAAGGGCCGGGCTACGCGCCCACTCCCCCCCCTCAAGACCTCTGGGGCAGGGCCAACCCTAGCCACCCAAACCAGAGAAGGGCACGGGCCGGGCTACGCGCCCGCTCCCCCCCCCCCCTCAAGACCTCTGGGGCAGGGCCAACCCTAGCCACCCAAACCAGAGAAGGGCACGGGCCGGGCTACGCGCCCGCTCCTCCCCTCAAGAACTCTGGGGCAGGGCCAACCCTAGCCACCCAAACCAGAGAAGGGCACGGGCCAGGCTACGCGCCCGCTCCCCCCCTCAAGACCTCTGGGGCAGGGCCAACCCGAGCCACCCAAACCAGAGAAGGGCACGGGCCGGGCTACGCGCCCGCTCCCCCCCTCAAGACCTCTGGGGCCGGGCCAACCCTAGCCACCCAAACCAGAGAAGGGCACGGGCCGGGCTACGCGCCCGCTCCCCCCCTCAAGACCTCTGGGGCAGGGCCAACCCTAGCCACCCAAACCAGAGAAGGGCACGGGGCGGGCTACGCGCCCGCTCCCCCCCTCAAGACCTCTGGGGCAGGGCCAACCCTAGCCACCCAAACCAGAGAAGGGCACGGGCCGGGCTACGCGCCCGCTCCCCCCCTCAAGACCTCTGGGGCAGGGCCAACCCTAGCCACCCAAACCAGAGAAGGGCACGGGCTGGGCTACGCGCCCGCTCCCCCCCTCAAGACCTCTGGGGCAGGGCCAACCCTAGCCACCCAAACCAGAGAAGGGCACGGGCCGGGCTACGCGCCCGCTCCCCCCCCCCCCCTCAAGACCTCTGGGGCAGGGCCAACCCTAGCCACCCAAACCAGAGAAGGGCACGGGCCGGGCTACGCGCCCGCTCCCCCCTCAAGACCTCTGGGGCAGGGCCAACCCTAGCCACCCAAACCAGAGAAGGGCACGGGCCGGGCTACGTGCCCGCTCCCCCCTCAAGACCTCTGGGGCAGGGCCAACCCTAGCCACCCAAACCAGAGAAGGGCACGGGCCGTGCTACGCGCCCGCTCCCCCCCCTCAAGACCTCTGGGGCAGGGCCAACCCTAGCCACCCAAACCAGAGAAGGGCACGGGCCGTGCTACGCGCCCGCTCCCCCCCTCAAGACCTCTGGGGCAGGGCCAACCCTAGCCACCCAAACCAGAGAAGGGCACGGGCCGGGCTATGCGCCCGCTCCCCCCCCCCCCCCTCAAGACCTCTAGGGCAGGGCCAACCCTAGCCACCCAAACCAGAGAAGGGCACGGGCCAGGCTACGCGTCCGCTACCCCCTCAAGACCTCTGGGGCAGGGCCAACCCTAGCCACCCAAACCAGAGAACGGCACGGGACGGGCTACGCGCCCGCTCCCCCCTCAAGACCTCTGGGGCAGGGCCAACCCTAGCCACCCAAACCAGAGAAGGGCACGGGCCGGGCTACGCGCCCGCTCCCCCCCTCAAGACCTGTGGGGCAGGGCCAACCCTAGCCACCCAAACCAGAGAAGGGCACGGTCCGGGCTACGCGCCCGCTCCCCCCTCAAGACCTCTGGGCAGGGCCAACCCTAGCCACCCAAACCAGAGAAGGGCACGGGCCGGGCTACGCACCCGCTCCCCCCCTCAAGACCTCTGGGGCAGGGCCAACCCTAGCCACCCAAACCAGAGAAGGGCACGGGCCGGGCGACGCGCCCGCTCCCCCCCTCAAGACCTCTGGGGCAGGGCCAACCCTAGCCACCCAAACCAGAGAAGGGCACGGGCCGGGCTACGCGCCCGCTCCCCCCCCCCCCCAAGACCTCTGGGGCAGGGCCAACCCTAGCCACCCAAACCAGAGAAGGGCACTGGCCGGGCTACGCGCCCGCTCCCCCCCTCAAGACCTCTGGGGCAGGGCCAACCCTAGCCACCCAAACCAGAGAAGGGCACGGGCCGGGCTACGCGCCCACTCCCCCCCTCAAGACCTCTGGGGCAGGGCCAACCCTAGCCACCCAAACCAGAGAAGGGCACTGGCCGGGCTACGCGCCTCAAGGGCACGGGCCGGGCTATGCGCCTCAAGACCTCTGGGGCAGGGCCAACCCTAGCCACCCAAACCAGAGAAGGGCACGGGCCGGGCTACGCGCCCGCTCCCCCCCTCAAGACCTCTGGGGCAGGACCAACCCTAGCCACCCAAACCAGAGAAGGGCACGGGCCGGGCTACGCGCCCGCTCCCCCCCTCAAGACCTCTGGGGCAGGGCCAACCCTAGCCACCCAAACCAGAGAAGGGCACGGGCGGGGCTACGCGCCCGCTCCCCCCCTCAAGACCTCTGGGGCAGGGCCAACCCTAGCCACCCAAACCAGAGAAGGCCACGGGCCGGGCTACGCGCCCGCTCCCCCCCCCCCCCCTCAAGACCTCTGGAGCAGGGCCAACCCTAGCCACCCAAACCAGAGAAGGGCACGGGCCGGGCTACGCGCCCGCTCCCCCCCTCAAGACCTCTGGGGCAGGGCCAACCCTAGCCACCCAAACCAGAGAAGGGCACGGGACGGGCTACGCGCCCGCTCCCCCCTCAAGACCTCTGGGGCAGGGCAAACCCTAGCCACCCAAACCAGAGAAGGGCATGGGGCGGGCTACACGCCCGCTCCCCCCCTCATGACCTCTGGGGCAGGGCCAACCCTAGCCACCCAAACCAGAGAAGGGCACAGGCCGGGCTATGCGCCCGCTCCCCCCCTCAAGACCTCTGGGGCAGGGCCAACCCTAGCCACCCAAACCAGAGAAGGGCACGGGCCGGGCTACGCGCCCGCTCCCCCCCTCAAGACCTCTGGGGCAGGGCCAACCCGAGCCACCCAAACCAGAGAAGGGCACTGGCCGGGCTACGCGCCCGCTCCCCCCCTCAAGACCTCTGGGGCAGGGCCAACCCTAGCCACCCAAACCAGAGAAGGGCACGGGCCGGGCTACGCGCCCGCTCCCCCCCTAAAGACCTCTGGGGCAGGGCCAACCATAGCCACCCAAACCAGAGAAGGGCACGGGCCGGGCTACGCGCCCGCTCCCCCCCCCCCCCCCCTCAAGACCTCTGGGGCCGGGCCAACCCTAGCCACCCAAACCAGAGAAGGGCTCGGGCTGGGCTACGCGCCCGCTCCCCCCCTCAAGACCTCTGGGGCAGGGCCAACGCTAGCCACCCAAACCAGAGAAGGGCACGGGCCGGGCTACACGCCCGCTCCCCCCCTCAAGACCTCTGGGGCAGGGCCAACCCTAGCCACCCAAACCAGAGAAGGGCACGGGCCCGGCTATGCGCCCGCTCCCCCCCTCAAGACCTCTGGGGCAGGGCCAACCCTAGCCACCCAAACCAGAGAAGGGCACGGGCCGGGCTACGCGCCCGCTCCCCCCCCCCCCCTCAAGACCTCTGGGGCAGGGCCAACCCTAGCCACCCAAACCAGAGAAGGGCACGGGCCGGGCTACGCGCCCGCTCCCCCCCTCAAGACCTCTGGGGAAGGGCCAACCCTAGCCACCCAAACCAGAGAAGGGCACGGGCCGGGCTACGCGCCCGCTCCCCCCCCCCCCCCCTCAAGACCTCTTGGGCAGGGCCAACCCTAGCCACCCAAACCAGAGAAGGTCACGGGCCGGGCTACGCGCCCGCTCCCCCCCTCAAGACCTCTGGGGCAGGGCCAACCCTAGCCACCCAAACCAGAGAAGGGAACGGGCCGGGCTCCCCCCCTCAAGACCTCTGGGGCAGGGCCAACCCTAGCCACCCAAACCAGAGAAGGGCACGGGCCGGGCTACGCGCCCGTTCCCCCCCTCAAGACCTCTGGGGCAGGGCCAACCCTAGCCACCCAAACCAGAGAAGGGCACGGGCCGGGCTACGCGCCCGCTCCCCCCCTCAAGACCTCTGGGGCAGGGCCAACCCTAGCCACCCAAACCAGAGAAGGGCACGAGCCGGGCTACGCGCCCGCTCCCCCCCTCAAGACCTCTGGGGCAGGGCCAACCCTAGCCACCCAAACCAGAGAAGGGCACGGGCCAGGCTACGCGCCCGCTCCCCCCCTCAAGAACTCTGGGGCAGGGCCAACCCTAGCCACCCAAACCAGAGAAGGGCACGGGCCGGGCTACGCGCCCGTTCCCCCCCTCAAGACCTCTGGGGCAGGGCCAACCCTAGCCACCCAAACCAGAGAAGGGCACGGGCCGGGCTACGCGCCCGCTCCCCCCCCTCAAGACCTCTGGGGCAGGGCCAACCCTAGCCACCCTGCAACCTACAGGTTACTTCCCCTGATCCGTACAAGCTTCGGGCTTGTAGGTCTTTCAGCTGTCTCATACCGATTCCTTTTACAAGTTTTAAAAAATACATCTTGGTAAAGCCTTAGTAAATAAATTAGCTAAGTTGTCGCAGGACTGGATCTGCTGAACTTTGACCTCCTCGTTCTTTTGTAGATCGTGCGTCCAGAAGAATTTGGGAGATATGTGTTTCGTTCTGTCGCCTTTGATGTAGCCCTTTTTGAGTTGTGCAATGCATGTAGTGTTGTCTTCAAACAAAATAGCGGGCTCAAGATCACCAGTCTTCAGACCAGTGGTATCAAGGATGTGTTGGACGACGAAGCAAAGCCAAAAACACTCTTTGCTTGCTTCGTGGATCGCAATGAGTTCAAAGTGATTGGATGATGTTGCTGTTGTGGTTTGCTTTACTGATCTCTATGAGATAGCAGTTCCTCCGTTGGTAAACACAAAACCAATCTGTGATTTTGCTGTATTGGGATCCGATAGGTAACCAGCATCAGCATAACCAAGTAATTGGGAGGAGGCACCTCTTTGGTAGTATAGTTCCAGATCTATAGAACCCTGGAGGTAGCGTAGAAGATGCTTGCCTCCGTTCCAATGTCGCTTTGTAGGCGCAGCACTGTGTCTGGCAAGAAGATTAACTGCAAATGCTATATCGGGACGCGTGCAATTTGCTAGATATAGAAGGGCTCCAATGGCACTGAGGTAGGGTATTTCATGACCCAGTAACTCCTCCCCCTCTTCCAGCGGCCGGAAGGGGTCATTATAAACATCCAGTGATCTCACGACCATAGGAGTACTTAAAGGATGATATTGTTCCATTCGAAACTTGCTTAGAAGTTTCCTCGTATAGTTTGATTGGTGTAACAGGATTCCACCTCATAGGTGTTCAATCTGTAAGCCAAGACAGTACCTCGTTTTGCCTAGTCTTTCATTTCGAAGGTATGATTTAGGCTTTCAGATATCTCATTGATCTCTGCAGGAGATCCTATGAGATTTAAGTCCTCCACATATACTGCGACGATGACAAATCTCGTTCCTGTTCTTTTGATAAAGATACACGGGCAGACTTCATTGTTTGTGAATCCTTACTGTGCTAGGAAAACACTTAGTCTGTTATACCACATTTTTCCTGATTGCTTAAGACCATATAATGATTTTTGCAGCCTTACAGAGAAGACGTCTCGAGGTCTCTCTTTCATCTCGGGGGTAAATTAAACCCATCTGGAAGTCTCATATAGATCTCTTTATCTATATCGCCATATCGGTATGCTGTCATAACGTCCATGAGCTGCATTTCTAGGCTTTCCAGAGATGATCGGCTAAGCAAGAATCGGAAAGTGATCGCATCCATGACCGGAGAATATGTATCTTCAAAATCAATCCCAGGCCTTTTGGAAAATCCCTGTGCTACAAGGTGTGCCTTGTAGCGTTTCTTCATTTCTTTTTCTAATGAAGACCCACTTATATCCCACAGGTTTAACACCTACAGGTGTTTGGATTACGGGTCCAAAGACTTTGCGTTTCAAGAGGGAGTCCAGATCTACTCTTATTGAATCGTCCCACTTTGGCCAATCTACTCTGCGTTTACATTCTGTTAGAGATCGTGGTTCGATGTCATCGTCGTATTCAGCGATGTGAACAACAATAGCAAACACAAAGTCGTCATCGACTACTGTGCTGCATCTGTCTAGTACCTCTCCAGTACGTACGTAATTTAATGATGTTTATACTATCGGTTCCTCTGTATGGAAAATAAGGAGGGGAGAGATTGCTGGTCTGAGCTCAGCTCCTGTGGAGGGATCATCGTAATATCTCCAGGAATCTTCCTCTTTCGAGGAACTTTATCTTTTGAACATGTCGGTTGTCCTCTTTTCAATTGAGGTACAACCAATTCTGCTGCCGGTGGATTGCATCCATCTTTGGGGATGTTAATCCTAATTGGCATGTTGGCAGCAGGGACGTGTGAACGAACAATCTTCTGGTTGTCCGTAAATTTATCCGGTAGTAAATGTATTGTGTTCTGAAAGTGAAGGATCTTCAGGATCTCATCTTCACACATATTAGTACGTGGATCATATAGAGACAAAGACTTGTTGTCCCAAGAAATGGTCTCAGAACCGTCAGGCTTCTTAGACTGTGTGCCTAGTTTTGGAAAAGTTTTCTCATCGAATTCACAGTCATCAAAACGTGCCTTAAATGCGTCCCCCATAAGAGGTTCCAAGTATCTAATAATAGAAGAGGAATCAAACCCAATATAGATACCCAGACGACGCTGAGGACCCATTTTGGTCCTCTGAGGTGGTGCTACTGGGACAAATACCGCACAACCAAACACTCTCAAATGAGAGATATCTGGTGGTGCACCATATGCTAGTTGCATCAGAGATAATATATGGCCACTAGCGGGCCGTATCCTAATAAGCGATGAGGCATGCAGTATAGCATGCCCCCAAGCATCCATAGGCAACTGGAATTGCATGAGCAATGGACGTGCAATCCATTAGAGTCTCTTTATAAGAGACTCTGCTAATCCATTCTCGATGTGAATATGTGCTACATGATGTTCAACTTCGATGCGAGTGAATTCACTTCTCAAGCCTTCAAAGATGTGCAATCCATTCTCGATGTAAACATGTGCTACAGAAGTGAATTCACTCGCATTATCAAGACGTAATTTCTTGATATGGTTATCAGGGAAATGAGCCCGCAACCTAATTATTTTCGCCAATAGCTTTGGAATAGCTAGGTTGCGGGTGGACAATTGGCACACATAAGACCATTTTGTGGATGCATCAATCAGTACCATGAAATACCGAAATGGGCCACTTGCAGGGGGGATAGGCCCGCAAATGTCGCTATGAATTCTCTCTAGGAAGCCTGGAGACTCTAATCCCACTTTCAGGATGGATGGTCTCGTTACTAGTTTTTCTCTTAAAACAAGGTGGACAAGTAAACTCACCCTTTTGAAGAAACCTTTGGTTCTTCAAATTATGTCCACATGATTCAGTGATGATGCGGTGCAACATAGCTGATCCAGGGTGACCAAGTCTTTGTGCCAGAGTTGAAATTTGGGCAATGAAAGGCACTTCTGGTGCTCTGTCATATTGGCTTCTATAGGGTGAATATATGTGTGGTAGAGACCCGACGGGAGTCCCTTAAATCGTTCGTAGATGGTCTTCTGGCCATCTTTTTGACGAGTCACATACATATATTTAATGTTTTCTTCATCTCTAGTTTCTAAGTGATACCCGTTAAAACAAATATCCTTGAAACTTATGAGATTCCTATTGGATTTTAGAGAGAAAAGTGCATTTTGTATTTTTGAGTCTTGTGTTATTTGGGAGCAATATGATTGCTTCACCAGATCCTTTGATTATATTGGACAGTCCTGAAATTGTGATAACAGGACCGTCATATTTGTTTAAGCTATAAAATAGCATTGATCGCGAAGGATGGTGTGCGTCGAAGCACTGTCCACTTGGCACTTACACTTCATCTATATTAAGCAAAGTGAAAATTTATTTGGGTATTGAAAATTGACATTCAAATTAAAGTTCATTCAAAGCAAACTACAGATGACTCTATATTTATTTTAAATGCATAAAAACAGAAGATAATGCTCAATCGAGCAGATCATCATTCTCGAAGTCTTGTGCAGTGAACTTGGTCGGAGCTTGAACATCTGCCAGGTTTGTTTCAGGGGGAGGCTTCAGGCTCGCCTGATACAGGTCCTAGAGGTGGCGAGGAGTGCGACAGTTTCTGGACCATGTCCAGTCATCCACATCTATGGCATTTGTCCTCCCAGTTCTTCTTGGGAATTGGCACTGGACCAGTGTTCTTACGCTTCAATGTGAAGTTTTTCTTCCCCTTCTAGTTGTTGTTCTAGGGTGGTGCTCTTGCTGGCTTCATTGCAGCTTTTCATTTGTTATTTTTAGCATTCTTCTTGTTTTTCCACTTCTGGGGAGAAACATGGTGGGCTTCAGGGAGAGGGGCGGCACCAGAAGGACGCAGATTATGAGTGACAAGTAGTAAGTCTCTATTTTGCTCTGTCCTAAGAAGGCAAGAGAGCAAATCAGAGAACTTCGTGAAGTTGTGTTCACGATACTGTTGCATGAGTATTGCATCTTTCTCGTGGAACACGGTAAATGTCTTTTCCAACATGTAATGCTCCGAGACTTCTTCACCAAACAACTTCCGGCGTGATGTGATATTATAAAGTACTGAGTTGTACTCAGCAACGGACTTATAGTCCTGAAGACAGAGATTTTCTAACTCATAACTGGCACGTGGTAGTATGACATCAATTTGATGCATATAATGTGCATCCAGCGATGTCCACAACTCAAGAGGGTCTTCTACCATTAAGTATTCGGCCTTTAAGGTCCGATCTATGTGTCTCCTGATATAGATAATGGCTTTCGCCTTATCCATGTCAGAGACAATGGTAGTAGAACTGCAAGCTAGATGGGCCGTTGTAGGGGCCTTACTAGCAGTTGTCTCGGCAGCTGCGGGTGCCAGAATTGAGTGAAGGAGTGTCATTGAATGCAAGTGGAACTTCAGGTCCACTCACCAGCTCAGGTAGTTCTTTCCTGCTGCGTCAAGGACCTCGAAATGGATGCTAGCCAATTTTTCCATTTATCTATGCAAATAAATACACATGAATTAATATTTGTGAAAAATAAATTCCCGCAAAGTAAATAAACAGTCATGTAGGGATCGACCAGATACCCTTAGAAACAAAATGTCCAAAAATGTCCAAATACAGTCCATAAAAATGAAATACAAAAGAAATGAAAAATACAACCTGGAAACCCATTTTGGGTCGCAACATAATGCAGATTTCATCTCCGTCTTCAATTTGCCTAAGCTCTGGTCTTTTGGCATTTTACATTATAACCTCACAACAATTCCTCTCAAAACAGAAAAAGAAAGCGATGTTATGAGATGAGAGACGCCTTTGGCCTCCCCCCTCAACATCTCACCATTACTCCACACTAAGTTAGTGGGGAGTCCATTGGACTCCTAATTCAAATGAATATATAGAGAGCTATGGCTTGTGCCATGGCTACTCCTATTTTGGTGATAATCTTCACTTCTTCTCTAAATTCCTTTAACACGTTATCAGCACCTAGCTCTTATTTTTGAGCTTTTCTTCCCGTCTCCCTCCAAAAAATCAAACCCCTACGCGCAGGAATCTGTTGTTGCGGTAATCCGTTGCGGCGAAGCTTTGCGGGGATTTTTCTTTGGAGCGTATCGGGAGCGGAACTATCTACGGATTTTAATTTTTACGATCGTCACTAGATTTTTAAATCTAGAGGTAATATCTATCGATCCCGTAGATATCTACAAACAAAATTTTTATTTAGCTATGATTTTACAATGCTTAATCTAGAAGCATTTTAAATCTATTGCAATTATATTATCATTATAAAAAAATCCCGTGACCTTTCAGCATCAAGAATAATCAAACTTATAACACTCATAGCTATGATCGGAAACCCCCGGCCGTCGGGATTCCTTAGCGCGTAGATTTATACAATCATGACTCAAGGCCGCAAAATAGATTATCCCAAACGGTGACTGTTTGTATGCAAAATAAATTGAAGAGCTGAAAGTGCCTATTATTAAACAAATGATTAACAGAGCTTGGTTTGCCATTGGAGATCAACTCATAACACTATTATTAATTTATTTGAGCTTGGTTTGATTAACAGAGCTTGATTTGAGTGTTATGAGCTGAAAATCATATCCAGACCCCCCCCCCCCCCCGAAGGGGGGGGGGGCCGTTTCCGATCACTGGCGTCGACCCCACCCCACCCACCCCCCCCCCCCCCCCCTGAAGAGGGGGCTTTTCCGTCCGCAGGCCCCGCCGACCCCTCGGGGGGAGTTTTCGTCCGCAGGCGCCGACCCCAAGCGGGGGGTTTCTGTAAACTGCCCCCTCCCCCCACCCGCAGCGGGTGGGCCTTGCCCCCCTCCCCAAGCGGCGGGGGGAGGCCTTGGCCGAACCCAGAAACATGCGGGGTGAGGGGGATTTTGCTAATCTATCTGTAAAAGGGATTTTGATGGTACAGACTTAGGATTGGGGGGTTTTTGGCATTCCATAGCCCAAAAATGGGCTTAAGGGCTATCTTCTGTTTAATTTCAATAAATCTAATAGCATGTTTGTTGGGCCTGCAGTCCATTTGTACAAATAATAATATATTCTATGGGCCTGCAGCCCCATTTAGCTTAAATCACTATTTTTTTACTATCAAAATTGGGCCTGAATCCCAGTAATTCCAATTGCAAACTTCAACATGTTAATTAAACTTTTGATTTTGGGCCTGAAGCCCAAATATTGCCAATATTTTAATTTGACTCTTTGGGCCTGAAGCCAAGTTAACTCAATAGCTATAACTAATTTGTTAATTTTTGGCAAATGGGCCCGCAGCCCAAATATAAATAATATATTGAAATGATTAATATTTATGGGCCTGCAGCCCCATTCAAACTATTAATTTATTTTAATTCCTTGCCACGGGCATGTCGCCTAGTCTTTCAAATTGCTAAATTTATAACACTATTGCATTATTATTAAATTATGGAATATTAGGATTTTTTTCAAAATTTAATTATCTTAAGGATCCTACGACCGCTCTGCCGTTAGTAAACTAAACTAACGGTGTATGACGTCTCCCCGTGGTCCGAGAGATTATTATATTTTCTAGCCTATTTTTCCATTTAATATATGCATGTGTTATATACGTGCGTGGTTGTTTCTTTTGTGCCTGTGGCATTTATAAACTGCGTGGATGTTTACATAAACTAAAATGTGATTTTTGGGATCGGCCAATTTGATACCCTTTTATATTCCTTGCAATTTTATTTTCTTTTTAAGAGACTTTGTAAGTGAGGTTTATATGTATTTATGCCAAAGACCGGTGTACCGACAAATGAAGACGGAAGCGAAAATTGGAAAATATAGGGACCCATTCTGGGTTTCCAAATTGTATTTTCTTTTTGTTTACGGACTGTATATTCGGACTTTGGACTTTGGATTTATTTGGGTATCTGGCCAATCCCCACATTTTACTTATTTTAATTTTTAACGCGTGAATTTCAATTTTAATTAATTCATGCTTATTTTAAATTGTGTAGATAAATGGCAAAATTGGCAAGCGTCGATTTCGAAGTCCTTGACTCTGCAGGGAATAATTACCTGAGTTGGCGAGTGGACCTAAAGTTCCACTTGCGTTCTATGGCCCTCCTTGGCTCCATTTTGACTCCTTCATCGGCCCCAGCAGCGGCCGATGCTTCTGCTACATCTAGCAATAGCACTCCTACCACTGTCTCCGATGTAAATAAGGCGAAAGCCATAATCTACATTAGGAAACATATAGATCGGACCTTAAAGGCCGAATACTTAACGGTAGAGGACCCACAGGAATTGTGGACAGCGCTGGAGGCACGGTAAAAACATCAAATTGATATTATACCGCGTGCCAGTTATGAGTGGGAAAACCTCAGGCTTCAGGACTATAAGTCCGTCGCTGAGTATAATTCTGCACTTCATAATATCACCTCACGCCTGAAGTTGTGCGGTGAAGAAGTGACAGAACAACGCATGTTGGAAAAGATATTTACCTCGTTTCACGAGAAAGATGCAATCCTCATGCAGCAGTATCGTGAACGCAACTTCACGAAATTCTCTGATCTGATCTCATGCCTACGTAGGGCAGAGCAGAATCGAGATTTACTGCTAACCACTCATAATTTACGTCCAGCTGGCACTGCACCTATCCCTGAGGCCCACCACGTTTCTCCCCAGAAGTGGAAAAACAAGAAGAAGGTTAAAAATACAAAAGGGAAAGCCGTGATGAAGAATGGACGAGGTGCAGCCCCAAGACAAACAAAAACAATAAGGGAAAGTGAAACTTCACATGGAAGCGAAAGAACACCGACCAAGTGTCACTTCCTAAGAAGAACTGGGAGGATAAATGCCATAGATGCGGCATGACTGGCCATTGGTCCAGAAACTGCCGCACTCCTCGCCACCTCCAGGATCTATATCAGGCGAGCCAGAAGTCTCTACCTGAAACAAACTTGGCGGCTGTTCAGCCGCCAACGATGTTTATTGCAAAAGACTTCGAGAACGACGACCTGCTCGATTAATAGGGCTGTTGACGAACAGAACGTTCGACGAACTACTCGTGAACAAGCTCGGTACATGTTCGTTTACGTTCGTTCGGGAAGCTTAATGAACAAGCTTGAACAGATTTTTAGAGCTCGGTTAGTAAACGAACAGAGCTTGAACATAACTATGTTCGTTTATTTATGTTCATGAACAAGCTCGCTAAGTGTTCGTGAACAAGCTCGTTAAGTGTTCATGAACAAGCTCGTTAAGTGTTCGTGAACAAGCTCGTTAAGTGATGTTTGTGAACAAGCTCGTTAAGTGTTCGTGAACAACCTCGTTAAGTGATGTTTGTGAATAAGCTCGTTAAGTGTTCGTGAACAAGGGCTTGAGTGAACTAAAATTAAAATTAAACACTCACCTCTTCAAATTGAATTAAACACATCCACCTCTTCAACTTCCCAGCTTCCCACTCCTAGACTCGCAGGCTTCCAGCTCTCTTTTGGTCCATTGCCATTGTTCGTTCGTTCGTTTGCAAATCTATTCATGAACAAGATTGATTGTGTGTTCGTTAACACGTTCCCGAACATGTTCACGAACAAGCTCGATAAGTCTTGTTAATGAACAGAACGTTCGTTCGGTAAGCTCGGTTTACGTTCGTTTATGTTCATTTACGTTCGTTCGGTAAGCTTAACAAACAAGCTTGAACATGCTTTTAGAGCTCGGTTAGTAAACGAACAGAGCTTGAACATGGATTTTGTTCATGAACAAAACCAAGCACACTGTTCAAGCTCGTTCAAGCTCGTTCGTCAACAGCCCTATCGATTAAGCATGATCCTTTATCTATGCATTTAAAATTCGATGTATCTTCATCTTTTATTTGCTTAAATACGAACTTTTATTTTGAATGTATTTTTACATTTACTTAAATAAAATTTCGTCTTGCTTATAGATGAAGTATGTAATATTGTGGACAGTGCCTCGTTGCACTGGTGTAGCATTTATATTGCTCCCACATACAACGAGACTATAAGATGCAAACTTCTCCCCGTAAACATATAGGAAATTTCCAATTTTCAAGGATATTTCGTTTAACCGAATATAACTTGAAAACGGTGGATAATAAATATTGAATATCAATATGTAAATCGTCAAGAGGATGGCCAAAAGCTCATCTACTTACGATTTCATTGGGCCCCCGACGGGCCCCTATAATTACAAATATTCATCCTATAGAAAGCCAACTTGACTGAGCACCAGAAGTGCCTTTCATTGCCATAGTTTTTAACTCTGGCAAAATGGACTTGTTCATCCTGGATCAGGGATGATGGACGCATCATCAAATGAATCCATTGGAGAACCAGAAGATTCTTCAAAAGGTTGAGTTTCCTTGTCCCCTTTTGTCATAAGGGAAAACTAATAGAGAGACCTTCCCTCCTGAAAGTGGGATTAGAGTCTCATGGCTTCATTGAGAAAATACATGGTGACCTTTGTGGGCCTATTCACCCCGCAAGTGGCTCATTTTCGGTACTTCATTACTGTACTGATATATGCATCTACTAGATGGTCTTTTGTGTGCCTTTATATTCACTCACAACCTAGCTTTCTCAAAAGCTTATAATATGAGTGAATTTACTACACAAATCATTCAAGACTTCTGCCATGCAACTGACATTGAAATTGAACATCCTGCATCATGTTCATACTTATAATGGGTTAGCAGAGTCTCTGGTAAAGAGACTCCAATGGATTCCACGTCCATTGTAAAATCCCAGTTGCCTGTTGATGTTTATGGACCAATACACTGCATTCAGCATCGCTTATCACGATACGACCGCTCGTTGCCATATCTTATTGCTGATGCTGCTTGCTTATGGTCTACCATCAAGTCTTGATAAATGTGAATTTGATGAGCAAAATCTCAGTAAAATAGGCACGCAGTCTAAAGAAGCCTGAAGCTTCTGAGACCACATCATGTGACACAAAAGTCCTAATCTCGTTATGATCCGCATACTTTTTCTATGTGAAGTTGAGATCCAGAAGATCCTTCACATTAAGACTAAAGTACATCAATTGCCGGATAAAATTGCGGACAACCAGAAGATTGTTCGTTCACACATCCCTGCTGCCAACACGCCAGCTAGGATTGACATTCCCAAAGATGGATGCAATCCACCGGCAACAGAATTGGCTGTACCTCAATTGAAAAGAGGACGCCTGCCAGGTTCAAAATATAAAATTCCTCAAAATAGGAAAATTCATGGAGATATCAAAATGATCCAACCACAGGATGCTGAGCTCAGACCAGCAACCTCTCCCCTCCTAATTTCCCTTACAGAGGAAACAACAGGAGAAACATCATTATATTACGTACGTACTGGAGAGGTACTGGATAGATATAGCACAGTCGTCGTCGACGATTTTGCTTTCACTATTGCCGTTCACGTCGCTGAATACGACGATGACGTCTACCCACTTTTCTATAGCGTGAACGCATAGATTGGCCAAAGTGGGACGATGCAATAAGAGTAGAGCATGACTCACTCTTGAAAAAGCAAAGTTTTTGGACCAGTAGTCCATACACCTATACACCTGAATGTGTAAAAACCTGTGGAATATAATTCGGATTTCATAAAGAAATTGAAATGAAGGAAATGTGATCATTTTTCTACTAAGCCTAAACTTCTCTGAAAAAGCCAATACATGCAGCTCATGGACGTTGTGACTGCATATATATACGGCAATATAGATATAAAGATCTATATAAAACTTCCAGAAGGGTATACTCTACCCCCAGAGATGAAAGAGAGACGTAGAAACGTCTTCTCCATAAAGGCTAGAAAGATCATTAGTTGATCTTAAGCAATATTCTGCCTATGTATCGTTTTCCAAAGATCGTTGATAGAATTTGTGATATTCGCCGTATATGTGGTCGATTTAAAGCTAATAGGATCTCCTGCAGAGACCATTTAGATATCAGATAGCTTTAAGCATACATTGTAAATGAAAAACCTAGGTATAATAAGGTATTATCTCGGCTTATATATTTAACACCTTCGTGGTGGAATCATTTAATATCCTTTATACACCTGGAGTTTATGAAGAATGATGTCCACTTGCATCCTATTAAAAATGGATGCTTATTTATGACACCTTCCAGTAGCTGGAAGAGGGGGAGGACATCCTAGGTCCCGAAGAGCCTAGCTCTAGTGTACTTATTACACTTGTTTATCTGGCCAACTGCACGTATCTTTGATAGAACGTCTCCGGTAAAGTTGTTAACCAGATACAGTGTTGTCGTGGAGAGCAACACTAGACCAAGGATAAGCTGCTTCTGCGCAACTTCCAAGGGTCAAGGAATATATATCACATATGCAAGTTTAAAGATCATCGCGATGTCTAAAACATAATAGGCCGGCCACCTCCTAAATATCTACACATCATCCTCCAATGTCTACATCTTTTGAGAAGCTCATCATCCAAGAAGCAAGTATTGAAAACGCTCAGCCAGGTCCAGCAGTACCTTACAGACACACTGAAGACTGATTCAATGAATACTTTAGTGGCGTCATCTACCAACTTCGAAGAGCATTCCACTCCAGAACGCCACTGCTTTACTATAGCCGCTATATGAGTGAAACTTGTATAGATGAGTGATGACTGCATTTTCTTTCAGAACATGATGGATGTATAAATGAATAGGAGATGATTGTATAGATACATAGGAGATCTGCAAGCCTGAAGCTTGTGCAGATCAGGGGGAGTCCCTCGATAGTTGTACTCTTTTCCCTTAAGCTGCTGGTTTTTCCCACTAGTTTTTCCACAGCTAAGGTTTTAACGAGGCAACCACAGTGGCTCTGGATCCAGAAGTATCCATCCCATTAGCATACTGGATCCTGAAGTATTCATATGCTTAACCCAAGGTAATAGAGAGATGAGGGGGAGTGTTATGAGATGAGAGAGGCCTTTGGCCTCCCCCCTCAACATCTCACCATTACTCCCCACTAAGTTAGTGGGGAGTCCCTTGGACTCCTAATTCATATGAATATATAGAGAGCCATGGCTTGTGCCATGGCTACTCCTATTTTGGTGATAATCTTCACTTCTGCTCTAAATTCCTTTAACAAGCGAGGAATATAAAAAGGTGTATCTCAAAATGGTCGATCCCAAACTACAAGACTCAATTATTTACAACATCCACGCAATTTATAAATTATGCAGCAAACACAGGCATATCAAATTTAATTTAATCAACATCGCACGCAATATATTGGAGAAATATAAAATATTTAATAATTACTTGGGCCACGTAGAGACATAGCATGCACCGTTAGGTTAGATAACTAACGGCAAAGAGATCTCAGGACCTTCCATAATTATTAAATTAAAAAATCTAATTAATCCATAATATGCATGTAGTGATGTTATTGATATAATATGGACCAAAAATAAATAACATCCCAAAAGGATATTAATGCAACACATCAATTTATCTAGATTTTCAGAATTTCCAGTAATAACCCGGTATTTTCTGATATTTTTTAGATTTAATTGAAAAAAAATTAGTTTAGATTTATATTTAAATCAGAAAAATAACATAACCCAAATATTTCTATAAAAGCCCTTAGGCTTGTTGCGGGCTTCAGGCCCAACAGCCAATTAGAATCTATATTATTACTTATAATAAATGGGTTAATGGGCTAATAACACATGTGTAGTGTTGAAAATAATATTCCCCAATCCTCAATTAGATACAGCCCCCAAAACAATGAAATTGTTTCAATTTCATCTCCACCAATCCTCAAAATCTTCATCTCCCCCCCAAATCCCCAATTTCGGTCTGCCAATTTCGCCAGCATCAAGGAGACCTACTTCGCAGAAATTAATCATTTAGGCATCTACCCCGGGGAGGAGCATCTGGAGGCCCCTCCTGCCCCCGACAGGGGGCGGAGCACAGGGAGGAGACCCCCGACAGGGGTGGTGGCACAGGAAATGAGCGCCCCCCCCCCCCCCAGACAGGGTGGCGACGCCTGCGAATGGATGGAGAAACCCCCCCCCCCCCCCCCCCCCGACACAGGGGGGAGGGGGAGCCGGGAAGGATACCCCCCCGGACAGGGGGGCGGTGTCGGGGCCCTTTCCCCCGGGGGGCGTCGCAGGAGAAAGGAGCCCCCCGACGGGGGGAGGGCGGCACCGTAGAGCCCCCCGACGGGGGGTCGCTGCAGAGAGGAGCCCCCCGATGGGGGGCGTCGCCAAGAGCCCCCCCGGATAGGGGGGGCGGTGCGCTGCAGAGAGGAGCCCCCGATGGGGGGGCATTGCCGGAGAGCCCCTCCTCCCAAACGGGGGGGCGATGCGCAGGAGGAGCCCCCCGATTGGGGGGCGGTGCGGCGACCGGGGCGATTCGGGGATAAGTCCCCCCTTCGGGGGGATGAAAATTAGGTGAATTTATTTTTATTTATTTATTTTTAAAGGAAAAATCTGTTATAAACCCCAAATTAGGGGAATTTGGGTGAAAAACAGCATATGTTTTTTATTATTCTGTTTTTTTTTTGATATGTTGATTTGAGTAAATCAATCAACATACATATGTAATAAAATAGAATATGGTCCATAATATATATCTACGAGATTAGAATTTTACCTCTAGATCAAATATTTAGGGAAGAACAAATAAAATCCGTAGATAAAAATCCCCGCTCCTGCAATCCGTGAAAGAAATCAGTCAATCGTCGTCGCAAAAGCTTTGCCACAACTACAAGATTCCTTCGCAATATGGAAATTTTGTGGGGAAATTTTGTTGGCTCAAAATTTTTTTCTTAGAGCGAATTCGTGCTGATAATGTGTTGGAACTCAAAAAGAAAAAGTAACCATGGCTCAAGGCTATGGTCCTCTATTTATTCATTCATATGGACTACCAAAGGGCATGTAATTCCAAAGGTCCCTATTATGCTAACTAAATGGGGAGTAATTGAGGGATAAAGTGGTGGGGAGGCCAAAGGCCTCCCTCACTCGTAACATCTTCTTCTTTCTTACTAGAATGTTGCCTAGAAGTAGAATTATGTTGGAGCACACATCTTCCATTCTATCGTAGAAAAGCATTAGAACTCATTTCCTAGGCCTCCAATTCTTAATTCTCAAGCATGTGCATTTTGGAGTTTTAACAGATGACTGCTGAACGATTTACAGGCGCCTGTCTCCATACAGGCGCCTTAGATTTGTTCTTCAGTCGTCTGTCATGAAGATACTTTTTCGCTTGTTCTTTTGGGCTTTCTGCTATAACTCTCATCAGGTGAATGATGTACAATGTACATGCGCATGTGACTTGTTAGTCAGTTGCATGTCTCCTTTAGCCCAAAAGTCCTCAGTCTTGCAACTTTCGCACTTGCGTCTGCAGGCGATGTAAGAAGGATTTACATGCGCCTATAAATGGCACAGTCGCCTGTCTATGCTTCTAACTTCCCTAGTTTTGACAACTTTTGCACTTGCGTCTGTAGGCGATGTAAGAAGGATTTACAGGCGACTGCCCATGGCACAGTCGCCTGTATATTCTTCTACAGCCGCATGTCCTATCTTCCTAAATTTACGATTTTTTTACCACTTACGCACTTAGGAAGTCAGTCGCATGTAGAAGGTTTCTCAGTCGCCTATTGGTTTACAGTCGCCTGTCCGACCGTCATCAGTCGACTGTCTTACATGGTAAGTTACCGTTTGAATTCTCACCTACCCTCTGACACAGTGCAGCATGCGACTGTGAGTTCTTCATCAGTCGATCGTCTGGCACGTATTTTCTATCAGTTGTCTTTTTCCAGACGGATTTCAAATAGGGTTTTGGGTATTTTGCTTGAGGGGTTTAGAAAACTTATAAAAGGGTCTCCTACAGTTCCATTGGAGATCTCTTGAACCCTTGAAACCCTTTGGAATTCTTTGATCTCATCTCTAAGCTCTCAAGCCCTCATTTTCTCCAAGCCCTAGAATATCATTCTCTTTTGCTCTCCAACCTAGAATCAAAGTTGATATCCTCTAGGCATTTGGTGGTGACAAGAGAAAGGGCTTCACTCTCTTCTTGGAAGATATCAACTCTCACTTCACTTTGCTCCTTCAAGTTCTACTTCAAGGCATAGGTGTTTGTAAGTGTTTACATTTCGAAATTCAATATCTCGTATTTTGATTTCACTCTCGGTTTGTGAGAGTGGATTTGCTTGATCCCAAGTTATGGGAGTCAAGGACATCGATTGTTGTTCGATTACACTTGTAGGGTTGCTACAAGTTGTTTTAAAAGAAACCTCAAGTTAGGATTCTAACTTGAGTATCCGGAGGTATCCGTGTGGAAGGGACGTAGGATTACCGGGAACTAGTCGGGATTAGACTTGGGTAATCCAAACCCTTAAAACATCTCCTTGTTAGCTTGTTTCATTTTTGGTTAATTTATAATTCCGCATTTATTGTTGGTTAGAGATTTAAATTGGTATAACTATTGTTTAGATTTTATAAACACTATTCAACCACCCTTCTAGTGTTTTCCTTATAGCCAGTGTCCTTACACCATCAACGTTAGATATTTTTCTATTTTTAAAATTATTTTGACATCTAGCCAATAATTTAATTATTTTTGATTTTTTAATGCTATATTATTTGTTTACTTTCAAGACATTTATGTTGACGGGTGATTCCCCAATCTGAGTTTGCTGGGTGGTCCTTCAGTTGCAGTAGTTGGGGTGCACAGCTTACGAGCGATCGGGCGAGTTGATCCCAATGTGACTTGACCTTAATTTGAGCTGTTGGAGTTGGAGTCGAGCTTTTTCTGTCGGGTTAGGGCTATCTCTAGAATATTCCAATCAGGTTCGAGTTGTGTCTGCCGAGCCCGAGCTATCTCTGGGTTGACTTCAGCTTCCTACAACATAAACGATCGTTATGGGAGTAGGATCTGGGGTCCGACTTAATCCCCTCCGAAGCTTAATTCAGATGATGACTCGGATGAGGCTCACGGTAATCTATGGTCCATTTGTTAGGGAGACCCACAGATAGTTTCTGTGCCAAGTTATCGAGGAAATGTAGAAAAGAGATGTTAGGTCGGAGAAAGTCAGATCCTGTTTAAAGAGCACCTGACCCTTACCGGACATCGTTGTGGCTCTCAGCTTGTGGAGTTGGAATTGTTTGTATTGTGCTTGGAATTCCCAATCTCCACCTTCTCACATTGGCACCAAAGACTTCTAATAGGAAGGCCATTGCATTGTAATTTTCGGACTAATAAAGCTGCTTTATTGTCGGCATTGATGAGGATGCATTGATGAGTTGATAAGGAGGCATTGATTGGAGTAACGGTCAGTATTGATGATGAGCCACGAATGCAGAAGCCCAATGGTCAATCCAGTCATCGATGAAGAAAACAGCCAGCCTCTTTGGTCCAGCCTAATTTTGTAATAATGCCCCCCATCTCCCGAGCTTAATCGATGCAGTAGTTGAGGTCAGGTGATGTGGTATGCATGAACTGGACGTACCTGAGAGGGATCCCCCGATTATATAGTTGGGTCGGCCCGCGAGAAAAGTGACCCCTTCCCTTATAGCTGACGCATAGCTCGGTCGGCATGCGAGGGGAATGTGTCCTCGACTTGTAGCTCGGTCGGCACACGAGGGGATGGGCCCCTCGACTTACAGCCGTCATATAGCTCGGTCGGCATGCAAGGGGAGTGGTCTCCCGACCTACGGCTAACCTACAGCTCGGTCGGCATGCGAGGGGATTGGTCCCCTGACCTATGGCCATCCAGACTGCGAGGTCTTCTGAGTAATCCTCGATCGTATAGCACGGTCAGTCTGCGAGGGTGGTTAGCCCCTGGTCGTATAGCCGACCAACCTGCGATGTCTTCTGAGCTGATCTGTGGCCATGTGCACTTTAGTGAAGATAAATTTGGAAAAGGCCGATCAAATGCCATCTTGGGGTACATTTGTCGAAGATCATGTTAGCTCGGCAATATATGTTAGCACTGCAAGAAGAACAAAGAACCTGAAATAAATGTAAAGGTTTACTTGGCTTATTTGTTTCTTATTGACCATACCTCGGTGGATATCGTGCATTACAAGAATGGATGAGCTCTTTTCTCGGTCGTTTAGCTGGATTGGCCCTCGAGGAAGTTGTCGAGCTAACTATGACATCATATATAGGTCGGCTGCTGAAGCCGAGATGTGCCCTGGAATTAGGTTGTCCGATGGAGCTAGACTGCTTGCTTTGCTTCAATTGAGGTTTTGGATGCTCTCCCCATCTCCCGTGAGAATGCATGAAACTGCTCCAAAGTCACAAATTGTGGCTCTCGCATTCCATGAGGGAAGGAACTGGGATCCACTGCGAGTGGAGTGACGTCTGCTATTCCTTCGGGAGTTGGCCTTTCAGCCTTTGATTAGTGGAATGAGTCATTATTGATGTGGTTGATGACGTGGATGTCGACTCGTTCCCACAGACGGTGCCAATTGTTGACTGTGATTCTGCCAATCTGAGTTCGTTGGGTGGTCCTTTAATTGCAGTAGTTGGGGTCTGCAGCTGACGGGCAATTGGGCAAGCTGATCCCGAGGTGACTGGACCTTTATCCGAGCTGATGGAGTCGGATCTGAGCTCTTCATCTCGGGTCCGAGCTATCTCCAGGATGTCCCAATCAGGTCCGAGCTGTATCTACCGAGCACGAGCTATCTCCAGGTTGCTTCAATTTCCTACAACACAAGGGATCATTGGGGGGGTCGGATCTAGGGTCCGACCTAACCCCATCTGATGCTTAAATCAGACGATGACTCGGAGGAGGCTCGAGGTAATCTATGGTCAATCTGTTAAGGAGACCTACCGATAGTTTACGTGCCGAGCAATGGAGGAAATGTTAAAAAATAGATGTTAGGTCGGAGGAAGCCAGATCCTATTTAAAGAGTACATGACCCGTGTTGAAGATCGTTGTGGCTCTCAGTTTGTGGAGTTGGAGCTCGAGTTGTTTGGATTGTGCTTGGAATTCCCAATCTCCACCTTCTCCCATCGCCCCAAAAGACTTCCTATAAGCAGGCCGTTACATGGTAACGCCGAGGCTAATAAAGTTACTTTATTATCAACAATGAGAAGGAGGCATTGTTTAGAGTAATGGTCAGCATTGATGACACGCCATGAATGCAGAAGCCCAACGGTTGGCCCATGCATTGATGAGGAAAACGACCGGCCTCTTTGGTCCCGCATAATATTGTACTGATTTAGATGCTCCAATAAAAGAACAAAGCAAGACATGCTTTTAGTGGACAAGTATAACGGGGAAAAAGCTTTTTCTTCGATATTGATAGAGAATAGGGATAAAGAATCAAAGGTACCAAGTCTTAAGTAACCAGCTAATCATGCTGCTTATAACAGAATCAAAATCTCGAGGAAGGTGGCATGTCGGGCAACAAAAAAAAAAGATGTTCATCAATGTCATAGGAAAGATATCTATGATTACCATCCGCTACTTGCTTCGATGATCCCAACCGTTCATGTCTTAAAACACCGAATCACCAATTTTCAAGTGAACCCAAAGAATTTTGCTCGTTCATGTTGCCGTCACAAAGGGTTCTTACCGCGAAACCTCAAATTTTAATTTTTACCTTCTGTCTCTGCATCTCAACACAAAAATCTGCTTCCTTCTTGTCCATTTTTGTACGTACGAAATTAAAATGCTTTGCCAACTCACTTCAAACATGTTGTGGTTCATGTCTATCTGAAGGCTAAGATTTACCAACATCTCAATGATATGAGTCATATGACCCAGAGGCTGTGATCTTTCCAGTGGGGTGGTACAAGTGAGAAATAGCTAAACATGTTCATCGTTTAGCTTCATGCTTGGTCTTGGTGGTGCTTTTAGGTGAGAAATAGCTACATTCGCAGATCCCTAGTTAAAATAGAAAGAGTTAAATATTTCTGTCTGCTAACGACTGCTCGATTAATCATTGGTCATGCTGAGAATAATAGTCCCACTTCGATCAAATTGGAAGATTGTGATGTCATTATATTAGTAACTGAAGCTCTACCTACATAAAAAATTAAGGTGTTTACTGAATCCTCGTTCAAGAGCGACTGCTCGAGTGAAGAGATGTCTGCAACGAGGTGGAGAGCGACACCAACAGTTGACTACAGCAATGGGATTTGGAGCAAGCGATTCTGCCATGTGATCGTGAGTGTGGCTCTGAAGGACAGATGAGCGAATCATGCATGCAGTTATTTTCTCATCTTTTACGGAACTGCAAAAAAGAATTCGATAGATGCTTCTTTTTGTCCCGTACTGATGGAGGCATCAATGAACAAGGGGGTGAGGCCGAAAACCATCACCGTCTCCTTCTCCCCGCCGGCCCCCACGCCCACCGGCATTTGGAACATCCTCGCCGAATATCCGATCCACGGCAGCAGTCGTATCCAGCTGCTCCACCCCGTCTTAAATCCAGACTGTTCATGGTAATGTTGACATTGACAAGTCCATCGTCCGCCAGAAGCTTGTGCGCGTGGAAAAACGTCGTTTTTCTATAGAAACGCTAGAAATAACACGTGCACAGTGCACGGCCACACGAAAAGAATGCGTTGCACTCGCACAACCAAACTGTGGTGAGAAATATAGGTGTGCAAGTCGGTATCGTCGGGGGGCAAAAAATGCGAAGTCTGTCCGGGGGATTAAAATGCAAAAAACCTTGGGATGGCAAACATGCAAATAAGTGTTTTTTTTTTTTTTTTTGGTTTTTTGGGGTGAATGACAAACATGTAAATAAGTGAGTTTGGGTGTGTTTTTTTTAGTGGATGGCAAACATGTAAATATAATTCCGAAACCTCAAAATATAATTCCGAAAGATTGGTGACATTCAAAATACAGTTCCGAAAGATTTCAACCCATTCAAAATCACTCCACATCCCCAAACCTCAACCAAAAAATTTAGCAACATTCAAACCAAAGTTTAATTTTCCCAGAAAATTTACTTCTCCCCAAATTTTAGTTCTCTTCCAGATTTAGTTCTGTTCAAAATGTAAATTTTAGTTACCTCTAGATTTAGTTCCAATCAAAATTTTAAATTAAAATTTAATTCACCCCGAGAGAATTTAGTTCACCAAAAATTTTAGTTCCTCTAACAATTTAAGTTTCATACTGATTTAGTTCCCTCCAAATTTATTATTATAGTTTTTCAAAATTTAATTCCCTCCAATTTAGTTTCCACTAAAATTTAAGGTTTCCCCCCAAAATTTTTACAAACTTTCATCCTAACTATTGATTCCTCAAGATTTAATCCTAAGGATCGGGTTGGGTCCTTCAAGTGTTGGTCCAACGCCCTCTCAGCCCTTCGATGTAACCACATTAATTACTCCCTCTTGATTACTCATTTATCCCAATTAATCCTTATTAACACCGTTAAACCACAATCCCAAAATTCCCATGTGCCTTCTCTTCTGCCCCAACGCTCCCCCTCTGCGGCTTCTCCCCTCTCGCCTCCTCCCCACCCCACCTCTGCCCCACTGCCTCCCTTCTTTTCTCGGCGATCATCCCTCCTCTGACTCAACCCCTCACAACTCCACCCCAACCCCCACCTCTGCCCTTCCCTGTGCCAACGATTGCTTCTGACGAGGAGAGGCAGCTTCTCTATGAAATCCACAGACGGAAGATGAACGCGTCCGCCCTGCCGCCCGTCCCACTTCCAACGGCAATCCAGGTGGAGATTCCGATGACCAACCACTTCAGATAAACGGAAAACTCCAGCGAGGACCAAGTACTCTCCTCGATTTCCTCACCAAGGGTTCCAACGGCCTCGATGCCGGTGGCGAGGTCGAGCTCATGTAGCGGCTGCACGATGGCGGAAATGATTGGCGAGAATGAGAGATTGAAGAAGGAGAACTTGCAGCTACGTCAAGAGCTCGTGCAGATGAAGATCCTCTGCAACAGTATTTTTCTTATGATGTTGAGCTACCGGGCTGGTGGTGGCGTCGCGTCACCTCCGTCCCACGTGAGGACGGAGCTCGTCACTGGTTGCTATGCTGCCTGCAGTCGAATGGGGTGAACGACGAGGGGTTAACGATGTTAATTAAAATTAACTTGTGGATTAAAAATAAACTGATCCAACGGCTGAGAGGGCGTTAGACTATCAAATGGTCCAATGCCCGAAGGACCTAACCCGAACCTTTAATCATAACCATCTTTCTACCCACCCTTTTGTCCTACTCAGTGATCCCATTCAAAAGCAGCACTCAATTGTATAATAGATATATCCTTGAGACAATGTAACATATATATGAGAATAATGGGTATCGTAATAGTTAAGCGTCGTATACGGCTCCAAAACCCAACGGCACCAACCATCTCCATTGTTTTGATCTATAAATTTAAAAATACGAAAACACCAAATATCAGACGAATCTCATGGATTTTGCACATTCATCTACTCATCACAAATTTAACAGTTTTGAATGAATAGAACTTTTGCGACGGGTGGATGAAATAGGCAACTTAAAGTTCACACGATATTTGGTGTTTCAGGATTTTAGAATATGAAGATCAAAATAAATAGTTTGATACTCCAAAGATTACTGCATTGTAGAGTTTTGGAGGTCAGATATGAGCTTTAGCCACATATGTCATATGACACACACACACACACACACACACACACACACACACACACACACACACACACAAAAGCCCAAAATTTGCTCCCTTTGACTTGTATGATCCATATCCATCGCAAAATAGAATTATGGGTATTTTTTAATTCTCATTTGAAAATTTCTGATGATAGATATACATGCATTCACAAAGTTATTCTCTCTTATTGTTCTAATATAATCACTATATTGTTTTGAAGTGATTCACACATCTTCATTATTGCGTCATAAATTAAGCACATCTGCAATTGTGCAAGACGAACAGCTTATTAGTCGAAGCTCCCGATTAAATTTCTAGTGTCCTTTAAACGATGCTTTTGCTTACTAAGGGAGACCACCGGTGTCTCCCAGTTATCAGGTTGAGAACTGAAAAGTTAGAGAGCTCACTCTTTATCCCTAAGCAGGAACTTTACCATAGATAGCTGACCAGACTCTAGAAGTTATCAGGTTGAGAACTGAAAAGAAAGAGAGCTCACTCTTTATCCCTAAGCAGTAACTTTACCATAGATAGCTGACCAGACTCTAGAAGTTACTAGTAAGTTCGGCACCAGAAGTTCCATTTCGTAACATCAAATTTACCAATTGTCTCATCAACAAGCCTATATTTCGAGCAGTCTTGGCCAAATACTTGTCCTTCAACATCTGCCAGAGGCCATATTCATCTCTCTATTGTGTAACATTATGGAAGATGCCATAATTGATATACTGTTAAATTTGACCGATCATCTCTTTATGCAGCTTCATCCAACCTGCTTTGTTGGTGGATTCTTACTTTACTCATTTGACCACTAATGGGTCAAATAAATCTTTACGACTGAGAAGCTCTTCCATCCAAGGTCTTCATAGTATATAATTTGTGACTGTTAACATGATCGTGGCTGCCATTGATGTTTCTTCTATTGACATTTTGAAATTACAATGGCTTGATGTAAAAAATCTTTCTATTTTTCGATTTTTTTCTTCAAATCAAATTATTTTCTCTCTCCTTTTTTCTCACAGCAAACCTAAGTTCTTGTACCATCTTTTGTGATTCACTGATCATCTAGAGAGTAAAAACTGAAGAGGATACCTTTATTTCAAACTTTATAACAACAAAAACTCTCTCTCTCTCTCTCTCTCTCTCTCTCTCTCTCTCTTGGGGGGTGGGTGGTTGGGGGTTTGGGGGCAACTTACAATTCTCTTACTTGGAAAAAAAACTCTCTCTAGAGAAATATTCTCCTTCTGCTCTCTTAAGGATTGATGTCAATCATTAAGGATTGATGCCAATCCTTAAGGATTGATGCCAATCATTAAGGGTGTGTTTGGATTGAGAGAAAATGTATGAAAGAAAAGTGAAATGGAAATGAAAATGAAAGAAAATGAAAATGAAAATGAAATGAGATTCTTTCCCATGTTTGGTTACCAAAAAATTTTTTGAAGAAAGATGAAAGAAAATAAGAAAATTTCTTCCATTGTGTTATTAATTCAAAATGAAAAAAAATTAAAAGGTGTCTTTGCTAAATAATTTAAGAGGTGTAGTTGCTAACTTTATGAATAATTTGCTTTAAAAATTTAAGAGGCGTTTTAGTCTCATAATAAATTAAAATTTTGTTAGTTGTTTTAAATAATTCAGAAAGTTAGCAAATAATTTACGAATTGTAACGAATAATTCTCTAACACTACAGATATCATGATTCGTAAATAATTTGATATTAAATAGTACATAAATAATTTATAAATTATATGAAAGCGTTGTAAATAATTTGCAATCTATTAGAAAAATTCGTGCTTAATGCGCAAATTTTTCAAGCAAAACACGAAAATTACACGAATTTTTCGAAAATTCACCAATTATTCACTGATTTTTCGAACAAGTTCATGAATAAAGATATATTAAATATTCATGATTTTCAAAAAAAAATTCCAAATTATTCACATACTATTTTGAAAAATTCGGAAAAAATTCGTGAATTTTAAATAATTTATGTGTAAAATTTTGTTAATGATTCGTGATTTTTTGGAAAATTAATTCATAATTTTTTGAAAAAAATCATGAATTATTCATGAATTCATTAAAAATAGCAATTAATTATATTTGTTAAAAAACACAAATGCATGAATGAATAGTTAGTTTTCCTTTTTTTCCCTCATTTTCCTTGGGTCAAGAGGAGGAAAACTTAAAAGAAAAGTTTTACTAATTATTTTCCACTCTTTTCCTTCATTTTCTTTTTCTTTTCACTTTTCTTTTAAGCCAAACAATGGAAAGTCATTTTCCTTCTTAATTTCTTTCCTTTTCCTTCCTTTTCCCACTAACCAAACACACCCTAAGTAGTTGCCGGTTGAGATAGGGCATCCTATCTTGTCATTCAGACTACTACATAAAAGAGAAGAGTTAAATACACCTCAAACTGGAGGTGTATGTTGTGATTATTTTCCACTTTTGGAAAAGGTAAGAGAAAGAAGGTGTAATTAGACACAATGATTTAACATTTTTTCCAAAAATGGAAAATTATTATAACATACACCTCAAGCTCGAGCTATATTTAGTCATGCTCACGCGAAAATGAGGACTAGCTTTTAAACTTTGGTGCATTGGCACCCGGGTGAGAACCAGGGGCCTGTGAGGTCGCGGGTTCGAAACCCCCCCCCCCCCCCCCCCCCCCCCCCCCCCCCCCCCCCCCCCCCCCCCCGATTGTGTAATCTATTGTAGTTGGCACTTGCGCCGGGCTGCCAAGCCGGCCTTCGGGCACGGTTTACTGTTTTCCGACGAACGAAAAAAAACTTTTGTATTAAACCTCAACTCATGTAGCCATGTGTACGTAACAAATCTCTCACACCAATATGCAATCCCATCTCCTGTTACAGTTAGGGGGGTGTTTCTTTGCAAAACTTTGGTTTGTGATTCATTGTTATGAATTGTGAATCTTGGTTGGAATCTTGGGGAGAGAGAAGTTGAGTTTTGTGTTTTTTTTGTTGGAAAGAGTGTTGGAAAGTTGTTTTGAGAAAGTTGTGTGTGTCCCTCATAACTTTCTTGTGTTTCTTTTGTTGAAAGTTGGTTAGAAAGTTGGATGAAAAAAGTTTGATGTGGAATCCACAGGTTATAATAATTATTAAACTAAACTATATAATTAAACTAATTATTATACTAAAATATTAAAATATAATCATTAAAATAAAAAATATTTAAAAAGGAAAGAAAAGCTGACTGTGGCCTCTCAAAACGAAACGGAAAGAAGTGGGAGTCCCACTATCTCATTGTGTTCTCACTTTGTGGAGGCCATTCGAATTAAAAATAAAAAGAAACACATGGTCGTGGGCCCCAGAACCACTTTCTCGACCAAAGTTCCCGCAAAATGCGGGGATTACGCGTTTGAGAAAACGCTCACCAGCGAGGCACCAAGGAGGACGAGTTTTCTCCGACAAATTTTAGGGAATGGAACACACGTGGTTGAAAGTTGCCAAGAAATTGGTGAACAGTATACGAAATGACGTGAAATAGTGAGTTTTTTCACTTTCTATCCCCAAAATCCCTCAAAGGAACAGGCCCTTAATTACATAGACAAATATTATCTCAAGTTTTCAGGGTTATCAATCAAATCAACTTCACACATAACCCATTGACTTATTCAAGCGTTTAACGATATACAGAAATTTTTTATGATAAAATGTGTTCATTTTTATTTTGTTTGAAATTGAAAAAATATGTCTCATTCAAACACAATCTACATTGAAAACTGACACCAACTGAAAAGCAATCGAATACCACAATCCTGACACCAATTGAAAAAACAGGAACCGAAATATATCTCAATCCTGGGGACCAACTCTCCTCATTGCAGCCATGCATTGTCCCACCATCAAAATCTTCATATTTTTTTTATCCATCAGAAAACAAGAAATATGGGTAGTTGAACAAGGTTGAACAAGGATGCACCAGCCATGATCGCTTAAACCCGATCTCGAAGAAGTCAGGTATCCATCGAAGCCCTAAAACCTGGAAAATAAAGAAAATTAAAAGGGAATAGTTGTAGTGGGATTCTAACCCGGGCCTCCACCGAAGCAGACGAGTGATTCAACCACTAAGATACACTAAGATACGCACCGGAGCTCAAAATTTTTAATCCAATGGCCTGATACTGAGCCATTAGATAGTTCCTGTTAAGGTATCAGTATCACTATGCACAAGCCTATTAATGACTGGTCTAATCAGCCAACTGCAAACTAATACTAATGGCCATGCTGAGCCTGACACCAACACCTATTTTCATGCAGGATTCTTCCTGCATTGAATCTGTCAACCTTGCTTGAATCATTTTCTATTGCTTTATGACTGAGTCTGTGCTCTTTTAGTCAATCCATCAGCTAAGGATAGATTTGGTTGTTGTTGTTGGTTGTTGATGAAGGAAATGAATGCATCATAGTAATTGCATAACCTCCTAATTAAGCTGGTGCAATGCTTCTCATAGTATGTGAGAGTGAGAGTGATGTTGTTATAGGACACCTCATTCCTCATTTCACTATATTTGTTGCTTACTCAAGATGTCTAATTAATTTTGATGTTGCATTCAAATTTTTTCAGTTATGTGACACCCCGACAATATTTGTCTCTGATTTAGTAGAAGATTAAATTTCTATAAAAAAAACCTTTGTGAACTTTGGTTTCGTTTTAAGGGAAAAAAATCCACATAAAATGACCAAAATACACACACACTTCAATCTTCTTCTCTTTCTCCTTTTCGATAAACTCGTGAATTATAATTTCATGATAGAACCCAAAAGAAAAATAAAAATTTAAAGAAAATAGAATCCCATCTTGCAATTCTTGAAACTTGCATGATTTTTTAAGTAATTCTTTCATGGGTTTTTATATATATATTTTTTTGTTTTTTTAAGGAACCTCTTACCACCATTTTCATTCTCTTCCTTACCAATGGAAGCTACTAAAAATTAAAAATATTTTAAAAAAAGTAAATCAAGTTCATAAAATCTACATGAATTTTTTTGATTGTTTTGTTGCTGCTTTTTCCTAGAAAACATGTCTTTAAAAATTATTTTTTTTACGAAAATGAAGAGTATTTCAGTTTTAAAAATAAGTCACATGACCATCATGTGACTTTTTTGTTGGTTTAGACTTTTGTTTTAAAATGTGGCCAAAGTAGTAGTTGATTTTCTTCCCGCATTATGGTTGTTTCGAAACGGACCAAAATTCATTATGGTAAAAAGATTCATTGTGATTGGGTCTTGATCACGTGCCACCCAAGAGGAAGGAGAAGAGAATGTCATCTGAGCAATGAGCAATTGCTTGTTCGCAACTGGTTTTCACATTTAGGCCTTTGTAGAGTAGAACTTCAAGCATGCACCAAATTGTTTGGTTTATTCTCCATGTATGTCTGCTATAAAATCACATCTTAAAAACCTTGGGCCCTATTGGAATTAAACAAGAAGACCCTCTAAATTCATGTTCAAAATAATGGAATAATTTAATATAGCTAAATCATAAAAAAAATAAGCGAGAATGTAGTTTTTGAAATTCTCCTTCCTTCGAAGAAAAAGCCAATGAATATATTATCAGAGAGCAAAAAACAAAAAAATCAACTATTGTTAATACAGAAAACTCGCTCGTCGTCGGATGCAAGGATATTACATCACTAGAGAGCCGCCTAAGTCAGTTCCAAGCATGAGGAAGAATGTTAGGGTTTTTAGTGTGCGCGTACCTAAGATCGCGTTGATCTGGTGTATTTATAGGCTAATGGTTGGTTACCCATGTCAGCAGGAGTTATGGAGATCTCAAACCTTTAGCGCGAAACAGATTCCTCAGATTGCAAGGTGAACAAATAAGAAAGGGAACACGCAGACTTCTAAATACTACAAGAAATATGTGCAAAGGTGACAGACAAATTTTGTCACTGAATCCAAAAGGCCGTCACAATTTACATTTGTGACAAAAATAAATCCGTCATCTTAGAAGGGTTTCGCTATAAGTTTAGTGACTCAAGTAGTAACAGAATGAAGTTGTCACTTATTCGATATCAACAAGGAACAACAATTAACTGTCATAAATCATAAAACTAAGATAAATTGTCACCAATGTTAACTAATTTCAAGCTATTAGAACACACATAATTTGTCACTTTCCTTATAAAACGATCCCAATAGGTTTTCAAAGACAGAAATTAATGTATCTGGCTCGGGGTTATAGGGCTTCGCAGGGCGGTGCACACGGCGACGGTGCTTTGTACGGGGCTTCGAACGACGGATCGGGTGACAACACGAGGGATGGCTCAGAGTTGCAGTCCTTGGCACGTTAGAGAGCGTGACAGCATGAAGATGTGTTGTAGTGTGGTGCTCGAGCAACGCGAGCCTACAAAACAGATCCTGTTATTAAGTTGGTATAGTAAACAATCCTTGATTGACTCCATTTCCTTTAGTGTCAGAATTTGTTTCCATCATTAAAACTCCAACCTTTAGTGACAGAATTTGTTTTTGTCATTGAAAGTCCGACCTTTAATGATGGGATTTGTTTCCGTCGTTGAAATTTTAACCTTTAATGACATGATTTTTTCCGTCATTAAAAGTCCGACCTTTAGTGACAGAATTTGTTTCCGTTATTGAAAGTTTGTCATTAAAAGTCTATTTTCTTGTAGTGAAATTAAGTTTGCTGCTTGTTGCATGGTTGGATGAACCTGGACGTTTTCCATTGGAGAGGGGATCGCCGAAGATTGCACAGAGCGTTTATGGAAGCTGAGCTGTCAGGTGGGCAGATCCTTGGATGAAGTTACTGAAGGAGCCGACCTCGTGGAGGTAGCATAGCTACTAAGGGAGCTAACCTCGTTGAGATCGTCCTTGTAGAGTCATCATTGTCAGTAAAATGTAAGTATTGCAACGTTGAATATTCTTGGAGTACATCCGAAGGTTATGGAACATATTGGAAGCATATAAAGAGTAAACATCCGAGCAAATTAGGCCATTCATCTTCTCAAGCTCAAATTGCAATGTACGTTACTTCTACCAATCAACTACTTCAATATTCTGATGCTACTAATAGAGAAGAGTTAGCAAAAATGGTTGCAATTGAAAATTCATCTTTTAGTTTTGGTGAGAAACTTGGTTTTGCGAATTATGTTCATAACGCATTAAATCCACAAGCTTGTCGTGTTCCACGAACTACACGCACACGCACAATTTTAAATATTTACAAAAAATGGAAAAAAGGATTTGATAAAAAAATTTAGACATTTTGGTGGTTGTGTATCTATGTGTTCGGCTATATGGAGTGATCATTGGCAAACACAATCATATGTGGGTGTGAATTGCTATTAGAATGATGATGCTTGGATATTGAAAAAAGGAATTATTGCATTTCGAGTGTTTGATTATAGTCATATAGCTCATAATATTTATCACATGCTTCAAATTGTTTTTGAAGAATATAATATTGAAGATAAATAATTTGCAGTCAGTTTTCATAATGCTTGAAATAATATTGATGTTGTTCCATATTTAAAAGAGTTATGTCAACCTTATTTTGGTGGTAGATTTTTTTTCATGTCATGTTTAAATTTATGTGTTCAAAAAGGATTTACCTATTCTAAAAGATTTTATTGAGCCAATTAGAAAAGCAATTCTTTATTTGTAGAAACATCCAAAAATAATGAAATCATGAATAAAATTTTGCAAAACCCATAATAAAAATCACATTAAGTTATTACGTAATGTTCCAACTGGTTGGAATAGCACGTATATATTGCTAGTTCAAAGTGGTGATTATAAAGAATTATTGTGCATTTTTATGCAATATAATGTTAGTAATATGTCTTTTTCCTCAACAAAGGAATTTGTGCACAAAAATTTGTGAATTATTGAAAGTTTTTAATGATGCTACCAATAATTTATCAGGTGTTTATTATTCCATCACAAATTTATTTCTTATTGAATGTATTAATATTGTTAGTATATTTGAAGAATGTGAATTTGAAATTGAATCAGCACCTATTGTTTATGATATGAAGAAAAATGGTTGGAATATTAACAACACATTCCAACTATTTATATGGTTGCAATTGTTTTTTATCCACGTTGTAAGTTTGATTATTTAGAGACATCTTTGCAATATTATTATAATACTTTAGGTTTACAATTTGATTATCTTGTTTTGTTCTCTTCTGCTAAGTCTGAAGTTTTTAAATTATACGATGAATATGCTAATATATATGGTCCATCTCGTACAAATGTTGTACAAACTGATTCTTCATCTCAACTTGCATCCTTAAAATTTGGTAAAGGTTATCAAATGCCAAAAACAGAAAAATTAGAAATTTCATCGAGCTCACATTGTGAGCTCGAAAGTTATGCAACTTCTTTTGAGTTTGTGAATGACAGTAAACTTGATATATTACAATGGTGGAAGGATCACTAGAAAACATTTTCCAATTTTGGCTATTATATTCAAACAAGTTCTTACAATGCCAGTCTCTACGGTTGCTGTTGAACAAGAGTTTAGTGCTGGTAGAAATATATTAGATAAAAGACGCTCGTGTCTGAGTCCGGATTCAATTGAAGCTCAAGTTTGCGTCGATGATTGGACAAAGGCAGTACAAAGGCAACTAGAAAGGAGCATGAAATGACTTACAACTTCGAAGAGGGTACAGAAACGGAAGGCACCAACGGCATCAATGCCTAATGCAAAATGTAAGAGGACTATGTAGGCTTTGATTCTTCTAAACTTTTTTGTTAAAAGGATACGTAGGCAACTTAATAATTATAACATCTTAAGTGCAAGCCATATTATTTTTTTAGTTTTATTTTTCACATTCTCAATTTTCTCATATGTAATTTGCATTAAGTTAATTAATGACAAAATATATTTTACTTTAAGTTATTGCCTTTGAATATTGTTTACTTTTCATATATATTTTCACAATAACCGAATTAGAACCGGAACCAGAACCGGCTAAAGCGGTTTGGTTTGGTTCCAGGTTCTACCGGAATCGAAACAGGTGCTTCGAAACCGAAACCGAATCGCGATCGGGTCCACCTGTTGGTGACTTTTTCAGATACACATTCTCGAGCTTCACGTATAATCTCTTGGTCGTATTCTCCTCGGACACCTAATAGATCACCTTGTCCGATTAGCTAAGCTGGATAGTTGTCATCGTCGGGTCCTCCATCTCCATCTTCTCCATTTCCGAGATATCAACCGGTAAGGTCTCTGTGTCGTAAACCACCCTGTGAACACGATCCTTCTTCAAAATTGTCTTCATCTTGTATTCCCATATCTCGAAGTTTCCCTTGACATCGAACTTTTCAATCTTGTATTGTGTTCATCTAACCGTCGCATATGAGTCATCGTATACGAACTCGAATCAGTTGTCTTTCCATTTGTTCCACCTTTTGTAGAAGAATTTTCCGCAATCGCCTTGAACTTGTTCACAAAACTTGCTCTAATACTACTTGTTGGATGATACCAATTGCCTTGCGAAATTCCAAGATCGTTGACAACGAATAAAGTAAACGATGATTCTCTACAAAACTTGCAACACAAGCAATAATATGATAGCAACGCAAAACAAAATAATAATATGCACCTGACACCATAATTTATACTGGTTCCACCCAATTTTGGTGTACGTCCAGTTGAAAAGATCACTAATGCTTCAATATCTTTAGATTACACGTTATTGAATTTGGTTGAAGAGAGACCCAAACCTGTTAAGAAATCGGAGAAAAAACTATTACCTTAAAAAAGCCCTCAGTTTGCCCTCTGTATATTTTACATGTAGCCGCAAACTTTGCAGAGAAAATCGCTCAGAAATTGCTCAAGAATACTCCAAAAACCTAGCCGAAAACCCTACTTATATAGATTACGGGTCTATCGATTAGTCGGGTGGAAATTGGATCCTAATCCGATTCGAATTCGGTGTTTGAGCCCACTCCGCATCCGGGTTGAACCTCTGTCGTTGGATCGAGGCGAAAATGGCTCGAATAGGTGACACGCGTCCCAGGAGCCCGTTTGCTGCCGACCTGCGCTTCGATCTTTTTGATCTCAACAAGACAAACCAGATCGTGCCATGTGGCCAAGTGACCACCTAACCCAGGAGTTGCCGCCCCGCGCGAGACCCCCCCCCCCCCCCCCTCCTGCGGTTGGGCTTGCGCCTGGGCCGTGCAAGGCACCCGCTTATTGGACCGCGAACGGGCTTGGGCCGACTGTAGTGCAAAGAATATATCCGAGAATAAATGTATTTGGCTGGGCTTGATTAAACCTTTGTTTCGGGTTCCAAAAAATCTCTTTAAAATCCTAATAATTTCTTGATCAAAGCCAAGATATTTTTGATGTTTTCTGTCACATTTTCCAACAGAATGGATCCTCAAAAGCTTACCCTCTTATCCAACAATAAGATATATATATTGTGTTACAAAGAATTTATATCCTGGTATAACGCTTATACAATGAAACATTTCATAGTTCTACACTTGTTTAGTTGTAGCCTACACAACTACATAAACAAAATCCTAAGCCAATAGGATTTCTATTCTAGATCAAATTCATTTACTCAAAAGGAATTACTCTTGAACTCGATCCGGATTCAACTCTGTATCACAATTCTTAACACTTCCTTCAGCAACCATATAACTAACATGGCTTCCAGCTCAACCAATAGCTAACTGGAGGAATAAAGGAGGTTCTAAATATATTTCATTTTATTTTATTTTTTACTTGATAACACATGACATAGTTTAGGGATATATTGGTTTCTTCTCAATCAATTGTAATATTTAATAGAGAAAACAAAAAATAAAATAAAATAAATCCAGTAGCCACTTCAACAGAGCTTAACTTGCATGAATACGAACATTTAAATTTATATTAGCTTCATTGTACCTGACCATATGGCGTGCTCTTTGGCTCACATGACCTGCTCTTCTTCAATCTGCAACCAAACTAAATAATTCGTTTAAGTAATAGAATCACATGGCATTTCAAACAAACATGTGAAGAAAATGCAGTTCAACAATATCGTGTATGTTGGCTTGATTAATAACATAATTGTTGGGCAAATCCAATGTATGTGTAGCCAATACATAGAGTGCCTCTGCTCTTTCTCTTGAACCATTAAATCTAAATTTTAGAAATTAGCACAACGTATATACAGCTAAGCAAATAAATATGTTGATATAAGCATCATGTTTTTGAGAGTCTATTATTGGAAACCAAGCGTTTATAAAAACGATCTTCTTAACCAAGCGGTGACTATGTTGACAAAATTTACCCAAGCAGTGACTATGTTAACAAAATTTAAACAGCACTTGTATTAGATTAGGTATTGAATATGATGTTTTTTTTAGATTTTAACTAATCTGTCAGTCATAGTCATAACTCTCGGTGATGATAGGCAAGTTAGTCCTTAGACTTGAGGTCATTTGTCCAAACAGCTAAAAATGAGTTCAGATATGGGCCGGGCTTAGGATCCTTTTATGGGCGAGAACAATTTTTCTTTAGTGAATAACAAAAATAAGTACTAGCTTAAGCACTCTTAAATCTTTTTACAAATAATAAAACAAGATAATACTCTGAACTTTCCCAAGAGTCCTACCATTGTCTACAAATTGCATACCAAAATAAGTACCACCAGCAGGCACTGTAACAATCCAAGCAAAATTTGGATACAGTTCAGTAAGCAAAACACCATCAATCTTTTTAGTGAATAACAAAAATAAGTACTAGCTTAAGCACTCTTAAATCTTTTTACAAATAATAAAACAAGATAATACTCTGAACTTTCCCAAGAGTCCTACCATTGTCTACAAATTGCATACCAAAATAAGTACCACCTGCAGGCACTGTAACAATCCAAGCAAAATTTGGATACAGTTCAGTAAGCAAAACACAAACAATCTATAAATTACAGCAGTCAAAGCTGAAGAACACAACAAAATTTGCATCCGTGAATCCGCCAAAAAGATACCCAGCTCGATTCTGGATGATTGTTTTCTTTTGGGTTGCTGCAAGCGCATCCCGGTGGGCTCTTTTGGTGCCGGTTCCGCCTGGCATCAACCCATGTTGGAGTAGATAGAAGAACCTCAACATTGATGAAAAACATTCTGAGATATTCTGCTCGTTGGAGGGACAGGAACTAAACTATTGAGCCATGAAACGGATCGAACGCCTAAAAAAATAAAACCATTTCAAAATTTAATAAAAACGGTTCGCTAGCAAAGTCTGCCAATACAGGTATAAAATTCGGTGTCCTATGCGATTTATAACCTTCGTAACCATGAAAAATAGTCCTGCAAATATTTCGATGCAAGATATAAGAAGGATTTCATTTCAGCGTCATCAGCCCACACATGACACAATTTAATTCCTGCTACATATTTGATATATTAATGATAATAAAACCAGCACAACTTGTTTGGGGATGGATCGGAGCCTGGGGTAGAAATTATGCTAAGAGATATATGTACTGGTTCCGTTCTATATGGTTAGTTCTTAATGGTGAGGGTACACAACAGGGATGCTGGGGATTGTGAAGAACAGCTTCAGCTTTCGGCATGAAAAAATAAGTGATGGGGTCTTTATAAATGATTGGCCAAATGGGAAATACTTTGCGAACATACCATTTTGCTCAACACATACCGCTTAATTTTTTACTCGGTGCACATACCGTATACATTTGAAAATCCAAGTTTTTACACATTGCACATGCCGGAATACCGAAAATGCACATAATGAAAATAGAATAGTGTAGAAAATGTGGCACCTTATCTAAAATACATAAGGTGCCAAGACACAAAAAGTTGGAAAGTACAAGCCCCACATTGTATTTTTTGTGGGACCCGCCTTTTTGTATCTTGCACATCATCTATTGGATCAGTTGGCACCTGATCTACAAGATTCTCTAATGAAAAACACCCTACATCAGTTCACATGCTTTCTTCTTCAACAAAGATTGCTCAGTGCACATACCATTGTATCGATTTATATTAAGGATTTAATGTAGAAAAGGTGGCACCTGATCCAATGGATCAGGTGCTAAGACACAAAAAAGGTGGGAAGTACAAGCCCTCACATGGGCTTGTACTTGCTAGGTCCCACCTTTTTGTGTCTTGCATCAGATCCATTGGATCAGGTGCCACCTGTTCTACATTAATCCCTTATATTAATTCCTAAAAAATGTCTTACACATATACTTACCTATTGCAAGATGATCCAACTCATGTTAAGTTTGTTTCGAACAATTTTAGGGCACGAAAATACCTAAATCTTTCGATCTCACAATTCAATTTTAGGGCACGATAAATTTTAGGACTCAAAAATCTCTCAATAAATCTTTGGATCTCTATTAGATGCCTAGAAATCTTTAAAATTCTTTGAAAAAACTCAAAACCGAGCTGTTTGCTTTTCATGCGTTGCATCGAGGTATGTGGGAGTTGAGAAAATTTCTAACTGAACTCACAAATGTAAGCATGGAGTAAAATGGAATGTGATGTGCACGGTAAGTGATTTGGTATGTGCGCGGAGTAATTTTTTGGGTGAGATGTGCGCGTTAAGTAATTTGGTATGTGCGCGAAGCAATTTATTGTGATGGATATGTATTGTGAGTAATTTGGTATGCGTGCGAAGTAATTTTTATGGACGATGTGCGCGGAGAGTAATTTAGTATGTGCAGAGTAATTTTTTGTGGCAGATGTGCGATGTGAGTAATTTGGTATGTGTGTGGGGTAATTTTTTGGCAGGATCTGCGCAATGAGTAATTTGATATGTGCACGGAGTAATTTTCAAGCATGCATAACCCCAATTTCTAAATTCCAAATTCCAAATTTCCATGATACCAAATTTAGGCTAACAAATTCCATATAAAAAATCCAAGATACCAACTGGTATAAAAAACTTGATTCTGCAAAACACATTCCAGATAACTGTAGCATACCAAACTTCGGGATACCACGCATCAACCAAAATACAAAGTTCTGGAAACCCAAGCATGTACAACACCAATTTTAGGGTACCAATTTCAAATTTCTATGGTACCCAATTCAGTATAACAAAATCAATAGGCAAAAAATCCAGGATAACAACTTCAGGATAACAAGTTTAGGTTACCACAAATACTATAAGATACCAAGTTCAGGATACCCAACCATGCATAACACCAAATTCATGATATCAAATTCCATATTTCCATGGTACCAAATTCAGTATAACAAAATCAGTATTCAAAAATCTAAATTGCAAAAATACAGGATTAATAACTTGCAAAAATGCAGGATATACATGAATCAGCAGATTGCACCTTTAGCTTCTTCCACATATTCTAAAAAATGTTCACCCCCAGCAAATAACCCCATATTGATAACTTTTCCGTAACATGAATATTGCGGTGCGCTCAAACTCAGGTTGCTCAAAATGATGATGCGCTCAAAAATATTTTATTCAAATTGTGATGTGCTCAAAATCAAAGATAGCTCAAATTTAAGATGTGCTCAAAATTTTCTTGTTCAAATCAAAAGGTTCATACCCTTTGCTCAAGCTCAATTATATCTTGTATGGCCACCGTGTCTTTGACTATATCCTTAAATTGATGCACCATATCGGCATACGCTTCCTCCCATTAATTTGCCACATGGTGATGATATCGACACCAATAAAGTACAGGGTGATGATATCGACACCAATAAAGTACAACTGATAGTACAGTGCTTCTGTCCACAAGGTAAACTTCTACACAGCGATTACCATTCACAAACCCAATCGTGGTATGTCGACGGGTTGATAGTGTACCGGTGTTCTTAAAAGCAAAAAGGTAAGAAACTGTACGATGAATATAAAATGTAAAACATAGTTATATAAAGATGCTATGAGATAGCACATATCTGCAAGGTCATCCAAAAGTTGGATGGGGATTGTCCTCCATATATGCCAATGCCAAATTATGGTGTTCTACCTCTTCTTCACCAATAACTCTTTTGTACTCATCTTTGTGTTTATTTAACTCTATCCGCAAATCAATTCTTACCTTCCCCCAATTGTCCTCTCCTTGTTAAGTAGAACAGATATTGTCCTTGTCTTGTGTTGCCAACAGCCTTTACATCATTGACATGCCCCGTACATATCGCCTTACACCCTCTAGAAAGTGCTTAATAAATGGTGTAGAAGTTGAAGCCGACCGGGATCTATACACACTTTCTTTCTCTGGTTGCAGGGGTGGTAACAATTTTACTTTAACGTAGAGCCTGCACTGGGAGTGGTGCAACTATCTTCAGCAGATAATACATGCTCAAAGTGAAGAAGGTTGCGCCAGGTGGTGTATCACTTTTCACATTATTTTCCATTTTCCTACCCCTCACAATTACCTTAACATCCGGCTCAATAAGCAAAGTGTCCTCTGAAGTGGATCTCTTTCAACTTTATTGACAGATGCATCTTGCTAGCCACATCCAGCTGTTCATATTGTTGGGAGATGTGTATGCCCTCGAGGCAATTTATCTATGTGTAAATGTACAAACATCTTGTTCGAAATAACAGTAAGCTGTTTGTAAGTATTTACCTAAGTAAATAATAATGTAGTCTTCATTAGGATTTAGGTAAAATCCTGAGACTTAACGTGAGGTCAAACAAATATCGAGATGAAGATCTCGATCATGAAAAATTGCTTGACCATTTGCAGCATAAGTCAAAAATTGTTCGTGGTCGTAAATGTTTCGAGAAAAGGATATCAACACATCGGATAGACCATTGTGTATTTCTCTTCACCATGGAGTGGTGACGATGATTTTATGGTCGTTTGACTTGGCGAAGTCAGAAACAAGACACAGGTGCACATTAGAGAATAAGTTCACTGACCGACCCAACAAGAGTTATTATATTGTTAACATTAACTAATCAAACAATGATAACTCTCCATACGAATCTGTACGTGAACGGTGTCACTTATATCTCTGACCTAGATTCGAGGCAATGACTGTCGAAAGGTCTTTGGTTGGGTGACACTTGAAGCTTGCGAAGAGAGTAATGACCAAGAAAGGGTTCTCGCGTTTAAGGAAAGTTAGTGTCGCATGTGTTGATTCGGTCTTTAGTAAAAACTCTGGCCAGAGTATGTTGGACGAAGTCCAACATTATTGGACTAAAGACTGATGAAAACTAACCAAGTTCAAGTTGTTGGGGTTAACAGTTGACCATATCCTAAGCCTGATTAAGTGGTATAGTTATGAAGAAGGGACAACTACGGTATTCAACACGGACACATTCAGGGTGGTCCCAACAATATTCACGTCAAACGAGCTAACCACATAATGCTGATACCGAAACAGGGATGGCACATGCTGCTCATGGTCTCTGTCGTCTGGGATTTCAAGCACCACCTGTAGTAGGGTCAGGTTGTAGGGCTCACACAGAGTGAGACTTTCGTCAAGTAAAAGTTAGTCTGAGAAATATAGTGCATACGATGTATGGGGATTTATTACGTTGCAAAATGTTTGCGATATAAGCTTTAGAATAATCAATTAGGTGGGATTTAAATGTCACAAATTGTTTGCAATCATATTTTGATTAATAAAGGCATAGAAAATAGTCTCAATGGTTTCAGGAATGTCCCGGACAAAAACCTCGTTCAAACGGTTCCAAAAACCGGCTCGAAAGGAGCCAAGAATCACTAAATAAAAGCCAAAAGGGCTTATTTTGGTGGCCCGACCCAATGGTCTGGGCTGGTTGCTGTATTAACCCATCCAGGCGCAGAGCCAAAGCCCCAGCCCGCTTTGACGGGTGGGCTGGGCCCGCCTACCCGCCCGTTGCGGGTGGGCCCTGCCTCAGGCGGGCGCCCGACCAGCTTCGAACGGGCGTCCGCATAGAAGGTGGGCCCCGCGGGTGGGGCCCACTGGGGTTTAAGAAACCCTATTTCAAAATGCAACTTTTTTGGCAAACTTTGAGCTACGTTTGAGTGCTCAAACGAACTCGGAATTGAGCACCATTTATTTTTATGCGTTCATCGTTCAATGCTCTTCGATTTGATATATAATATCGCTTCCGGAGTTCAATGGTGAAAGCAATAATTCGTTAAAGTTTGGCCTTTGTAGAAGGCACACTCGTAATTAATTATTTCTTTAATTTGTTTAATCTCACATCGGTTATTGAGAGATGAGGGGTGAGCTCTCTACATAAATAGGGGCTAGCTTCCCTCCTTGAAACTTGCACTAAGCTTTAGATCCGAGTTGCTCCATTAAACATGAGCACGTCCGAATCCAAGCTTAATAAATATTCCATCTTTCTCCCTAATTCTTTCTTGCTCCTGCTCAGGCTCTAGCAAAACAACGAAGGAGTTCGGATCGGATCCAAAGTCTTGACGGATGATCGACTCAATATAAAACTTTCTGGAGCGCGTGGTTAGCTCGGCGACAAGGAGATTGCTCGACTCGGGACGTGGTTCGGTTCGGGCGAAGCGGCTCAGTCCCAACGCAGGGCACTGGTTCGTGGGATTCTGTGCCTTCCTAACGTGCGAGGCAAAGATTAGTAGTTTAATTTATGCATTTTTAAATTACAGTTAATATTATAGATCTATCATTAGGGGTTGGTCAGACCCACCCCGGGATAGTAGAGATTCTGGATATGGTTTAAATTCCCGTAGGGCTTGACTTAAAATAGTTTTAAGTTCTTTCCACTGCTTTTATGATTTCATCGTCTGCCCGACTTAGGCCGGACGTCGATTTAGAGCCCTAAGGGTCGCAAAAAACCCTACACATATCGCTGGTATATGCGATCTAACTCATCCTTTATCAGCACGTCTTCTGAGATCACATCATTTTTGGACTCAATGTCTATCTTCGTCCAATGTGAATGTATGGTAGATAAGTGAATGAGATGATTTTTCTTTTGAATTCTCCAATCTCATGGGCACACTGTAATACATAAATGCGTCGAGCTAGACAATCACATATTCTGCATCTGTTCCAATTGACTCAGAATGTGCGGCTTGAGGTAGAATTAACTTTATTGCATTCATTGTAATAAATCCAATTAACTCCTATATAAGTGACCCGTCATGCCATGATGAACAGTACTCTCTGATTTCTCCAACGAGGCGTTGATCTCGATATGTTGCAATTATAGCAAAGAATGCATTGTAGACCATGATGTGGCAAAACCGCATGCCGATGAATCCAAGTGCCTTTTGAGCTTTGCATGTGAACTCTCTGATCTGTTGGTTATGACATTTCCAAAATGCAAATTACTATCAGTCCAAACCGACATGAACTACTCCTTATACTTGTCCAACCAAAATGTCTTCACATATCTTACGGACTTTGGATAAGCCATGAAATTTATCTCTAATGCATTAAATTGTTGCACATAATCCTCCTCAAACCGTGCCAGCACCAACAAATTCTTACTTTAAATGAGTATATCTCATCTTTCTTTAACTTCAAAATACTTCTTGCAATTTGTCAACACATTTTTAAAAATGTGACATTCTACATAATTGGTTCGTGGAGAAAAATACCTTGCTAATGGCATTCATAAGAGCAAGCTCTCTATCTGTCAACATTATTCACGGCATCATGTATCTCATTGGCAAAGATCTCAACTGCACCAATGTCGATATGTAGCAATCTTCCATTTCGACTTCCATGTAACAAAATACGAGTGAGAATGTCATTTCAATGGAGGTAACACCTACAATCTCCAACAATGCAAGCCGACATCTGTTTGTCTTATACGTGCAGTCCATGATCAAAAAATTTGAATATGCACGTAATACATCCACTGACGTAGGAAGTGCTCAAAACAAACTCCTTACGCACGATGTCGATTCATCAAAAGAATGAAACTCAATGTACTTCTCACTCAAGCTCTTTATTAGTTGTTGCATTTGAGTTCTCCCAACCATCTCTGCAACTTTCAGCTTCTGTCGTGCATGGGCTTGGCAAAAAAAGCCCAGGCACGTAGGTGCCCAGCCCGGCCCGACCCAACTGGATCGGGCTTTTTTTGCTCGGGCCGGGCTCAAGCTCGGTCCACGTCATTTTTGGCGGGCTCGGGCCAGGCCTGGGCACACCATTTGCCTGCCCGGCCCGGCACGGTAAATATATTCAATACAAACTTAAGGACAATTGCAAGCCATTATTCTCTGGAAGAGGTCAATTAACCAATATATAGACGAATCAGAATTACAACAGATGAGTCTCTCTAGGGACACACATCTTTAGGATTCAACACTGGAATGACCCAGCATTGTTGCATAATCCTTCCTCGACACCTACTTCTCTTGTAGAGAGCATTAACATATTAAACTTGCCTCCTGCACTGGCACTACAACTGCATACCTTTTAATATCATCTCTTCCTCACTTTGAAGTGAGTGGAGCTTCCTGCCCTTGCTTCATTCTGTTTTTGTGTGTTACGAGATAACAAAGAGATCGTAAATTTCACTTGTTCATCTTTTCGGATTTGAAAAAAAAACTACTAAGCTCTTGTGGGTCATAACAGACGTGTAGTGGTGAATCAGGTTGCAGGCTGAACGTCGGCCCATGCACTGACGTCGTCGTCCATCCTGTTAAGCAAAGTGATAATATTGGCGTTCCCTTATGTAAGATACGCCAGACGGTACTCGGACAAGAAAAAAAATGCTTACAAACACCATGCTCCCCTCGGTTCAGACTGCATAAAGCTACAATGCAAGGCAAAATTCAATGAGTAGAAAGACTATATAACTGACTTCGCAATCTATGGCCAGAGATCCCTAAACTCTATCACCCAGATTCAAGAACTTGATATATAAATATGTGTCGTTAGGTGGTGGCATAAAAGCACAGGCCCGCGGGTGCCCGCCCTTGCCTGGCCCAAGGCCCGAACGGGCCGGTATTTTGGAAGCCCACCTCTCACAAGCCCGAGCCCGGCCCGTTATCAAGTAGGGCCGAGACTGTGCATGCAAAAGCCCGAGCCCGACCCGGCCGGTTGCCATCCCTAGTCGTGCATTGTATATTGTTTTAATTGTTTTCACATTTTACACATCCATTGCTTCAGAAATTTCAAAATTTCTCTTGGCCTCACCATGCTATGAGACAAGTCTATCACAGTTTTCATGTATGACTCTTGTAACCTCCCTGCATATGAATGTCCTTCGAGGTACTTTGCGGCTGGATGGTTCTGCATGCTACATGACTGTAAACATCCACTCATCTTTATTACATGTCATAGTTACCCTCAAAGAGAACAGACATTAATACTTCTTGCGTCCAACTATATTGTTGGTCTTTTATTTATTACTCTTGGACTTGTGCCCTCGATATTTCCCGCTTCTTTCACAAGCAAAGTAAATACTTAGGAGTCTATTACCAACTATACTCATATTTGATACACTTTTAACAATCACAAACCCATTTTCACTCCTGGCGTCAATAACAAGTGCATCTCTACTTTGAAATTTGGTCATAGTTTTAAACTCGTTTGTAAAATCTAGAAGGCTATCTAACCCAACAGTGCTGGATACATTATCCTGAATTTTACATTAAACATAGAACTATTTGAACATGATGTATATTTATTAAGGTATATTATTAACGAACAAATAGCAACTATTTCGTACATTGGATTGTTGTTCATCTTCTATATTCACCTCTATATTATATATTTATAAATCTATCCGAGTAAATTACCTATATTCATTTACCAACAATAACTATCAAGTAATAATTTTCTAAAATATTTTATCAAAAATTTGCTTACATATATTTACCAACTTCAGGATGATCCGACTCGTTTCAGATTTCCTTCAAACAATTTTAGGGCATGAAAATTTCTAAATCTTTCGGTCACGTAGTACACCTTTTGATCTCTTGAAAAATCTTCGAATGTCTCTTGGATCTCAAGAATTCTTTAAATTCTTTGAAAAAACTCAAAACCTAGCAGTTTGCTTTTCGCACGTTGCAACTAGGTATGTGCGCTTTGAGAAAATTTCTCACTGAACTCATGTCTGTTCGCGTTGAGCAAAATGGATTGGTATGTGCACAGTGAATAATTTGGTATGTCGAAGTAATTTTCTGGGGCAGATGTGCACGATGAATAATTTGGTATATGCGCAGGGTAAACTTTTGCCAGATATCCGCGGTGAGTAATTTGGTATATGCATGGAGTAAATTTTTGGGGCTGGATGTGCGCGATGAGTAATTTGATATGTGCGCAGAGTAATGTTTTGCAAATGTGTTTCGAGATTTTTTTAAAATGGTAGTTTCATTATTTTTCAAAAAGTTAAGCAGTATGTACATTGAACAAAATGGTATGTTCGCAAAGTAACTCCCTAACCAAATCTGTATGGTGCGATCAAGTAACGGAGTCTTTATAAAGGATTGACCAAATTTGTATAAATGTGATCATCCAAAAGATGGGTGTAGGCATCACTAATAAGGTTGCAACATCAACTATTATTATAATACTAGAAATTACACGTGCACTGTGTGCACAGGGACCCAAGAAAAGAACACACACAAGATGCCAAGCCCGCACGAAGTGGAAAAGGGGAGAGAAGTGTGGGTGGGTGTGGGTATCGTCTGTGGGTAAAAGAGGAAAAAGCAAGGGTCAAAGTGCAAAAAACGTAAAGGGACAAAATGAAAAAAAAAACCAATGACAAACACGTAAATAGGGGATGGGTTTCATGAAAGGTAAGGGCATTCATGTAAATACTAGAAATGTGTGGGCCTCTTCTATCGGGGTTCTACAAAAACTCCCAACATTACACACAACCCTCGCCCAAACCCCATTGGGCCCCCAACGCTTAGGTAGCCAAATATAGGCCACCACTCTATCCACTATTTTGTTCATATTGGACAACCTCCTCTTTTATAGAATAGATTAGAAACTACACGTGCACATAATGCACATGGACCCAAGAAAAAACCCACATAGGATGCGAGGCCCACACGAAGTGGAAAAGGAGAAAGAAGTTTGGGTGTGTGAATATGGTCTGGGGTAAAAGGAGGAAAACAAGGTCAAATTGCAAAACACACGAGGGGTAAAGTGAAAAAAGACTAATGGCAACCTGTAAATAGGGGGAGAGTAAGGGGTTTCATGAAAGGACAATGGCAAGCATGTAAATAATGGAAATTGGGGGGGACCTATGAGGGTTCCACAAAAACACCAAACATCACACGCACAAACTCTCATCCAAAACCTATTGGGACCACATGCTTAGGTGGCCAAATATAGGCCACCACTCTATCCACCATTTTGTCCTAGTAGGCCAAACTCCTCTTTCATAGAATAGATAATACAATCCCCCATAATCTCTTGATTTAGAAGAGAACCAAAGAAGTGCATAAGAAAAAGGAGAAGGAAAAAAATCAACAAAAAGGACAAGAAAGAAGATGGGCCATGTATCTAGTTTCACTAACTTGTATCATTGTTAGCTTAGTAGAAGAAAGCAACAGAAAAGGTCGAGACGAACAGATATTCTTCAGTGCCTGCATAGTACCATACAAACCTAGGTATATGCTTCCACCAACTGAACCGAGGCAATTGACCTTGCTCTGTAGCTTGCCTAAGAACTAAAAACTGGTAGTACTGGTCTCATATATGATATATCACTTTACTATGAAATCCAACAACCATTCTCTACTGCTTTTAGTCGTAATATTGAGGAAAGGGGTCAGTTTCTTGGAAGTGAAAGTGACAAGTTGCACTGAAAGTTTTATTTTTCCTTTTGGACCAATTTACTGTTTTTTTCAGCAATGTCTTTGACTTCTTTGGCCTGAAACCACACACAGCCAAGGATTTTGGCATAGCTAAAAGTACATATAGATGGAAAGAAGTGTAGAATAGAAATAATGTAAAAAAGAAGCCTTTTGTTTCTCCTGAGTTTTAACCCAGAAAAAAAATGAAAAGATTAAAAGTATACCTTATGCTTTATTGTATTGATATTCCTGAAGAAATACATAGTTTTGAATCAGCTCCACCACTAACCACACTATCATCTTTCCACCAGTCCGCACATAATACCTGCATTCACCAAAACACTAGTCAATATACAAAGCCCACTTCGTCTATTGATACATGGAAGCAGAAAGAAAAAATTCAGACCTTGTCATTGTGAGAATCCATTACTGCCAAAGGCCACTGAAACATAAGCATACATCAAGATAGTCAACCTGTTGCTCTTAGAATAGTTAACAAAACCAACTTCACATTATAGGTTTTAGAACTGTACCGCTGTTCTCAAATCCCACAACATCACCTTGTTATCATATGATGCTGAAACCAAATGAAACAATGACCTTGAGTGCCACTTGCAAGCCGTGATCCAAGAAGAATGAGATGAGAACTGGAAAATGGGAGCCAGAGATCCTGCGTAACAACAGTTTCAGTTCAATAGTTAGTAAAGCAAGAGACTGACAGATTCAAATTCAGTATAACCTTTTAAGAATTCACCTGGCTTTCGGGGATCCCATATCCTCAGAATAGGATCGGAACCACCAGCAGCAATAAGTGCAGAACTTTCACCTCCAACATCGAGGCAGTTTAGTACTTTTCCACAAACCTATACTCAGCATATAACAAGATTGAAGTCAAACCATTAGCATACCAAACGAAAGGCGTCGGCATTTAGTAATTACATGATTTGGCTGAGAAAAACAGCAGCAGGTTTGCCTGCCAAATGCCTCGGGGTGGACTTCAGAAAGTGCCTAAAAACTTGGTGACGTTGTGTAGAAGAACATAATGAACATGAGTTCATGCAAGAAAAATGCAGTGAAATTCACTTCGCACCTTGTATGAGACATAGAACACTATACTATAATCATGTCTTGTACAAAAGAAATAGGTGTCATTGTTTATCAAGTTTAGTACGACATTGCACTAAAATGCAGAAGTATGCATGGGATGTGCTAATTGGCATTGTTTATCCAAATATGTTTGATAGAATAGACATTTCTATTATGAAGCTCCATCTTGTTAACACCTCAGACACACATATCCGACATGAAACTTATGTTTGGATCATACTTTTTTGACTTATCTGCAAGTCAGTATGTCATGTCGTATCGCATCTGTCATAGTGTACCCATGTCCGTGCACCATAGCAAATATGATATATATTACCAACTTTCAAGCAAGCCAATTTTTCATATAAATATGTAAAAAGTAAGCCATTCCTTCAAATAATTCATCTATTAAAATTTATAGTAAACATTTTTGAACCGTATGCCTTGGTCTGTTTCCTTAAACGTCAACACAAGGCATAATCTTGTGATTAAATTTTGACAATTGTTGTCCATTGAAGGTAAGTTTGGCCATTATCCACGGCAATATGAAAGAAACAACAAAAGATACTGTTGGCAGACATTGATCCATTATGCGCCCGGGGAATTGGACGTTAACTTGGCAAGTCATGATTTACCGGCCAGAATAACTCATCATGTAGCCATATACAAACAATTTTGCAAGATCAGATACAGACTGATCCCTTCTTTTCCGAGTAAAATTTTAACTTATTGCTGTAAATTAGCATTTGATAACCATATAGCTGCCACACGTAAGTCTATTCTGCATACCATGTGCCAGGGACTTTTGCCTGTTTCAACATCCCAACTTCTAATCGAATGATCCCATGATGCAGAATATATAGTCGCAGGTTCTGGCCAGACAACTGAAGATACGCACTGTGTGTGTCCAGCAAATGTTGAAGTAGCTACCCCCTGATAAGATGAAAAACCAAAGGTGACTCGTTACTGCTGAGAATATGCTTTTTTGTCTGAAACAGAGTCACCATAAATCTACTAGTAGTCAAACAAATGGATAGTAACTGATTATACATGATAATTTCTCTACATGTTAATCCTAAATGTTGACAATATTTTCCACAGTTTCATGATTTTGAAGACATTAAATTCGAAGAACCTGGTATAGAGGTCACATAGTATCATTTTGGTCTCGTACAGATGTCAAGCCAAAAAACAAGAAGAAGAAGAAGAAGAAGAAGGATTTAAAAGGACAAGCGTCATTTTCTTAGGGGCCATAATGCATATGTAACCTGGAACTTGCAACACCCCAACTCCAGTTTCGGAAACTACCAAGATAACAGTAGCAATGAAATAAAGGAATATGAAGGAGCAGATATTAGCTAAATCTGGTTACCTCAAAAAAAATCTTTTTTCTTTCCTTTTTTTAATTTTTAAATTTTTCAATAGTTTGTTACATGATTTGAATCTGTGTTTCCAACATGCCACTTGTCATTATGGTACCACCCAACCCCATGCCCTTCACCACAACTAGCCCACACCCGTCTGTCACTAAGCAACTACTCCTCATCATAACCTTTGAGTTGAGATAACGAACTACAATAGAAAAACCAAATAAGCAGGAATTACAATTTTTGGAATTTAAGTTGAAAACATCAAGGAACTTCAGTTATCCAACTCCATACCTAAATAAAACAAGCATGCTACATGTGTGGATCCAGATGACTAATTTTTTATACGAAAGAAATTAAATTAGAAGTCAAAAATATAGGCATAAACCGCAATATTCCCTCGTATAACAGTCAAACAAATTCTATTACATAGCTTCTCAAATGAATTACTTGAGAATATAAATTCGATTTCAGTCCAAAGAAATTATGTAAGAGCTCAAAAAAATCTATACATCGAGAGCACTTTCACCAACGCAGACAGTTAAAAGATCGTATATAACATTTCTATACATAATGGTTTGGAATATCAGTATTGGTATTGACCTCCAAGGTTTATAGCATTAACAGTGTCAGCCACTTCCTACAACATTTATCGCATAATTAAAAAAATAAAGAAGTTAGTATAGTTAGAAACATTTTTGACTTGTATTTTTTTTTTTGAAGTGAACTATAAGACTTTGATCATATTTTTGACAAGATATTGTATAGCACAGTAATTGGTACGACATTCACTGTACTTTCATAGTTGACAGAGACCAAGTTTAATGGGTTAACGATTTAATGCCAAAAGAATGTTTTGTCCTTCGCGACTTGATGCAGCTGGCGGGGTGTGAGACAACAATTTATAGTCTTGTGATTTTCAAAAATGTGAGGGAAAACACTAGGACTAAAACAAGACTTTGGCCCAACAATATGCATATAGTGATGTCAAATGGTATTTGGTTCGTAACAGCCGATAATTCAAAAATACGGTGATGGCGTCATATCGTCATATTTATGGTATCATTATGCATACTCAAAATATAATATGATATTTCTGATATATATTAAAGTCGGCCAATATTTGAATCCTTGCTCTATATAATCAATTTGAGTGTGTACAGCATGCTCAAAGGAAGAAATGACTGATGTTTATTAATCAGGCCACACATATTAGCTGAACAATAGCTAATATGTGGTTGGCATCACACAAATTATCTTCCATGTGTGCGTCATTTACGTCCTTTCTATGCAACAACGGGCAAGCTCAGCTTGTTAAGCCTCTGGTTAAGACCAGATGGAAGTGATGTTGAAGAGCAACCTATGCTTTCTTTTGAAGTTTGTATTGTGTAGTAGACAACTACCAGAACATTAAAAAATAAAATGAACTGTAGTCACCATGTTTATATTTACACTGGTTAAGCTAAGAGTAGTTTATGACATCGTGTCCGGTACCATTTATCAACCAACCATTATGGTACCATTTATCAACCAACCATTATTATCTGATGATTCATGAGATAAATATCATGATTACCTCTGATTGAGATTCTTCAGCTGTATCAGAAACTAGTTTTCTCTTCTTTATTGACACAGAATCACCTTCTGCATCAGAGTCATTTACTTTCCATAACTTAACAGAGGAATCCCAAGAAGCTGAGCATACCTAAAAGCACAAAATGAATGCACTGGATATATTATAATTAGGTTAAAAAGATGTTTTGATTTCTAAGACAACCACAACAAACTCCCAGAGGCAAAAGAAATGGTCCAACCATATCCCCCGAAGGTGCTGAAGAAACGCTCTGCACAGAAGCCGTATGTCCATTAAGAACTTTGTAAGCTCTAATCTTCATTGGATGATCCACAGTCTCGGCAGCATCAAACTTTGAGGTAGAAAATTTCAGGTAAGTATAGTGAATACAAATTTAAAAAATTTGCTCCTAAAGATGGTTTAGCCTGTAACTTACCATCCATAGTCTCAACGTCCGATCTTTAGAACCAGTGGCTAAATGGACATGGTCGTTCTCGGCTCCTGGAAAGCAAATAAATTATACATCAAAGGAGAACTCCTTGTGCAGTGTTGCAGCATGCATGGCTCCTATGCATATCATAAAGTTCATGACAAGCACGTAAATATGCATAGCATAAATTGCACATCATGTCCAAACAGTAAGTACAGGATCCAGAGACGATATTCGAACATTGATATGATGAGTGGAAATGTTATAAAAGATTGAATGAGATGCTGGTATGAGTTGGACATAGTGACAATTGAGGATAACGAGGGTGATTCATCCGAGATGCTTTCAAACATGTTAAGTGACCTGTATGAATGAACCAGCTGTGAGGATGATATGATCGTTACAGGAAGTGCTGCCAGGACAAGGGTGCATGAGTTGACAAATATAGAATAATGATTTTAGGATAATATGCCAAATATATTATTTAAGGGGCTAAGGATGTAAAAGTTGGTCACCTATGTAGGTAGCTGGCTTCTTATTGGATGGCTAGGGCCCCCGCCATTTATATTTTGTTAGCAGTAAGTCTAGAAGGTATGGGCAATTAAATGATGCCTGAGTCGAACGTTCGTGTGTGATTTTTTGGTTGTTATCCAGCCGGCATGCAATAATGTCTGCTGGCATGAAGCCTATGCCATGCTATCTAGATATCTAACATAGATTTTGCCAATAACTCTTCTAATAATTTCTACTTCAATTAAACGGGCAGAGTTACCCTGTAAAAATGATAATTGTACAAAGAAAGCAGAATAAGTTATGCAGGAATAACCTTTAGTGTTGAGGATACTGACAGAAGTAACTGTACTAGTGTGCCCTTCAAGGATGTGCGTGCAAAATGCACCGGCTTTCCATATCCTGAAACAATAAATGATGATTCATCAGATACAGTTTACATGCAACAAAATCTGCAGAACATCAAATGCTACGAGAATCAAAATGTTTACCTTGAAAAATTGTCATAGCAGCCAGTTAAAATGAACCTGTCAGAAGAGAAAAGTCAGTGACATTAAAGTCAATAGTTGCCATTCACTGAGATGAAAGGAATTCTGGACATGCATAAAGTGCATGAGCATGTTTACCTACAAGTTAAACCTAGCTACACTCGGCATGCATGCTTGAGCTTTACATAGGAAAGTAATCTCAGAAAATCAAAAGAAAATTCAAACTTGTCCATGATCACTCAGGTGGCAAAGTAGACGATAAGCATGATAATACATTTAGAAAACATTCTAATTTTACAGTAACTAGATGGCAGTAATGTCACCGCTATCCACATGATAAGTAGTATCAAATGATAACCCATTTTAGTAAATACTCCCAGTAGATACAGCTACTACAGCTATTTAACAATACAATCAGCTCTCATTTGCAATGTTTATAGTAACTACAAACCCACTAGTAAAATTCATATGCTCCAATAACTTCAAACAACTATGGTTGCATCTAGCTTGTAAACATAAAACAAAAGGATCATGCCAAAATATGGTAGTAATGACAAAACAGATCTTTCTTGTAATGAATCAAAAACACCGACCTCGAAAACTGAGGTGATACTCAAGTGGTTACATATCCTTGTTCAATGTATTTCTGAGGGTTAATAGTGCTGACGGTATGCTAATTGGTATTCCTACTAAAATTTGTGCAACTACATAGTCCAAACGATGTGTGCCTGCGTGTGTGTAATGTTTTTGCATGCATTAAGCATGAAGTCAGCTGTATCTATTCAGAGCCACATCTACAGTCTCCATATATCACAGCTCATCCCGAAATCATCTCTGCTCATATCATGCACTGCTTGTTACTTATCAAAGACAGTCCCATTCTGCTCGTAAAAGGACCAGAAAATAAAGTGAAATCTACCTAGGATCTGAACCATCAATTGCGCTGACCCAATCATCATGCAAGCAAGGTTCCTGCTGTCTTTGAGGGGCTATTGCCTTTATATATTCAATATCAAGTACTTTTTCCTGGAATTCACGAAACAGAGAAATAAATTAGCACCAAAAAATTAAAAGCAGATGTCAAATACATGCATAAATTATAACTACATACAGCAGAAATTCCTTTTGCTAACAGAAACTGCTCAAGCGACATCCGAACAAGCTCCCCATCTACCAGAAAGTCAAATGGTTGAAGCTCATGCTCCGAATTCACTAATGACATCAAGAATCAGAGCCAAGAGCCGTCAGCTAATAGCATTTCACACCCGCAAAAAGAAGAGAGAATGTGGAAAAAGAAGAGAATGAATGAAAAGGTACCATTTTTAAGCATTAGGTTTACAATTTCGGAGAGACCCATTCGAGTGAGATTTGAAGGGACGGCGATGGAGCTCGTCGGCGCCTTCAGCGGCGGTTGGAGCTTCGTAACGAAGCGGACCTGAACTTGCCTCGATGACTCCAGGCTCGTTGCTCCATTTGCGTCCATTTTTCGGAAGCTGAAAAAAAGGACTCAACAATGGATTGTGGATTTTTTGCCGTCGGCAAGAGATTTTTCTCTGCAGTCGCAGACTCTAAACCCTAAAAAAACCCAATACCTCGCGCGACAGCAGAAGAGCTAACGGCGCGACGGCGGAAGAGAGCTACATAAAACCCCTTGCCCATTTGTACTGGGAGCGAATTCGGGCCGGGTTATCGGGTCCGTGGGCCTCATTGTTCCACATAAGCGTTAAAATACATCGAGTAACCATCGCCTCCGGTTACAAAATAATTCATCGGCGGACACATGGAAAAAAAAAAAGAGTCAGCGGAAGCTTCTTTTATGATTTCACCGCATCTCTAAATTCATCGCACTACAACTCTACAGTACTAAGTACTAGTAGAAGCATGAGAGGGTGAATGTGGCGGTGATCTGATGACATCATCGTCGACATCGACGATCTTATCTTCTCCGACGTCGACTTCTCCACCATTATGATACGGGTTCAAGTGATTATGGAAATTTAATGGTGAAACTAATGCCATCTCATGCTATAAAATTGGCGATAGAAATAGGTGGTGTGAGTATTGATCTCGGATGCCTAAGGTATGATAACCAATTGGAGATGAAGATGTAGGAGGATTTGCACGTGCTGTTGGGTCGCCTATGGTTATTGTGAATGTGATTCCAAAGTTACTCGTGCGTACTCTCAGACAGTACACGAGAGTTATATCTCAATCCCGTGTGCGTCCTCTCGGGGCGTCCACGAGTGGTATAACTCTGTATGTAGTCATTGGGTCCAGAGGTTTATATCATATTGCTAGGCAATGCCTCGCGGTACGACATCCTAAGTTCGTCTAGGGCCCTTCGACGAGTCTTATGCATGTAGGCTATGCCTCGCGGCACGTCATTCTCGGATCCCTCGATGGGTATTGTAGATGCACTTGGACAACGTCTCGTGGCACGTCATCCCGTTAGGACCCCTCACATGTGATGATATCACACGTAGGAGATGCCTCGCGGCATTCCATCATCATCAAACCCCTTGACGGGCAATGCATTGCAATTAAATACAAATGCCCAAAGATTCAATATCATAAACATTCAATGATGCACTAAACAATGGGTGGTGGGGGGGTTGTGCTGGGTAGAGGGCTCGTCAAATGTGCGTGCACGTGTGGCCCTCTAGCATTGTGCTCATGGGGGTGCTGTACACGTTGCACGTGGTGGCATGGTGAAAAGAATATGGGTGAATGCAAGTAATTTGTTGTCACGCCTCGTTCCCCAGAATACCTGGCATTTAACATTCTTTTTTTCTTTTCAAGTATCCTGAAGAGTGTGGGTGATGAGAGATGAGAATAGAGAGAAAGAAGAAACCGAATAAGCAGGCTACTGCGCACATGCTGGGATAGTACAAGTGAAGCTCCACTAAAATATCTAACAGTCACACAAAACAACAACAACAACATTTAATACATTACATGCTTCATTTTTATACACAATCCAAGTACACCAATACATACGTACAGCCACTCTCCACCTTCAAAGACAACAAGACACTCTGCAAGCTACATCACTCACCAACCGCTACCACTGAGACCCGACTCCAAGTCACCACCAACCATACTGCCCATGCTACCTGAAAAATATGGAGGAGCACGTCAATGCGTGCCCCATTAGGAACCAACTTGGATTTGTAACATCATTTTAAGGTTATTAATCCACAAGGCAAGGCAAGGGAGATAAGACATGTAAGCTAAGTATACAGCGAAAAGTAAACAGCCAAGTAAGAGGATCATACATGCGGTCCATTTTGATCTACTACAAGAAAAGGGTTAGCACGAATACTGATACAAATATTCATACAACAACATACACAAATACACATCCAAGGCACAAACATATAAATATACATACAATGCACAACACACAACACGCATACATTGCATATATGTGACACATCACACACAATGGATATAATGATACATAATGATGCACATAATGCAACATGAGATGCAATGCAATGCAATGGGATCCCATGAATGTGCAGGCGTGCAAGTGTATCATGATCTACTCTGTTCTCAACTGTGGCAACTACCGATGAAGTCAAGAGGTGCCTACACGGTCACTGCCCACAGCGAATCCCCATGCCTCCTACAGTGGCTCTCACACCATGTAGTGCCATCCGTGTCCTAAAACATTGCACATTCACATCATTTCTCATATTAGAAATATATACATGCTCATTCCACATTTTTCTCAACTTTTGTTTCATTGAGGCATTTCAGCAAACACTTGACGGGCGTAATTCATATCAAAGAAACACGATATCATTTACATGTGCCATTTGCAAAATTAAACTATCTTTCAAGTAACAACAATAATCATGGATCATATAGGGAAGTTTGGCAACAATACACAATTAATATCACCACTCAAATACTTCAGCTTGCAGGAAAATTACAAACAGTCCAAACAATTGACTAATGTCACCCAATTATAATCAGAATTTAACAAAACTTTCCAAATGAAAGTTATAGATATGTTAGTCCTGGATTCACATATAAACTTTCATGTAAAAACATTAAGTAGGTGATTTATGATGAATTATTTGGTGAAGTGTGTCAGATCTGTTTTTCAGACATATTTCAAGGTCCGTATTTAAAGCCAATTTTAGACATGTTGCAGCCAGAAATTCAACATATAAGCACGCTGATGAATTTTTAGGAAAACTTGTTAACTTTCCAACAAGACCAAGAACACAAGATTCCATTGTGTGTGCAGGTGTCTAGGCCAATTTTGCTAAACTGTGTCAACACTGAAAATCAAACAGACATGTTGTAAAGATGGATTTATTGCTCCTGATTTCTGAATTGAACATACATCAAAATTTATATGATTTTAGGGTAGAACTTTAAGATCTACATGTATATAATTTTTGCGAACCCTAATTTGAGCTGCAGTAATCAGAATTAAGGCAAAATCAGACATCAAGATTTCAGAATTTCAAAGGGAATGACTTTGCTAAGAATTTTCAAGGGAAATCAATGAAAATTGAATTTTGGCATATTAATTTGATTACCACTATAAAACATGGTATAAAAATGTAACGGATGGTTTTTGTATGATGATATTATATATATATATATATATATATATATATATATATATATCTATTTTCCCTTCTTCTTTTTCGTATCTCATTTCCCCTATCTGGAGCTGAGCGTGCTTCGTGACGCTCTTATCTTAGAGCCAGACTCATCTTAGAAGCCCTAGAACCCATCCCAAAGTTTCACGTTTCATTTTGAGACTTTCTGTGCAAATTAGTCGGTTCAAGATGAAGAACCGACCGACTAGATGTCAATCTAGTCGGTCAACAACCCTTCAGTAACCGACTAGTTTTCCTTTGATTTTTCCTCTGAGTTACTGTTTACACTTAGTCGGTCTAAGCACATCCACCGACCGACTAGTTGTGAAACTAGTCGGTCAATACTTCTTCTCAGACCGACTAATTTTCTATACTTATTGTCAATCACTTCCACCCATTAGTCGGTCAATGAACACTGGCCGACCGACTAGGTTGCAAACTAGTCGCTAGACGAGCCTTCACAGACCGACTAAATCTGTCTACTCTGCAGAGCCACTGTTCATTGTTTGCTTTGTAGTCGGTCACAGTTATATGACCGACCGACTAGTTTCCAAACTAGTCGGTCGACCGCCCTTCTCCGACCGACTAAATGACCCAGAAACCCTAATTTTTGACCTAGCCGCCGCTTGTGTTTCATATTTAAACTCGAGCTTTCTACTCTTTTTCTCCCTCATTCCTTCTAACTTCCATCTCCCCCTTCCTCCTACGTCCTCCCACTGCTCCCGTGCGCCCACTATCCTCTCCAAGGTTCATCTCCCTTTATCTTCCCTTTTCATCTCTCCCTCCATTCTCTTTTTCTTTTCTTCCTTCTATTTTCTTTCCCCTTCTTTTCCTCCTTCTTCTCCACAGCCAACCACCTTCTCCTCTCCTCGGATCTGAACCCACGGCCAAGCTCCGGCCGCCGTTCTTTTCTCTTTTCGAGATCCACCTCCTTTTAGCCCTTCCTCCTCGCGTGGCGTTCAAGTCCCAGATCTGACATCATCAACCCCGAGGAATACGCTGAGATCCTCGCCACCACATACGGAGGCCAACGACACCACCGATGATCGAGTTTCTCACTGCGCTACCCGCAGCCTAGGAACCTCCGGACGACGCTAAGCTTCCACCAATCAGATCGGACGCCAGATCTTCGCAAGAATCGTCAATTCAGGTTGGTTCCCTAAACTCGTAGAAACCCCCACCGTAACTAATCAAACCCTAATTAAAATCGGCAACATAATCAAATTAAATTTACTTTCCGCTTCTCTTTAAAACGTTGTGCAACCGTAGATAAATCGACGAATGGACTTCTCGCAAGTGCACATATGGTAGATCGTCGATTAGGCTAATACATTAAAAATGTGATTTTTGACGATTAGATTAGTCCCGCTAACCTAGACACAAACCTTAATAGGAATTATTGAATATCGTGAACTGACACCGTCGCCGTGTCATGATATTTCAGACGGACCCCCGCCGACGAGACACTTGGACGAGACCCTCCGAGAAGACGACGCCCTCGCCACCGCAGGCAAGTGTACCACTTGCGTTCTTGGCCATGTTTAGGCCTTAGTCTTGCTAGAAATGTTATTTTTGGAACCATGAGATTCGAACGCGAAATGATAGCGTCCGGGACGCCCCTTGATGGCTCAGACTTGACAACGAAGTCTGAGTCCAACAACAACAATTTTGACATCATATGATTGACATGCGTGTGTGTGAGTTGTGGACACCCTAGTACAACCCCTCCTGTTTTGTCGTGTCATGTCCTTTCCGTCTTGCCATGTCCCGTCCCGTCTTGCACAGCTCGATGAGCAATAGGGCACTCGCCAAGCCAGAGTGAGTGATCCCTTGTACGGATTCACAGCCCGAGGGGCAATAGGGCACCTGTCAAGCTAGAGCAGGTGATCCCTTGTCGAGATACATAGCTCAGAGAGCAATAGGGCACTTGTCAAGCTAGAGCAAGTGATCCCTTGTCCTGTCACAATTCTTGGGGTTTTGGGGTAGGGTTGAGCGTGCACACGGCAAGAGGGTCTGATCCCCCTCGAACCGTAAAGGCGTGAACCCTTTCGTGTTACTCTTGTCTTTTCTTGTCTTGTCTGGCTTCTCCATGTCCCGTCTTGTCTTGACACCTGTAGGCTAGTCCCGTAGTCGGTAGCACTCGCTACGACTACTACTTGTCTTGTTTACTTTCCTGCTGCGTGTGCTTCCGTTTGTTCGTCTGTTATAACCTCAGCATGTTAATCAAACAGTAAAACGTTGTTAAATAATTGGTGCACTTGCAGTTTGGTCTAACCCCTTCTTGTAGACCTTACATGACGTACAGTTCCTTCTTTTGGTGATGTACTTCAGGAATTGAGCCAGAGTTCGTCGAGGAGGCGGACTTGCCAGTTGATGTGGAGCCAGAGAGTGCTGATCCTGAGTATGATCCTGAGGAGGACCAGAGCTAGAGACTTCTCATTGTAGTTCCAGAGATATCCAGTTCTTATAGTTGGGTGCGTAGCACCTTTTGTTTCCTTGTTTAGGTCGGGTGTTTGCACCGTTAGATTTTCCTTTCTGCAGTTGTAGCCCTTCGGGCGTTGAGACCCTGTACTTTTGATATGTTGAAATAAAATATTTTGTCACTTCCTTTTTGGTACTCTTATTGTTCTGTACTAACATGCAGGGACATGTACCTTCGTCTTGGTACCACGCAGACGCTTATTGGGTCAGGGCTCATTAGCTCTGGCCTAAGCGGGCCTTAGTCACGCTTCGTCTCCGCTGTTTTGGGAAGCGGGGCGTGACAGGTTTTAGTGGTGGCCCATGCAGGTCCACGTCCCAACCTTCCTGCAAGTACAGAATAGTAAGAGTAAGGAAATTCATTTTAATATTCAAACATTGTACGAGTCTGACCTGTGTTTTCGTTTCTGAACACAGGATGGCTGGACGACGCATTACCCGATCCTCGAATTCGAGTGATGACGGTCCGGAGGATCAGGGTGCAGAGTTCCGCCAGTTCCTTGGCATGATGCGAGAGATGCTTGAGGTGCAGCATCAGCTGGTGCAGCAGTCTCACCGTGCTGCCCAGGCCCCACCTGTTGCACCACCTCCACCTCCGCCTGCTCCGCGAGCTGCTCCAGGAGTGAAGCAGTTCAACGAGCTTCAGCCGAAGAACTTCTCTGTGAAGGAGGGACCTCTGGGTGCCGATGAGTGGATCCAGAGCACTGAGGAGAAGTTGATAGCTGCCAAGATTCCAGATGATACTCGGGTGGAGATCGCGAAGATGCAGCTGACTGAGATTGCCCGAAACTGGTGGCGTATTGAGGAGAGGCGCCTGCAGAAGCCGGTGGAGTGGAAGACTTTTCGCCACATGTTCAAGGAGAAGTACTTCACCATTCAGCTAGGAGAGAGCTGATTGGCAGATTCGTGGATCTGAAGCAGGGGGACATGACGATCGATGAGTATGATGTTGTGATATGGTTCCCCGGATTTGGTTTTGGATGATGAGCAAACATAAATAATGGATACTAACTTATTTGTGAGCGCAGTTATGGAGATCGTCGCCAAAATACCACGTACAACAAAAGCGACGTCTCAAGACTTCTCAATACGCGTGATCGTGTGCCTGGAGCTTCGTTGAAGCTCAAGGAGCAATATTGAAGTCAAGAGGAATGAAGATTGAAGCTTTGAAAACGGCTCGTAAGGTTGATTTTTATAGTCTTCTAGCTTCATATATTAGAATGTTAAGCCTTGAGTAGGACTTACTTTATAATCGTCATTTCGCTCATATCTTAGAGCTAGGATTATCATAGAAGCCATTAGAAACTTTCCCGAAGCCTATCGCTTCTTCCCTCGGCTTCTTGTGCATGTTAGTTGGTTCAAGAAGAGTCACCAACCGACTAGATGACGATCTAGTCGGTCGGCAACTCTACATGAACCGACTAGTTTGCCTTCTCTATATTCAGCTCTTTCCATGACTACAGTTAGTCGGTCAAAGAAGAGTCACCGACCGACTAGATGACGATCTAGTCGGTCAGGAGTCCTTCTCAGACCGACTAGTTGTGTACAGTCATTTTCAGCCTGAGCTACTGTTTCGAGTTAGTCGGTCAAAGAACGTTTACCGACCGACTAGTTGAGAAACTAGTCGGTCAGCATTTGTTCTTAAACCGACTAAGTCAACTTGAAGTCTACCTATTCTATTTCGACTTTAGTCGGTCAAAGATCATTCACCGACCGACTAGTTGTGAAACTAGTCGGTCGGCAAGTCTTCTTAGACCGACTAGTTGTCTTTGCCTGTACTTCGACTTCTTGGCTGTTCTTCCTTTAGTCGGTCTACGTTGAGTGACCGACCGACTAGTTGATGAACTAGTCGGTCGGTGGTTGTTCTTTGACCGACTAGTCTGGTTCAGAATAGAGCCGTTGGGATTCGTTCAAACTCGATTTCTCTTGCCCCTTTAAATAGAATCCTGATTCGTTTGAAGAGGAGAAAGAGGTCCTATTTCCAAGCAATTTCAGACCTAAGAGAAGAGCTCTCCCAAGCTAATTTAAAACTCTCTCTCCCTCACAAGAATCTCTCCCTTCACTCTTTGAGCCATCTTCCTCAAGAGAGATTCTCTCCATTGTGAGCTTCTCAAGCCAAGAGCTTGATTCTAGTCACCATACTCCACCCTAGGCTTCCATTGCTGGTGATCTTCTTGAAGCTAGGGTTTGGTGACACTTCTTCCTCAAAATCCATCATTGCCCTAATTTGGTAAGTATACTCAAGGCATAGGATTTTGTAAGGTAAGAGTTTATTTCATTTCATATTTGAATTGTAAGTTTCACTCTCGGTTGTGAGAGTGTGGTTGTGATCCCGGGTTGTGGGAGTCACAAATTACTTTGTGTATGATTTGACTTGTGAAGGTTGTTCACAAGTACTTCATAGTGGAAATCTTGAGTTAGGGTTGCTAACTCAAGTATCCGGAGGGGATCCGGGTGGTTGGGACGTAGGATCACCGGGAACAAGTCGGGGAGACTTGGGTGGATCCGAACCCAGTAATATTGTTTGTCTGCGTTTGTTTTAATTCTTGTTGATAGTTGTTTAATTCCGCATTGTCGTTTGTTTCTTGCACAATAATTAGGAATAACTATCTTGATTATTTTAAGTACTATTCACCCCCCCTCTAGTACGTGTGCAGTAGCTACCACAGGGCACAACAATTGGTATCGGAGCCAAGGTTAAAGCTACAAGTTCAAAGCTATGACGAATAACGACTACAACGTCTTCAAGAACCGCGATGGAGCTTCTTCTGTTATGGAAGGACTATCCTCCGTCAGGCCTCCACACTTCAACGGTACCAACTACGGGTACTGGAAATGCCGGATGCAAATTTTCCTCCGGAGCGCTTCACTATGGAGAGCCACCATGACGGAGTATGTCGAGCCTTCCGAAGAAGATTTCGCAAAGTGGACTCCCGCGGAGGTCGCCGCGGAAGTAGCCAATGCCAAGGCAATGAATGCCTTGAATTGTGCGTTGGAGCCCGAGGACTTCAACAAGATATGCACATGTAAGAGTGCATATCAAATATGGAATCAACTCCTCATATTGCACGAAGGATCGAGTACGGTAAAAGATTCTAAACTCGTCGTTGCTAATAAAGAGTTTGAGTTGTTTCATATGGAGCAGGGCGAAACCATGAAGGATTATTACGCTCGCTTCGTGGATATATCAAACGACTTGGAAGCTCTTGGGAAGACCTACACCCAAAAGGAGAAAGTCTCGAAGATAATCGATGGACTTCCTTCTTGTTGGGAGAAGCGTACCTTCGCCATCGAGGAAGGTAATGACATGAATAAATATACCGTCGTACAACTAATGGGTACCTTGTTGTCTTATGAGGTACGCAAGGATAGTAAGATCCGGATGAGGGAAAAGATGAAGGCGTACTTGAAGCAAGACGAGCCAAAGAAAAAGGCAATTGCATTCAAGGCCGCTCCATCTACCGATGATGAAGATTCGGAAGAAGAAGAGGACGAAGAATTGGACATGGAAGCATTGGCCAATATGGCAAAGAAATTCATCCGATTCTTCCGACAAGGTAAGTTGAATCGTAAATCTAAATTTATTTCGACTAATGTTTCTACTCCCGTGTGTTACAAATGCAACAAGCCAGGACATATCAAGCCGGATTGTCCTCTCTACAAACACAAGGGAAAATGGAAGGGATCCAAGCACGACAAGTCAAGAAAGCACAAGAAAGGGCTTGTCGGCACTTTCACCGACTCCGACTCCTCAAGTGGAGAGTCGGACGATGAAAGAATGGAGAATGCACACACGTGCTTCATGGGAAAAGAGGATTGTGATGAAGAGACTTCCTCCGATGAAAGCGAGGATGGAAGCGAGGATGAAGGCGAAGAGGTAACCAATGATGAACTTAGAATACCCAATGAACAATTATGGAATAAGTTTTCTAATATGGCTACTAAGTTTATGAAGACTAAAAATGAATTAGATAGTCTTTAAAACTCGCCTAAGCCTTTCATCGTCAACAACGACACCGTTGTTGATGGGTTGAGAAATGAGATTGAAAATCTCAAGTCTCAACTTGAGCATGTTCATATCGAGGATTCGGATGAACATGTGATAGCGGATTTGACGTCTCAAATCTCAACTTTGAGTATTGAGAATAAAAATCTCAAGTCACGTGTTTGTGCACTCACATCGCAAGTGTCCACTTTGGATGCTTCTTTGCATTCTCTCACCGAGAAGCATGAGAGCACATTAGGCCGAATTCATGAATTCAACAAAGGTAAGGGCAAGTTGGATGATATCCTGAATGACTTACCTCCGGCCAATCATCACATTGGTTTGGGGTATAAGATGGGAGAGTCATCCAAATCGTCCGCCACCTTTGTTAGGCCATCTTCCGATGCTTCTACTAGTGGAAGTAAACACGTCATGGGTAGATCTTCTACCAATGGTGCCTCCGCTAGGAACACGCCCCCATTTGGAAAGAAACCCACTTTGGGTGGACCTCCAAAGAAGGGTCATGCTTTCATGTATACCATGCCACGTAGGAACACAAATCCTACCCCACATGTTAGCACATATGCCGATTTCTATGCTCCGCACCCACGAGCACGTGCACACCTTGTGAGACACACTCATGCATGTGTTCCTCCACATTCATATGTTCATCCTCATTCTCATATGAATAACTATCATCATGCACCATTGCATCGCATGCCATATGCTTACCCACGACATGCATCACATAGAAATCGACAACGTATGCATGTTCCCAATAGGATTAGGACTCCCAAGACATACACTATTTGGGGTCCGAAGAACACAAGCATGCATGCTAAGAATTTGTATGTGAAATCATTTATAAATGATGTTATTTTGAATGATGATTATGTTGGGAAATCAAGTTCCTCTTGGACTTGGTTTCCGAAGGGTTAGTTTCCTATGAACCTTCATTGCTTGGTACCATAAGTTTTAATTTCATTTTTATGGGTACCAAAGCAATTGTGGTATGTATGGGTTACATTTAATTTGAATTGAGTTAGCTAAATTTATTGCCTAACCCATAGGATCCAAAAGGATTTTTGGATACCAAAATGATATTCTCTAGGTTAAATCCACCATGAGATACCAACCCTACCAACTCCTTGATTTGCAAGGATTTTCATTCAAATGGAGTTGATGGTGCTTAAGTGATGCACCAAAGTAGGGGGAGCTTAATGTTGTAAGTATGTTCATACTTTTGATTCATATTGGTATCCATTGGTAGAATATATTACAATTGGTATCATTTTGCTTCATTTGGTATGCTAGATTTGTGTATGCCATTGTTATATGATGTTCTATCTATTTTTTTGGCATAACATTCTTGCATGCAACATATAGTATGCACATCGGATTATTTCTGTCTCTGATGTTGATTTCGTCGTTCGACGATTTTATGGATTTAATAGAATTCTTTCTATGGAAACATAGAATTGTTTTCCATGCATTCTATTGATTTTGGAGAGTATGTTCCAAAACTCAATAAGTGAAATTGATTTGAGTTTTGATGATTTCGGATTTCGTTTTTTTTTTCGCCTATGGCTTGATGATTTCGTATTTCGATTTTCGCCTATGGCTTGGTGATTTCGTTTTCCAATTTTCGCCGATGATTTTATGATTTCGGTTTTCGAGTTTCACCTATGGCTGGATGATTTCGTATTTCGTATTTCGCCTATGGTTTGATGATTTCGGTTTCCGATTTTCGACTTTGGTCTCCTTGACACGCTTTGCTTTTATTCGGTATTTTACATTTGATATTTTGCATTGGTGTTATTTTGGACCTTGGTCGTATTCTTCGACTCCCATGCGTTATTTTTTAGCCATTGCTTTTGTCTCCTCCTGCTCTTTTTGCTAATGCCAAAGGGGGAGAGATATAATAATGACAATGTGCTAATTAATAATTCAAAGGAATTTACCATGAATCTAATTTGATGTGTTAGATTCAGGGGGAGTAAAGATATAAAATGGATTTAGATCCTATATGTCAATATGTGGTTCATATTTCATATCTTCCCTCGCTGCTTGATGCATATGAATATTATTGAATATGGAACTAACGTGTCATCAATGCAGGGGGAGTAAGTAAATTTCAATTGAATCATTATTATTGCTTATTATTTATGATTGGTTTGTCATCACCAAAAAGGGGGAGAATGTTGTGATATGGTTCCCCGGATTTGGTTTTGGATGATGAGCAAACATAAATAATGGATACTAACTTATTTGTGAGCGCAGTTATGGAGATCGTCGCCAAAATATCACGTACATCAAAAGCGACGTCTCAAGACTTCTCAATACGCGTGATCGTGTGCCTGGAGCTTCGTTGAAGCTCAAGGAGCAATATTGAAGTCAAGAGGAATGAAGATTGAAGCTTTGAAGATGGCTCGTAAGGTTGATTTTTATAGTCTTCTAGCTTCATAGATTAGAATGTTAAGCCTTGAGTAGGACTTACTTTATAATCGTCATTTCGCTCATATCTTAGAGCTAGGATTATCATAGAAGCCATTAGAAACTTTCCCGAAGCCTATCGCTTCTTCCCTCGGCTTCTTGTGCATGTTAGTTGGTTCAAGAAGAGTCACCAACCGACTAGATGACGATCTAGTCGGTCGGCAACTCTACATGAACCGACTAGTTTGCCTTCTTTATATTCAGCTCTTTCCATGACTACAGTTAGTCGGTCAAAGAAGAGTCACCGACCGACTAGATGACGATCTAGTCGGTCAGGAGTCCTTCTCAGACCGACTAGTTGTGTACAGTCATTTTCAGCCTGAGCTACTGTTTCGAGTTAGTCGGTCAAAGAACGTTTACCGACCGACTAGTTGAGAAACTAGTCAGTCAGCATTTGTTCTTAAACCGACTAAGTCAACTTGAAGTCTACCTATTCTATTTCGACTTTAGTCGGTCAAAGATCATTCACCGACCGACTAGTTGTGAAACTAGTCGGTCGGCAAGTCTTCTTAGACCGACTAGTTGTCTTTGCCTGTACTTCGACTTCTTGGCTGTTCTTCCTTTAGTCGGTCTACGTTGAGTGACCGACCGACTAGTTGATGAACTAGTCGGTCGGTGGTTGTTCTTTGACCGACTAGTCTGGTTCAGAATAGAGCCGTTGGGATTCGTTCAAACTCGATTTCTCTTGCCCCTTTAAATAGAATCCTGATTCGTTTGAAGAGGAGAAAGAGGTCCTATTTCCAAGTAATTTCAGACCTAAGAGAAGAGCTCTCCCAAGCTAATTTAAAGCTCTCTCTCCCTCACAAGAATCTCTCCCTTCACTCTTTGAGCCATCTTCCTCAAGAGAGATTCTCTCCATTGTGAGCTTCTCAAGCCAAGAGCTTGATTCTAGTCACCATACTCCACCCTAGGCTTCCATTGCTGGTGATCTTCTTGAAGCTAGGGTTTGGTGACACTTCTTCCTCAAAATCCATCATTGCCCTAATTTGGTAAGTATACTCAAGGCATAGGATTTTGTAAGGTAAGAGTTTATTTCATTTCATATTTGAATTGTAAGTTTCACTCTCGGTTGTGAGAGTGTGGTTGTGATCCCGGGTTGTGGGAGTCACAAATTACTTTGTGTATGATTTGACTTGTGAAGGTTGTTCACAAGTCATTCATAGTGGAAATCTTGAGTTAGGGTTGCTAACTCAAGTATCCGGAGGGGATCCGGGTGGTTGGGACGTAGGATCACCGGGAACAAGTCGGGGAGACTTGGGTGGATCCGAACCCAGTAATATTGTTTGTCTGCGTTTGTTTTAATTCTTGTTGATAGTTGTTTAATTCCGCATTGTCGTTTGTTTCTTGCACAATAATTAGGAATAACTATCTTGATTATTTTAAGTACTATTCACCCCCCCTCTAGTACGTGTGCAGTAGCTACCACAGGGCACAACATATGAGGCTGAGTTCGAGATGCTGAGCCGTTTTGCCCCGCATATGGTGAAGAAGGAGGAGAACCGAGCTGAGCGGTTCCGTCAGGGACTTCGTCCGAAGGTCCAGGCTTCCATGTCCTCTGCTAGTTTCTCGACTATGAGGGAAGTGTTAGATGCTGCAAAGAATCATGAGACGATTTCGCACCTGCCTGACACTCCAGCGGACAGAGGGAAGCGCCCTATGGAGCAGTACCGGCCACCTGCCAGGCCGGCGATGAGGCCAGTCCAGACTGTACCATTCAAGAGACCTGGAGCACCAGTGCAGCATCAGAGCAAGGGTCTGTGCCATTTCTGCGGCAAGCCCAGACATGTTCAGACCAACTGTAGGAGGAAGCTGGGTCTGTGCCTACTTTGTGGAGATGCTTCGCATGCTGCGAAGGATTGTCCGAGAGCCCGCAATGCTGTTGTTGGAGCGCCTGCCCCAATTCAGAGAGGACCTGCTGTTCGTGGACCACCCTTGGTGCCACAGAGGCAGATGTGCCAGCGAGCAGTGCAGCCTCAGAGGCCGGCCTATACCATGACAGCTGTTGAGACTGAGGAGCTAGATGGGGTTATTGCAGGTAACTCCTTGACCTAGTCTTTTCATAGTTAGATCTTATTGATAGTTTTGTTAGTGTTGCTTGTTTGTTTGATTGCTAGAGTAGTGTCTTGACCTTAGACCCTTTGTTTCCTAGGCACCATTCTAGTGTTCTCTCACCCTGCTTTGGTTTTGTTTGACTCCGGTGCATCCATGTGCATCTTATCCCGGAGGTTTATAACAAAGCACTCCATTCCTATCCACACACTTCCTAAGTGTTGGGACATCACCACAGGGAACAGAGTGGTGACTGTGAGCATGGGATGTCGGTCGATTCCTCTAGTGGTCAGTGGACATGAGTTATATGCAGATTTCATCGTCCACGATCTACCGCATTTCGATGTCGTCATTGGCATCGATTGGCTGGGAGATTTCCACGCTTCGATCGACTGTCACAGCAAGAGAGTGGTATTCCGGATTCCAGGCCATCCGGAGTTCGAGTTCCGCAGCAGAGATGAGTCGCTCGGGCCCATCAGATTTCGGGCCAAGCCGGAGGTGCCAGTGCTAGCAGCGTTGCAGATGGAGTTAGACCGACCAGCGGTTGTCAGAGACTTCGACGACGTCTTTCCGGAAGATATCTCGGGTCTGCCACCCGACAGGGCTTTGGAGTTCAGCATCGATCTGATGCCGGGTGCGCAGCCGATATCGAAGGCGCCGTATAGGATGGCTCCCGCGGAGCTAGAGGAGCTGCGGAAGTAACTAGATGAGCTGTTGCAGAAGGGCTTCATCCACCCTAGTGTGTCACCATGGGGTGCACCAGTGTTGCTTGTGAAGAAGAAGGATGGGTCCCGCAGGATGTACGTGGACTATCGAGGATTGAATGCTGTCACCGTGAAGAACAAGTATCCGCTGCCGCGCATCGATGACATTTTGATCAGCTGGGAGGTTCGAGAGTTTTCTCGAAGTTGGATTTGAGGAGCGGATACCATCAGTTGAAGGTGAAGAAGGATGACATTCCGAAGACAGCTTTCCGGACGAAGTACGTGCACTATGAGTTTGTGGTTATGCCCTTCGGCGTGACCAATGCTCCAGCTGTGTTCATGAACCTGATGAACTTGATATTCTACGACTTCTTGGATAAGTTTGTCGTGATCTTTATCGATGACATTCTTATCTATTCGAAGTCTGAGGAGGAGCACAGCTGTCATCTGAGGACAGTGCTAGAGACGCTGAGGCGGCACAAGCTGTATGCCAAGTATAGCAAGTGCGAGTTCTGGTTGGAAATAGTCGCATTCATGGGACACGTGGTGTCCGGTGATGGTATATCAGTAGATCCGGAGAAGGTCAGATCGGTTCGAGATTGGCCGACTCCGCAGTCAGCGTCCGATATCAGGAGCTTCCTTGGTTTAGCAGGCTATTATCAGCGGTTCATCAAGAATTTCTCGAAGATTGCAGAGCCGATGACGAAGCTGACAAGGAAGGATGTGGAGTTCCAGTGGTCAGATGCTTATGAGGAGGCTTTCGGTATTTTGAAGGCGAGGTTGACCATGGCACCAGTTTTGACGGTACCGGATCGAAGCAGAGGCTTCGAAGTATATTGTGATGCATCAGGGAAGGGCATAGGATATGTTCTGCATCAGCATGGCTATGTGGTCGCGTATGCTTCTCGTCAGCTGAGGACACACGAGAAGAATTACCCGACACATGATCTGGAGTTGGCAGCGGTGATTTTTGCATTGAAGATCTGGAGGCACTTCTTGCTGAGTGAGAGCGTGAAGATTTTCACCGATCACAAAAGCTTGAAGTACATATTCACGCAGAAGGAGCTCAACATGCGTCAGAGACGATGGTTGGAGCTCATGGCTGACTATGAGATAGATTTGCAGTATCACCCGGGGAAAGTGAACGTAGTGCCCGATGCTTTGAGTAGACTTCCTACTGCAATGATGCATACAGCCGACTGGAGGATTCAGCAGGAGCTGAAGGAGATGGATTTGGAGGTTGTCCTACCTGGTGTAGTTCATTTTTTCATGAATTTGCAGATTCAGTCCACGATCGTGGATCGGATCAAGGCAGCACAGGCAGGAGATCCGAAGCTACAGAGGATCAGGAGGTAGGTTGAAGCTGGACTGCGGATGGAGTTCGTAATTCATGAGGATGGTTCGCTGCGGTATGACAGCAGACTCTGCGTACCTGCAGGTGGTGTTCGGGAGGAGCTTTTGAGCGAGGCTCATAGCTCGCCGTATTCTATTCGTCCTGGTGGTACCAAGATGTATAAGGACCTTCGACTGAATTACTGGTGGATTGGCATGAAGAGGAGTGTGGCACGGAGCGTTGCTAAGTGTTTGATATGCCAACAAGTGAAGGCTGAGCACCATCGTACTGCTGGATTGCTACAACCGCTTCCTATTTCGGAGTGGAAGTGGCAGGATATTACGATGGATTTCGTGACTGGTTTACCTCGGACCCCGAAACATAACGACGCAGTCTGGGTGATCGTTGACCGATGGACCAAGTCTGCGCATTTCATCCCATTCCGAGTGGGCCAGTCTACAGAAGCCTTGGCAAGGAAGTATCTAGAGGTAAAAGTTTATTTTGCTTCTCTTTACCTCGTTTAGTTCTGGTTGTGATGTAGACCGTGTACGTGCAGGAGATTGTACGCTTACACGGGTCCCGGTGAGCATCATGTCTGACAGAGACTCGAGGTTCACATCTTAGTTCTGGAGAAGTCTACAGGAGAACTTGGGTACGTGTCTGAGTTTCAGCACGGCGTACCACCCGCAGACCAATGGCCAGTCCGAGAGGACTATTCAGATACTAGAGGATATGCTGCGAGCTTGAACGCTCGATTTGAAGGGATCTTGGGAGGACCACCTTCACTTGGTGGAGTTCTCGTATAACAACAGCTACCAGGCGAGCATTGGCATGGCGCCGTTTGCTGCCTTATATTGGAGGAAATGTAGATCGCCACTAAGCTGGGATGACATCGGAGATCGATTCAAGCATTGGGCGGATGTCAAGAGGAGACCTTTGGAGTTTCAGCCTGGAGATCACGTTTTCCTGAAGATTTCTCCGAACCACGGAGTTATTCGTTTCGGGAAGAAGGGAAACCTGAGTCCGAGGTACATTGGACCTTTTGATGTGCTGGAGCGTGTGGGAGCAGTGGCCTACCGCCTTGCTCTGCCACCATCTTTGGTGGGAGTTCACGACGTATTCCACGTATCTCAGTTGCGTCGGTACGTCAGTGATCCGTCACACACAATGGATTTTTCAGAGATCACGGTCCGTCCGGACCTGACGTATGACCAACAGCCTGTGCAGATTTTGGATCGTCGACAGAAGTAGTTGAGGAACAAGGTAGTTGACCTGGTGAGAGTGATGTGGCGTCACGGATCACCTGGAGAGTCCACTTGGGAGAGAGAGGATGAGATGAGAGAGCATTACCCTCACCTATTCTGATAGAAATTCCGAGGGCGGAATTTTCTTAAGGTTGGTAGGATGTAACGGCTGGTTTTTGTATGATGATATTATATATATATATATATATATATATATATATATATATATATCTCTCTCTCTCTCTCTCTCTCTCTCTCTCTCTCTCTCTCTTTTCCCTTCTTCTTTTCAGTATCTCCTTTCCCCTATCTGGAGCTGAGCGTGCTTCATGACGCTCTTATCTTAGAGCCAGACTCATCTTAGAAGCCCTAGAACCCATCCCGAAGCTTCACGTTTCATTTTGAGACTTTCTGTGCAAATTAGTTGGTTCAAGATGAAGAACCGACCGACTAGATGTCAATCTAGTCGGTCAACAACCCTTCAGGAACCGACTAGTTTTCCTTTGATTTTTCCTCTGAGTTACTGTTTACACTTAGTCGGTATAAGCACATCCACCGACCGACTAGTTGTGAAACTAGTCGGTCAATACTTCTTCTCAGACCGACTAATTTTCTATACTTATTGTCAATCACTTCCACCCATTAGTCGGTCAATGAACACTGGCCGACCGACTAGGTTGCAAACTAGTCGGTCGACGAGCCTTCACAGACCGACTAAATCTGTCTACCCGCAGAGCCATTGTTCACTGTTTGCTTTGTAGTCGATCACAGTTATATGACCGACCGACTAGTTTCCAAACTAGTCGGTCGACCGCCCTTCTCCGACCGACTAAATGACCCAGAAACCCTAATTTTTGACCTAGCCGCCGCTTGTGTTTCTTATTTAAACTCGAGCTTTCTACTCTTTTTCTCCCTCATTCCTTCTAGCTTCCATCTCCCCCTTCCTCCTACGTCCTCCCACTGCTCCCGTGCGCCCACTATCCTCTCCAAGGTTCATCTCCCTTTATCTTCCCTTTTCATCTCTCCCTCCATTCTCTTTTTCTTTTCTTACTCCTATTTTCTTTCCCCTTCTTTTCCTCCTTCTTCTCCACAGCCAACCACCTCCTCTCCTCGGATCTGAACCCACGACCAAGCTCCGGCCGCCGTTCTTTTCTCTTTTCGAGATCCACCTCCTTTTAGCCCTTCCTCCTCGCGTGGCATTCAAGTCCCAGATCTGACATCATCAACCCCGAGGAATACGCTGAGATCCTCGCCACCACCTCGGAGGCCGACGACACCACCGACGATCGAGTTTCTCGCTGCGCTACCCGCAGCCTAGGAACCTCCGGACGACGCTAAGCTTCCACCAATCAGATCGGACGCCAGATCTTCACAAGAATCGTCAATTCAGGTTGGTTCCCTAAACTCATAGAAACTCCCACCGTAACTAATCAAACCCTAATTAAAATCGGCAACATAATCAAATTAAATTTACTTTCCGCTTCTCTTTAAAACGTTGTGCAACCGTAGATAAATCGACGAATGGACTTCTCGCATGTGCACATAGGGTAGATCATCGATTAGGCTAATACATTAAAAATGTGATTTTTGACGATTAGGTTAGTCCCGCTAACCTAGACACAAACCTTAATATGAATTATTGAATATCGTGAACTGACACCGTCGCCGTGTCACGATATTTCAAACGGACCCCGTCGACGAGACACTTGGACGAGACGCTCCGAGAAGACGACGCCCTCGCCACCGCAGGCAAGTGTACCACTTGCGTTCTTGGCCATGTTTAGGCCTTAGTCTTGCTAGAAATGTTATTTTTGGAACCATGAGATTCGGACGCGAAATGATAGCGTCCGGGACGCCCCTTGATGGCTCAGACTTGACAACGAAGTCTGAGTGCAACAACAACAATTTTGACATCATAGGATTGACATGCGTGTGTGTGAGTTGTGGACACCCTAGTACAACCCCTCCTGTTTTGTCGTGTCATGTCCTTTCCGTCTTGACATGTCCCGTCCCGTCTTGCACAGCTCGATGAGCAATAGGGCACTCGCCAAGCCAGAGCGAGTGATCCCTTGTATTGATTCACAGCCCGAGGGGCAATAGGGCACCTGTCAAGCTAGAGCAGGTGATCCCTTATCGAGATACACAGCTCAGAGAGCAATAGGGCACTTGTCAAGCTAGAGCAAGTGATCCCTTGTCCTGTCACGATTCTTGGGGTTTTGGGGTAGGGTTGAGCGTGCACACGGCAAGAGGGTCTGATCCCCCTCGAACCGTAAAGGTGTGAACCCTTTCGTGTTACTCTTGTATTTTCTTGTCTTGTCTGGCTTCTCCATGTCCCGTCTTGTCTTGACACCTGTAGGCTAGTCCCGTAGTCGGTAGCACTCGCTACGACTACTACTTGTCTTGTTTACTTTCCTGCTGCATGTGCTTTCGTTTGTTCGTCTGTTATAACCTCGGCATGTTAATCAAACAATAAAACGTTGTTAAATAATTGGTACACTTGCAGTTTAGTCTAACCCCTTCTTGTAGACCTTACCTGACGTACAATTCCTTCTTTTGGTGCTGTACGTCAGGAATTGGGCCAGAGTTCGTCGAGGAGGCGGACTTGCCAGTTGACGTGGAGCCAGAGAGTGCTGATCCTGAGTACGATCCTGAGGAGGACCAGAGCTAGAGACTTCTCGTTGTAGTTCCAGAGATATCCATTTCTTATAGTTGGGTGCGTAGCACCTTTTGTTTCCTTGTTTAGGTCGGGTGTTTGCACCGTTAGATTTTCCTTTCTGCAGTTGTAGCCCTTCGGGCGTTGAGACGCTGTACTTTTGATATGTTGAAATAAAATGTTTTGTCACTTCCTTTTTGGTACTCTTATTGTTCTGTACTAACATGCAGGGACATGTACCTTCGTCTTGGTACCACGCAGACGCTTATTGGGTCAGGGCTCCTTAGCTCTGGCCTAAGCGGGCCTTAGTCACGCTTCGTCGCCGCTGTTTTAGGAAGCGGTGTGTGACAAAAAACATGATAAAATGAAACCCTAATTGAATTCCAAATCCAAGTTAGAATCCTACCTCCAAATTTTTGATTTTTCTCCTTTCTTTCTCTTCCTTTCTTCTCCAACTTCTTCTCTCTTGAAATAAGCTTGAATTCCTTCTAATTGGGATTTAAAATTAGGGTTTTTGAGTTGAAGAATGAGGAGAAAGGGGGATTAGGGTGGCCGGCCCTATCTGGGAAAGAAAAGAAAAGAGAAAAGGAGAAGAGGAGAGAAGGTTCAAGAAAGAACAGAAAGGGTTTTTCTTAAGGAAAAATCTACACAGGACTTACTTGCTCCACAAGCCATGAATCACCTAAAATGACTAAAATACCCTTCCTAAAATGCCTCTCAAGTTTCAGGTTTTTACAAGTTTTCCATTACTTTATGCACATACAACATTAGTATGTACGCACAACAGTTTTAGTCAAAAAGACCGTTTGCCCCTGACCTTTCTAAAAATTTACGGGTTTGCCATTGACTCCTAACCCCTTTTACACTAGCATGGCTCTTCCTACACACATCCACGCACATCCATGCATGCATACATGCTTCACACACACGTCTAACACATTCCTGTTGTTTTACACTCACGACGTCATTTGCACTTCTCCCGCATTAACATTTCGCATTCCCTTACCTTAGCCACGTGTTACGGCCTAATCCCCTTGCACTACGTCACATACATCGATATCTACGCTTATTTCATGCCCACGTATGCATCGTAGGTAGAAATACCACGTGTGTTCAGTAGAATACACGTTTAGTGCAATATATGGCATGACATCCTACTCACATTAAAGTAAAGTCCGTCCTCGGACTTCCTAGGGTGTGAACCTTACCGAGGTCAGCTAAGTATGGTAGTCATACTACCAATAAAGTACAACAAGAATACGTATTTGCACCACACTTATATACACTATATGCTTCACTGTCGTCCATACACATCTGAACCACATACATATCACAGATACATCCTATTATTCACCTAATAGCACATCCACATCACTATATGCATTCACTTCATATGTATATATACACATAGGCATCCTTCACACAAATATTTAAGCACATATATACACACTAACAGATACGATACACACACATACCACAAATAGATCTCTATACGTATCATTATATGTATCCAGATCACTACTCATACCTATGTGATATGACATCACATCATATCCATATCATGATTCTCAAGGCACTCACACATAGTACGCTTTCATATACACCACAATTAGATTCAGGTATAACCAACTTTCATCCTACATGTTCACACACAGAGATATATATATACACATACATACATACATATACGTCTATATACATGCACAAACACACAACAATACACATTAATCTACACACCATTTCTTGATAGACAGTGTCACTATCACGGTGTCGCACCGTATGTACCCCTGATCCATATACACCCAATACTCAGTCATATGGGCTCACTTCCATGTATAGACACATAAATATATATATACACACACATTATTTAGTCACATTCATACATACATTCACGTGCATGTACTAACACATGCATGATCGAGTCACATAAGGTTAACAATCATACTATAAATAAATATACACATAACCTCACATCCATAACAGTGCACTTACCGCCTCACACAGATAGGCACATATACCACACACAATACATACAAGAGAGCAGAAATATAACACATCCCCTGCCATATATATATATATATATATATATATATATATATATATATATATATATATATATATATATATATATATATATATATATATATATATATATATATATAGGAAAATTTTCAAATGAGAACATTTCGCACGGTGCGAAAATGTTTTTAGTTTTTTTTTGAAATTTTTTTTTTCAAAAATTCTTTTTTCCACCCTCATTATATGTTGTTATACCCCCCTCAAAAAATAATCATTGAGAAATAATGTCATTTGGCCTTCGATCAAGGCATTTCATCAAATTCGCACGTTTTGAGACCGTTAAATTTGTAATGGGTGGATGGGTGCTCTAATGCCCAACGGGTTCACCCATTATTTTCCCTGGGGTATATATTTGTATGGATTAAACATCAAAAAAAAATTTCAAAAAAATAAAAAAAATGTTTTCGCACCGTGCGAAAACCCCTTTTTTCGCAACCGAAGATCACTATATATATATATATATATATATATATATATATATATATATATATATATATATATATATATATATATATATATATATATATATATATATATATAGGGTAAAGTGTTCCTAGGGTGACTCCTTAGATTAAATCTAAGGAGTCGCTCCCATTTTCTCCCATCTCCCACAATTATTTTTGAAATTTTTTTTCTTGGGATTGTTGTTCATCTCATGGATGATCAACATACCAAAAACTAAGTCATTCCAATACTTTTAGAACCCCCATCTACCCCTTGCAACTTTATGTGTTTTTCAGCACGTTTTCAGACCGTTGAAGTTGCAAGGGATAGATGGGGGCTTTTAAAGTAGTGAAATGACTTGGTTTTTGGTATGTTGATCATCCATGATGTGACCAACAATGCTATGAAAAAAAAATTCAAAAATAATTGTGGGAGATGGGAGAAAATGGGGGCGACTCCTTAGATTTAATCTAAGGAGTCACCCTAGGAACACTTTACCCATATATATATATATATATATGTGTGTGTGTGTGTGTGTGTGTGTGTGTGTGTGTGTGTGTGTGTGTGTGTGTGTGTGTGTGTGTGTGTGAAAAATGGAGAAGAGCTGACAGCGCTGGAAATTTTTCCAGCGCTGTCCGCATTTTGGGCGAGATAAAAATATTTTTTTTTGAAAATTTTTTTTGCAGTAGTTAGATATACGTGTTAGGAAGCTCCCCACAAAATTTCAGCTCGATCCGACACCGTTTGAGCCTCCGTTCATCGATTTCAAAAACGTTACGCAAAACTGTGGACAGATTTGCGTAACGTTTTTGAAATCGATGAACGGAGGCTCAAACGGTGTCGGATCGTGCTGAAATTTTGTGGGGAGCTTCCTAACACGTATATCTAACTACTGCAAAAAAAATTTTCAAAAAAAAATATTTTTATCTCGTCCAAAATGCGGACAGCGCTGGAAAAATTTCCAGCGCTGTCAGCATTGGCCCATTAACCTATATATATATATATATATATATATATATATATATATATATATATATATATATATATATATATATATATATATATATATATATGGGTAAAGTGTTCCTAGGGTGACTCCTTAGATGAAATCTAAGGAGTCGCCCCCATTTTATCCCATCTCCCACAATTTTTTTGGATTTTATTTTTCATGTGATTGTTGGTAACATCATGGATGTCAACATACCAAAAATCGAGTCATTCCAATACTTTAAAAGCCACCATCTACCCCTTGCAACTTCAACGGTCTGAAAACGTGCTTAAAACCCATAAAGTTGCAACAGGTAGATGAGGTCTCTAAAAGTATTGGAATGACTTGATTTTTGGTATGTTGATCATTCATAAGATGAACAACAATCACAAGAAAAAAGTTTCAAAAAAAATGTGGGAGCTGGAAGAAAATGGGGGCGACTCCTTAGATTTTCATCTAAGGAGTCACCCTAGGAACACTTTACCCTATATGTATAACTACCCTTGCACATCCTACGCACATACTGCCATGATAGTCAAATAATTATAAATATCCATATACACCCCACACACGCATATACATATGCAAACAATCACACACATCTCAATACCTACATACCAAACAGTTTCATTCACTTATAATTTATATATTTATGTGTGTGTGTGTGTGTATGTATGTATATGTACCCATATATTCCATATCTATCATATTTACAATTACATTGCACATTTACGCACATACACACATGCTCTGGTACAGACCTATATATTCTCTTATACAAACAAAAATACATTTATTCAAGGCTCACCAAGATACACCTGGATGGACAACCTTATAAGATAGATCGGCAGATAAACAAACAAGGATATGTACCAGTATATATACTCATTCACCCAATATACACATCATTACATATTCTCCTACTACACATTTCACATACATGAACACATCCTTACACTTCATTGTGACATTTATAATAGAAATCCATACAATTATAATACATATGCACATATACACATCAACCAATACAATACACAGATACTCTATATAACCCAATTATATGCACATACTCATTAGTACATGCAGAGGTATACGTATCAATTCCATATATATATATCTAAGCCTACACATAGTCAAATACATGGTCGCTCATACACACCAGATTATTATTCTACTAGTAGGTATGCATACAGACATGCATATATACCTATTAGGATCCATGCAACCATGCACATACATTCCCATGTATGGGCACACACCCATACACACATACCATGCATATCCTGCGTTTACACCTATACAGTCAAGCCACTTAACTATACTAGCAGGTAGTCGGTAGCTACCCATACCACTATATACCTAACATTCGATATGTCCACACTTTTACTAGCATACTAGTATACACACAAATAAGTGTGTTTCAACATTCGTACACATTCAGTTGATAGTCACACTCCAACATTCGTACACATTCAGTTGATAGTCACACTCCATATACTGATACATGCATATCAGAATATGGATCATTCACATACATATACAGATAACCACTCATGAGACATATACCAATACACATTCAATAATAACAACGCATATACACAATCATACCATGCTAGCAACAACACACCCACATACATTCAAGTATCTCATTTACTAATACACAGTCCTCCTCATGCCACTATATACGGAAGGGTACATGCATCCAAATGATCATATAAACACCATTCTATGGGGTAAACGTACACACACACACACATATATATATACTGTAACTCCACTTAACCGTGCAAACCCTTAGCCATCCCACTTATACACGCCCTGTATAATCTCAAATCCTTATATCTATCACATCTTACATGCGTTACACGTCACACTTATATCCTTATCCCATACTAGACACGGTATAGAGCTAAGTGCCTAACTTAGGGTGGACGGGTCTAAAGCACTCCTACCCACCTTAGGATACATCTACTCCAAACACCCTGGAATATTACTTGTATTATTCATACGTCCATTACTTAACTATATCACTACATACACACCATATATGGCCATAGCACAACACTTATCTTCTCGCAGTAATACAACCCACGATCATATACCAAAGTAAAACAATATACCAAATCCTATAGGCACATAAGCAGCACATACATATACTCTCAGTTATTTAAACTTTTTAACACACTAAGAATTCATGCCCTAGTAATGCAGTTCTAGCGATATATATACATATACACTAACTTCCAACATATATATCTACACCCTCTACCCATACGGGCTCATATGTATCCATACATATACACTTTCCCCATGTGTCCTAGACAATATGGACACTCCACTACTTTATCCATACAATGATAGATATGCACACATCGGTGCATTCCCCACATGGAACACGACCGTATTACAATAGATAAGAAACGAATACATGCACTCATTCCACATATGTGCATGTCCTCGCTCACACCCTTACAACTCATATGTCCCCACTAGCTTATTTGTACCCACCAATATACATCCATGAATAAACATATACATATCACCTATGTCTCAGCGTCACACAAGTATAACACATACCTATTCACATACCTGTATCATGTATCTATATGGAGACAATATATTTATTCGCTCAAGTATTCACTAACCTAGTATAAACGCCCACAAATATCCATATACCACCATAACCATCCAAGATACATGCAACTTCATGCCCTTCAAATACACATATTAAACACAAGTATACCACAACATATATATCATTCAAATCTCTAAGCATAACAACTGCACTTATACACACGTGTTCACACAGCATCCACAATATACATCTCTAGTATAATACACTGCAATTAGTTCATCCCCAGACTCCCTAAAGCTAGGAGTGCAAGGGTGGACCACTTAAGGCTCTAAGGTCACGACCCACCTTGGGGCTAACCTATCCCAATCAAATACTGAAGCATTACATGCACTATCCTTATGCACATCGCAGTGCGGAGACCTGTATGGGCCGCCAAAAACTTTCACGCACCGTTCCTCAGAATACCTGGCATTTAACATTCTTTTTTCTTTCCAAGTATCCTGAAGAGTGGGGGTGATGAGAGAGGAGAAGAGAGAGAAAGAAGAAACTGAATAAGCAGGCCACTGCGCACATGCTAGGATAGTACAAGTGAAGCTCCACTAAAATATCCAACAGTCACACAAAACAACAACAACATTTAATACATAACATGCTTCATTTTTATACACAGTCCAAGTACACCAATACATACGTACAACCACTCTCCACCTTCAAAGACAACCAAGACATTCTGCAAGCTGCATCACTCACTAGCCGCTACCTCTGAACCCGACTCCAAGTCACCACCAACCATACCGCCCCTGCTACCTGAAAAATAGGGAGAAGCACGTCAATACGTGTCCCAGTAGGAACCAACTTGGATTTGTAACATCATTTTAAGGTTATTAATCCACAAGGCAAGGCATGGGAAATAAGACATGTAAGCTAAGTATATAGCGAAAAATAAACAGCCAAGTAAGAGGATCATACCTGCGGTCCATTGTCGATCTACTGCAAGAAAAGGGTTAGCACGAATACTGATACAAATATTCATACAACAACATACACAAATACACATCCAAGGCACAAACATATAAATATACATACAATGCACAACACACAACACGCATACATTGCATATATGTGACACATCACACACAATGGATATAATGATACATAATGATGCACATGATGCAACATGAGATGCAATGCAATGCAATGGGATCCCATGAATGTGCAGGCGTGCAAGTGTATCATGATCTACTCCGTTCTCAACTGTGGCAACTACCGATGAAGTCAAGAGGTGCCTACACGGTCACTGCCCACAGCGAATCCCCATGCCTCCTACAGTGGCTCTCACACCATGTAGTGCCATCCGTGTCCTAAAACATTGCACATTCACATCATTTCTCATATTACAAATATATACATGCTCATTCCACATTTTTCTCAACTTTTGTTTCATTGAGGCATTTCAGCAAACACTTGACGGGCGTAATTCATATCAAAGAAACACCATATCATTTACATGTGCCATTTGCAAAATTAAACTATCTTTCAAATAACAACAATAATCATGGATCATATAGGGAAGTTTAGCAACAATACACAATTAATATCACCACTCAAATATTTCAGTTTGCAGGAAAATTACAAACAGTCCAAACAATTGACTGATGCCACCCAATTATACTCAGAATTTAACAGAATTTTCCAAATGAAAGTTATAGATATGTTAGTCCTGGATTCACATATAAACTTTCATGTAAAAACATTAAGTAGGTGATTTATGGAGAATTATTTGGTGAAGTGTGTCAGATCTGTTTTTCAGACAGATTTCAAGGTCTGTATTTAAAGCCAATTTTAGACATGTTGCAGCCAGAAATTCGACATATAAGCACTCCGATGAATTTTTAGGAAAACTTGTTAACTTTCCAACAAGACCAAGAACACAAGTTTCCATTGTGTATGCAGGTGTCTAGGCCAATTTTGCTAAACTGTGTCAACACTGAAAATCAAACAGACATGTTGTAAAGATGGATTTATTGCTCCTGATTTCTGGATTGAACATATATCAAAATTTATATGATTTTGGGGTATAACTTCAAGATCTACATGTATATAATTTTTGCGAACCCTAATTTGAGCTACAGTAACCAGAATTAAGGCAAAATCAGACATCAAGATTTCAGAATTTCAAAGGGAATGACTTTGCTAAGAATTTTCAAGGGAAATCCATGAAAATTGAATTTTGGCATATTAATTTGATTACCACTAATTCATATTGATAAAACATGGTATAAAAACATGATAAAATGAAACCCTAATTGAATTCCAAATCCAAGTTAGAATCCTACCTCCAAATTCTTGATTTTTCTCCTTTCTTTCTCTTCCTTTCTTCTCCAACTTCTTCTCTCTTGAAATAAGCTTGAATTCCTTCTAATTGGAATTTAAAATTAGGGGTTTTGAGTTGAAGAATGAGGAGAATGGGGGACTAGGGTGGCCGGCCCTATTTGGGAAAGAAAAGAGAAAAGGAGAAGAGGAGAAGAGGAGAGAAGGTTCAAGAAAGAAAATAAAGGGTTTTTCTTAAAGGAAAAATCTACACACATCTTACTTGCTCCACAAGACATGAATCACCTAAAATGACTAAAATACCCTTCCTAAAATGCCTCTCAAGTTTCAAGTATTTACAAGTTTGCCATTACTTTATGCACATACAACATTAGTATGTACGCACAACAGTTTTAGTCAGAAAGACCGTTTTGCCCCGGACCTTTCTAAAAATTTACGGGGGTTGCCATTGACCCCTAACCCCTTTTACACTAGCATGTCTCTTCCTACACACATCCACGCACATCCATGCATGCATACATGCTTCACACACACACACACGTCTAACACATTCATGTTGTTTTACACCTACGACGTCATTTGCACTTATCCCGCATTCACATTTCGCATTCTCTTCCCTTAGCCACGTGTTACGGCCTAATTCCCTTGCACTACGTCACATACATTGATACTACGCTTATTTCATGCTCACGTAGGCATCGTAGGTAGAAATACCACGTGTGTTCAGTAGAATACACGTATAGTGCAATATAGGGCATGGCATTTGTACGGCAACCAACAATATGCAATCAACAACTCCCCAAGCAATTTATTGAAAAATAGCGAGAAATAGAAATATGGGTCAAATAATAAAATTAAGATGAGGAGCGAAGTTACCCAAAGGCAGTGATGATCCTCGCGTGCTGGTGTTGGTGTAAGCTCCAAATCAAAGTTCATAGATGTAGAAACGGTCGCCTCGTCGAAATTCTTCGAGAAAACCCTCACTGGCTCAGTCGGTCGTTTAGGGTTAGGGTTGTGGTAATTGGCAGAGAGGGTAGTGGTGGAGGTGAAAGTGACGTTGTGGGAGAGTGGCAGAAGCAAATCTGGAGTGGTTTGGAGAGTCTTGGGGGTTCGGGTGCTCGGAGGAGATGGAATTGAGGAGGAGAAGAAACGAAATGGGCGGAAATTTCGTGAGAAATCGACCGAGTGAAGGGAATTTGGGTTGTATATGGCTTCGACGTTGTCATGTCGGTTGAGGGCTGACCACGTCGTTAACGTTACGAAGCTGGAGGAGGCCGTTTGGCGTTGGCGCGATATGGTCACGTTTAAAAATCACGTGACCGCATGACCCGGTGTGAAAATGAACTGGAATTGGCATTGGGGTCATTGGGTTGACGCGGTCGCGTGAAATTTCACGTGACTGCGTGGAAATTGGCTTAAAATTTTCCAGTATGCTGTTTTTGGGCTCTGCAGTGATGCAACCGCGTCGGATGTCCACGTGGTCGAGTCGATCTGCCTTCAGCTGCTTCATTTAAAGCTCCATTTGTCCCACTCCGCTCTGGCCGCGTGGGATATCCCACGCGGTCGCATAAGTTTGCCATTCCCTGCGTAAATTGCGCATCATTCTGCTCTCTCCCGTGTGGCCGCGTGGGGTATCCCACGCAGTCACGTGCTGCACTCATGTAGTGAATAAAACTTGAGTCTAATTGGGGGGTTTTGGGGTTTTATTGAATTAAACTAAACTAGCTAACTTAATGAAAAATTGTCACTCCCCGATTCCCATTATACTTAGGAGCGAGGACGCGAACGGGTCCGCATGGGCTGAAGCGGTGAAGCTCAAACCTAATAAGCGTCTGTGAATAAAACCATACGCATGAACTTGCATGCATTTCAGAAACAACAGAAATAACTATGAATTTAAAGCAAACATCTAGAAAGAGTACACAAACGTAATAAGGCCCCAAGCATGGCTACATTAACGCAGTCTACAAAGATGTGTACACACCCCACAAAAGTGCAGTAAAAGAAAGCCTAAGCAGCAGCATGTAATGCTCAGCAATTAGCTAGTCCTCGGTGGGAAGAACTCCTCGATCAGCGTACTCCTGGTCCAGTGGGTCAGTCTCCTCAAGCAACTCGTCCTCAATGTAACGTGTCTCGTGTCTTGACATACATTGCAAACAATATAGAAATGTATATCAGCAAGGGTCCTTGGCAAGCAATAATATGAATAGGACCCTTGGCAAGGTTTTCGAAGTAGTTTACCTAGCAATTATAGCATTTGTGAATAAATGAACAATTACAATTTCTAAGCAGTAAGAACATATTTTTATAGTAGCATGGCAATTCTATCATAAGTGAAAGCAGTAGCAATTCTATTATAAATGAAAGCATCAGCTGTTATACATGTCATACATTTCAAGATAGCAGTTTTCAAGTTGTTCAAGAGTGTATCTAACTAGTGACTACGGTTCACGTCGTTAGGCGGCTAGCAAGTGAATCTACCTGCTTGTGTCCTCGAAGGTGACACTTTTATTGTCGACTAGTGCCCGCGAACCCCACACCACCAACGTGTACTTTTCTGGACCACGAGCCAGAATCAGCCAAACCGGCCCGCAAGTTCTATGATTAGCCAACTGGCCCGCAATGTTTATGATTAGCAAGTGTTCCAAAGAAGTCATTTATATCCAGCAGGGTTTTGCATTTTGTTACAAGGCATAGAAGTTTAACATATGAATCCGCATGAGTGTGAACCATGGTTTAAGAGTAGTATTTAAATGAGACGATATTTAAAAGCATGTAGAAAAATGCACACTTGCCTGATTGGAGTGATCTTATTGTCAGTGTGTTCATATGAAAGGCATGGATGTTTCTGCGTCATTAGATTAAGATATTAAGCTAGCTAATAGTTCTTACTCAATTAAAATAATACTAACTCTAAATTATTATATGCACTAATTACACATTGTATATATAATACCATATAACTAACTTATATGTTATAACAGTTCTGTTTTGTTAATAAACTAACATATGATAACTGTTTACATAAAGTTAAATAATGTATGTATATGGAGATAACAAACATAAATATATATATACTCTAACATATATACAGTAATCTAACATTCTAATGTAATGTGTGTATTGTGATCTAACATTATACCATAAATATAAACTAACTTTATATAGGTTGCAACTATAATAATATAATGTTAGTTTCTTTTTGTCTCACCATATTAATAAACTAAAAAAGAGGAACCATCCTCATTAAATAGCATATAATGTTTAATGAACTAACATACTATATAATTAATATACACTACTATTCACTCATGCAAACTCACAGCTTGGTTCCTCTTCGTTGTTTGCTTGTATGGGAGATGGGTCGGACGGCGACAGGCAGCTCAGGCAGCAGCGGGGAAGCGATGGACTGTTGGAGGAAACTGAAGGAGGGGGCTGGAGGTGTGTGTGCTAGGGGTGGCGGAGTGCGGTCAGCGAAGGAGGAGGGAGCTGTGGGGAAGGCGGGGGTTCGGGCACAACAGGCGGAGGGTGGTGCGGCAGGTGGTCTGTCGCGGCGGCGTGAAAGGAGGAGGGGCCCGGGGGGGGGGGGGGGGGGGGGTAGCTTCGTCGGAGAGTGGGGGTGAGGGAAGAGCACGGGGAGAGGGGAGAGGGGAGAGGGAAGAGGGAGGGGAACACGGGGATGCATGGGGTTGCTGCCTTGGGGTTGGGGGATATAAATAACGTAAAATATTTTTAAATTGAGTTGAGTATTAAATAATGGTGGGTGAATGTTAAGGGGGGATGAACCGGGTTGTGGGAAATTAAAACGTGATAAAAGTTGGATCTGTGGGTTTGCTGGGTATTAGAAATGAAGGGAAGCTAATCAACATGTTAGTTGGGGTTTGACTTAAAAAATGTATGAACCTTGTTTTTTTGGTAGAGCTGCCGACAGGTAAGGTTAGGGGTAGGTTGATAATATGATTAATCTGGTAGGAAATGTAAATTGTAATTAACGAACCTAATTAGTAAAATCAATAACATATTATTATTTTAATAGTAAAATATCGATTTTCACAAACGACTCCGAAAAGTTACGAAAAGAAATAGTCACGTGTTCGTATCGTTGCGAAGATAACGAATACGAAGTCCAGTTTAAGATTTGAGCGACAAAAAGAATAGAAAAAATTGATTTACTTATTTTTGAAATTGTTTGAAATATGTGCACAATGAAAACACATGCCGTTACAAAAATAAAGATAACAACTACAGAAAAGTTTAAGGATTGGGTTGCCTCCCAAGTAGCGCTCATTTATAGCCTTGAGCTCGACTCGCTGTGATATCTTCATGGTGGCTCCGGGGTGGAGAGAGGTGAGGATGCACTTACTTCATGATGTTTCTTTGCTGTCTCGAGCATCGATTCGAACAACATTTGTATCTTTAGTTCCTCAGGATCTAGTGGAGTTGCCTCTGGGGTTTCTTTGTTGTTCTCATTTGGTGTCGCTTTATCAAACATCCTTGCTACGGCCACGGTTTCTACTTGCTCTTCATACTTGGGATCTCCATAAAAGAATTTCTCCATCGGGCTTAGGAACATGTCATCCCAAGTCATTTCTTCCATAGCTTGCTCGAGGACGTTGACATGGCGACGGTGGTCTTCTTCTAGAAATGTTCTCGTTAACCGTTGGAGGTCGAATTCCACCTTATCATTGCCAACGTTTAGAGAAAGTCTTCCTTCCATCACGTCTATCAGGACTCCCACTGTAGCCAAGAATGGACGGTCAAGAATGATTGGTGTGTGGAAGTCTTCCGGCATATCTATGATGACGAAGTCACATGGCACCAATACCTTCCCCACTTGCACCGGGATGTCATCAATAATCACGAAGTGATATTTTATCGATCGGTCGGCAAGTTGTAAGGACATGTTCGTGGGCTTTGGCTCGTCCATCCCCAGCTTCTCACTAATCTATATGGGCATCAAACTAACATTTGCTCTAATGTCACAAAAAGCCCTTCTAATGTTCATATTGCCGATGGAGCAAGGACTTGAGAAGCTTCCAGTATAATCCAGTTTCTCCACCATCTTTCTCTGTAGCATTGCGCTGCACTCCACCAAAAGCATAACATTTTCTCTTATGCTCCTTCTAGTTAGTAAATCATTGAGGAATTTCGTGTATGTAGGAATTTCTGAGATGGCACCGAGGAAAGGAATGGTTAGTTGCTTTAATAGATCGAAAAACTTCTCATACTTCTCCGCTACATTGGCCTTAGCCAACCTTGATGGATAATGCACCTTGGGGATGTATGCTCTTACGGGCTCAGATGAGGTGTCCATAACCTCCTTTTCTAGTTCCTTCTCCCTGCATGGTTCATTCGGTTGGGGTGGTGGTGGTGGATCAAGCTCATTCTCACTTTTAGCGGGTATGCGGGGTTCCAACTCAGCTCTAACCTCCTCATTTTTCAGAAATTGACATTGCATGCCCCTCTATCTGCCTCCCACTCCTCAATGTGATTGTGTTCACATGGCCCATGGGGTTTGGCTCAGGCTGCCCCGGCACCTGTCCTTGGGACCGATAGAGATGCACAATTTGATGGGCCAACTGGGCCCGCAGGGTCTCCACCGCTTTATTGCTTGAGGCAAGCTGTTGTGTGGTGGATGTAAGTTGCGGAATGGAGTTTTGGAAGAATTCATTCTTCTGGCCCAACATAATGATTCGGGTTCAATATTACATATTTAACCCCCCATTTAGCCCTATTTTGTGCTCATGTGATGCTACATTGTTCTCTAATTCATACGTATTTTCTACACATTTATTTATTAGAGAAAACACACTATTTGAGCACAAAACAGCAAGTAACGAAGTATTTCTGCACTTTTTATATTTTTCCTAGCTTGGTCTCGATCTCACGATTCCAACGACTATTTATTTGTATTTTTCTGAGATCTGTGCTAATTACTGTGTATTTTTGAATGCAGAATACCAATTAAAGGGGGAAATACGCAAGAAATACGGTGGAAAATACGAAATACGGGCCACGTGGCCAAATCGTGGCCGCTCGCTCTTCATCTGAAGGCTGTCAAAATGCAGGCGACGCGGCGTTGTTCAGACCGCTGGATGTTGATCCAGCGGTCGAGATCGAAGAGACGGAGAATTATGGAGCGGTGACGTGGCAAGATCTGGGGCGTCGTTTTCTGATCCAACGGATATAATCAAGCGACGACGTGGGACACTCATCGTCGTCTGATCAAAATCCAACAGCCTCTTTTTAGCCCGAAGCGAAGCGGAGAGCAGCATCCTTGAGCCCACGTGGCGGCATCACATCGCTCTCCCGCTCGATCCGACGGCACCGAAGCAATCAGATTCAAATTTTACGATGAAGCGGAGCGGGGTTTTGATTGCCACACGGCGTCATCCGACGGTTTCCACTTGATTCGACGGTCGAGCGTCGACCCGCGGCGAACGAGAAGCGTGAAAAGATGGGTGACGTGGCCGATTCTTCGCCGAGCGATCACGATCCAGCGGCGCACGAGGAATACGAAGCGGATTCGAATTCAGCTACAAGCGGGCCACGTGGCAGTCTTAAGCCCGTTGATCTCTCGATCGAACGGTCGGAAATTCACCCCGATGTGAATACGGAGAGTGAAGCGGATGCAGGCGAATTCGAGATTTAAACCCGATAAGAGTGGACACGTGTCGAGCCCAGGATCGATCCCGCATGGATTGACGGCCAGAATTTGCGCCGATCTGGATCAACGGCTCGGATGCGTTCGGGCGCGATTTTAAGCGGGTTTTCAACCCGATACGCATAGTAAACCCGCAATCTATTTATTTAAGCGTATTCTAGGGTTTTTGGGCGTATACAAGCAGATTGGGACGTATTTTGGGCGTATTGGAGGCTCTAGGAGCCGTATTTCCCCTCTGTAAAATTCTGTAAAATTCCAGAGGCTATTGTTATTATTTCCAGAGAGTTTGAAGTCGAAACTTGGAGATTTGGTGATGAATTCCTAAACTTTTACATCGTATTTTGGTGTTTTCTATTGTATTTTGCTATGAACTTGAAGTATTTGGCTATGAAAGTAGTTTATTCTTGCATTATGAGTAGCTAATTCTTAATTGTGCTTGGTATGGAGTAGTTAGGGGATGTGATTTGTGTTAGTTTGGTTGAATATCCTTGTGCTAAATCGTTAAACGTCGTTAAAGTTATAATTTTTGTTCGTAAATCGTCTCTTTCATCTTCCAAAAGAAGTGATTGAGTTGATGATCGCCCCAAAAGGGTGAGTTTTGATCTCCCTAAAAGGGAGTTTCATACCGTAGTTTTGATCTCTCCAAAAGAGAGTTTCATATCGTATTATAACTTTAGCGACGATCTTATTGAATTTTGTGTTTGAACCCCCAAAAGGGCATCTTCCGATGAATTGCTCCCAAAAGGAGAATTCATTGAGTTATATTGGGTATTTTTTGGTGAATTGCTCCCAAAAGGAGAATTCATTGCGTTATACTTGTCAACCAAATTAATACGATTCATTGATCCTAACGAACCCGTACCATGTGCATACTTTTTATAGATATTTTCATACACGAATTTCTTTGTTCGCACATCACCATCACGCACTTTCACGTCATCGCCATCATTGTTGAAGTGGTTAGTTTCTTTTCGTAGGATTTCTATTTGATTTGAATTGTGTTTGCAACAGATTTCTTCCCGTGGATTCGACATCTGGACTCCCAGATTTTACTGCTTGTACGGACTCTTGCGCTTGAGAGAAGCACCTTTTCGGAGCCCACCAAGTTTTTGGCGCCGTTGCCGGGGAGGAATGGTTTGTGACTACGGTTTATTTCATTTAGAGGACCTTCGGTGAGATCTTTCCACTTTACTGTACATAAACTTTATTTTATTTTATTTTATTTTATTTTTTAAAAATGGATTATATGAATTTCTATTGCACGAACAATCTGTATGATGCACGGTATGCTAATGCACACAAACATAGGATGGAAAAGCTCAGGATTGTAAATTTTAATCAAACTAATTGTGAAACTTTCTTTCAGGCCTGGAGGAGGTTCACAAACATAGTATCGAGCTATCCGCAGCATGGGTACACAAATGAAGAGCTTATGGTGTCCTTCCTAGATGGACTACGACCACAGCTGCAGGAATTATTGGGAGGCATGACGCCGACAGAGGCGTGGGAATATATGGAGTCTCTGCAAGAAAACGAAGAAACCATGGAAGAGACTTCAGAGAGCAATTCAACGGAGCATTCGTGCCTCGATCAAGGGAAGCAAAGCATAGACGTACCTTTGCAATCCTTGAAGGAGGAAGCTTACTTGCTTATTCAGACACAGGAGGCCACATCCCTTCAATTCCAAGAGAATTTCATTGCTCGGAGTCGGCAGATTCAGATATCCATTGAAGATCTTAATTTGATTGCCGATTGCTTAGAAGAAAATAATTCTTTTGATATTCAACTTAAAGAATCTAATACGAGTTTATCTTCTATTGCAGGAAAATCGAGCGAGCCATGTCACGTTGAGGGCAAAAATAATATCTACATGGCAGAAAGTGTGTACAAAAGAGAGGATAAGCTAGCAATTTTGGATGAACAGGAGGAGGACACAGCTAGGGAAAAGGGTTTTGAGATTATCGCCATGGAGTCAGAACCATGCCCTCCTCCAGTTTTGTCCCAAAATCATTTACCCCTCTCCCCATTGATCGAGCATCGTACAGAGAGTAGTGCATATCTTTCAGGGAGTAGTCGTCAACTTGCTTTAATTTCTTTCACTTATTTTGATGACTACATTTGGAACGTTTTTGTTGAAAGGAACTTTAAATTAATTTGGACTGACATAACTCATCTCTCGCAGGACATTGGCAAAAAGCTTATAGAGACGCTTGGAGTTGTGTTGCTGGAGTCCAAATTAGTTTTTGGAGGAAGAATAATCGCCGAGGAGCGCAAGGAGAAAATTGAACAACTTCCTCCACAATTAAAGATTCGGGATCCGCCATTTGATCACGGTGTGTTCTTTCCAGTAGTGTAGATTTTTATATGCTTTCTAGGTTGCTTGCTTGAATAAACTCGTACCCCTTTCGACATTGAGGACAATGTCCATCTTTAGTTGGGGGGTGTGTATGAGACCTTAGGAATTTTTTTAGAAGACTAAATCACCAAATCTCATCATTTAAAACTCCTTCATATGCCTCAAATTCGGATGATTACGCATTAATTGAGTTCTAAAAATTGTTTGTGGCTTGAGTTAATTATTTTTCCTTCATGGAATTACCGTTAATATGCTATTCATGAAAATTTTCAATTGCCATGATTAATATCTCGAAATAGTTTGAATTTATTTCATGCATGCTAATGTGATGAAAAAGCTTAAGTATACACGATTTATTATAAAAGTCTTCAAGTTGAAGAGGAATTTGGCCTTTGTTACTAATGTTTATATTTAAAGAATGGGTGTTGAGTTACTTACAAAAGAAAAAAGAAAGAAAGAAAAGAAAAGAAAAATGAATGAAAAATGAATGATGAAAAATGAATGAATAAGTATGTCACTAATAAATAACTTGGTTGGCTCGAGTAGTACAGTCCGAGGGGTCCTTCTTGGCCTAATGCCCTATGATCGTCTGATTTGGGAGCCATTGACCGGAAACTCACTCATTTGATGGAGCGATCCAAGTTATACTTTTTTCCTGCGAATGTTGCTTGATACGCGTTACACGGAACGAATAAAAGAAAAGAAATGGTGAATATACTAAGCAACTTCAATACCCATGTCTTGAATGATTATTTTGATAGGCCAATTCCTTGGAAACACGAAAACTAGAACAAAACGACGTGTTATACTTTCGCTTGCGCAAAACGATGCTTGCATGTTATTTATTCATACTAAATTAGAGAAAATATCATGTGATTGATTTTATTCATGGATGTGTATATTGATGGTCAAGATCATGTTGGAATGCGTATTATTGGGCCATGCCATGAGCAATTTGAAAGAACTTATTGTTTTATTAATCATCCGTATTAATCGCTCTTTTTGCTAGAGACTAGCAAATCGCTAGTTGGGGGGTGTGATTCGGGTTCAATATTACATATTTAACCCCTCCATTTAGCCATATTTTGTGCTCATGTGATGCTACATTGTTCTCTAATTCATACGTATTTTCTACACATTTATTTATTAGAGAAAACACACTATTTGAGCACAAAACAGCAAGTAACGAAGTATTTCTGCACTTTTTATATTTTTCCTAGCTTGGTCTCGATCTCACGATTCCAACGACTATTTATTTGTATTTTTCTGAGATCTGTGCTAATTACTGTGTATTTTTGAATGCAGAATACCAATTAAAGGGGGAAATACGCAAGAAATACGGTGGAAAATACGAAATACGGGCCACGTGGCCAAATCGTGGCCGCTCGCTCTTCATCCAAAGGCTGTCAAAATGCGGGCGACGCGGCGTTGTTCAGACCGCTGGATGCTGATCCAGCGGTCGAGATCGAAGAGACGGAGAATTATGGAGCGGTGACGTGGCAAGATCTGGGGCGTCGTTTTCTGATCCAACGGATATAATCAAGCGACGACGTGGGACACTCATCGCCGTCCGATCAAAATCCAACAGCCTCTTTTTAGCCCGAAGCGAAGCGGAGAGCAGCATCCTTGAGCCCATGTGGCGGCATCACATCGCTCTCCCGCTCGATCCGACGGCGCCGAAGCAATCAGATTCAAATTTTACGATGAAGCGGAGCGGGGTTTTGATTGCCACGCGGCGTCATCCGACGGTTTCCACTTGATCCGACGGTCGAGCGTCGACCCGCAGCGAACGAGAAGCGCGAAAAGATGGGTGACGTGGCCGATTCTTCGCCGAGCGATCACGATCCAGCGGTGCACGAGGAATACGAAGCGGATTCGAATTCAGCTACAAGCGAGCCACGTGGCAGTCTTAAGCCCGTTGATCTCTCGATCGAACGGTCGGAAATTCACCCCAATGTGAATACGGAGAGTGAAGCGGATGCGGGCGAATTCGAGATTTAAACCCGATAAGAGTGGACACGTGTCGAGCCCAGGATCGATCCCGCATGGATTGACGGCCAGAATTTGCGCCGATCTGGATCAACAGCTCGGATGCGTTCGGGCGCGATTTTAAGCGGGTTTTCAACCCGATACGCACAGTAAACCCGCAATCTATTTATTTAAGCGTATTCTAGGGTTTTTGGGCGTATACAAGCAGATTGGGACGTATTTTGGGCGTATTGGAGGCTCTAGGAGCCGTATTTCCCCTCTGTAAAATTCTGTAAAATTCCATAGACTATTGTTATTATTTCCAGAGAGTTTGAAGTCGAAACTTGGAGATTTGGTGATGAATTCCTAAACTTTTACCTCGTATTTTGGTGTTTTCTATTGTATTTTGCTATGAACTTGAAGTATTTGGCTATGAAACTAGTTTATTCTTGCATTATGAGTAGCTAATTCTTAATTGTGCTTGGTATGGAGTAGTTAGGGGATGTGATTTGTGTTAGTTTGGTTGAATATCCTTGTGCTAAATCGTTAAACGTCGTTAAAGTTGTAATTTTTGTTCGTAAATCGTCTCTTTCATCTTCCAAAAGAAGTGATTGAGTTGATGATCGCCCCAAAAGGGTGAGAATTGATCTCCCCAAAAGGGAGTTTCATACCGTAGTTTTGATCTCTCCAAAAGAGAGTTTCAAAAGGGAGTCCCATTATACTTCGGAAACTATAAGCATAATGTGCAAGCAAGGAAGAGGTACCTGTCATGCCCCGTTCCCCAGAATACCACGAATTTTTTTCCCAAGTATCCTGAAGAGTGAGGGTGATGAGAGGAAAAAGAGAGTGAAATGAGAAACGGAACTTGCAGGTCACTGCGCACATGCTAGGATAGTACAAGTAAAGCTCCACTGCAATATCAAAACACCCTCAGAAATAACATAAAACAACAACAACAACTGCATCATATAAATAACAACTTTCATTTACATGCATAGCCAAGATACATCATTTCACATATGCCAACAAACTCCACCTCTCAAGACAACCAAGTCACACTACAAGCTACAGCTCACACCGAGTACAACCCCCTGAAACCTAACTCTAAGTCATCACCAACCAAGCTATCCTCGCTACCTGAAAAATAGGGAGGAGCACGTCAAGGCGTGCCCCAGTAGGAACCAACTTGGATTTGGAACACCATTCGTAGGTTATCAATCCACAAGTCAAGCCAAGAGAAATAGAACATGTAACTAAGTGATGTAATGAAAATTAAATAGCTAAAACAAGGAAATCATACCAGCGGTCCAATGTTGAGTTACTGCAAGAAAAGGGTTAGCACGAATAATAATAATAATAATAATAATAACACAAGTATTTAGGCAACCAATATGTAATAGAATAAGTACACGTGCCAAAGACATGCCACAGACACACAAGGAACTGGCAAGGGGAAGGGAAAGTGCTGCCAGCAGAAGGAGTAACGCCAAATTCTTATTTTATTATTTCATATTTGAGTTAATTGGAACTTGGGTAAACTGTGTGATATCAGAACCTGGACTTCACCCCAAATGTGGGGTGAATATAGCACACGACGCAGTGGACACGAGCACTGTACGCCGGGTCTCTCACCTCCCCCGTCCCTGGCAGGAGTGAGGCTATCCACATATAACCCAACCTCCGTATGACCCCTCCACTCCTGGTAAAGGCGAGTGGGTGTAAGTATCCCCTCCACTCCTGGTAAAGGCGAGTGGGTGTGAACTCAACACATCACATAATCATCTCCCAACTTCACAGTCTAGGCCTCATATCCACAATTTACTCAAATCCCCCTAAACCCGGGTTCTGCTAACTCACCTTCATTAGAGAGGACTGAGACATTCAAGAATTTAATTTTTATCACTTTAATAATGGAGTCATGTTACTTGGTGTTACGTACCACATTCATATCAACGTGGGTCATGCACTGAAGTGTCATGTCCTCCATCATTTTCATATCAACCCATCATCACATCACATATGGCACCATGCAAGACATGCTCCCAACATTACAAGTTCATATCAAATTTCATTTCATATTCATATGATTGAGCATATCTCACATTTCTGACATTTGCCTTCATTCAGGCATTTTCACTAACACGTGGTGAGCGTGACGTATATGTATATAATCACATTAGAAAACCAATTAACAAGACATATTATTAGCATATACTTCATGTAAAACAATAGTCATATATCATAGAGGGTGGATTAGCAACAATGCACTATTCAACACACACTCATCCATTCAGTTAGCAGGATTTACACATGCAGTCATAACATATCATCCAATTTTAATCATAATTTAGCAAAACTTCCCAAATGAAAGTTATAGATATGTTAGTCCTTGATTCACAAATAAACTTTCAGTGAAAAATATTAAGTATGTGATTTATGGTGAATTAATTTGTGAAGTGTATCAAATCTATTTTTAAGACAGATTTCAGAGCCTGTATTGAAATCCAATTTTGGGCATGTTGGAGCCAGAAATTCGACATATAAGTACTCTGGTGAATTTTTAGAAAAACTTGTTAACTTTTCAATAAGACCAAGAACACAAAATTCCATGATGTGTGCAAGTCTCTAGGCCAATTTTACTAAACAGTGTCAATACTGAAAATCAAACAGACATGTTGTGAAGATGGATTTATTGCTCCTAATTTCTGAATTGAAACTATATCAAATTTTATATGATTTTGGGGTAGAACTTCAAGATATACAAGCTCATATTTTTTCGAAACATAATTCGTGCTACAGTAATCAGAATCAAGGTAAACTCAGACATCAAAGTTTCTGAAATTTAAAAGAGATAGGTTTGCTAAGAATTTCAAGGGGAAAATTGGGACATTGAACATGATACATAGATTTTTGATTATCACTATCACATATTAAGTGAATCATGCTATAAAAACATAGTAGCAAGAACAAATTATTGGAATTCCAAATCCAAGAAGTTTCCTACCTCAAGAAACTAAACTTTCTCTTCTCTTTCTCTTCCTCTTCCTCTTCCTCCTCCTCCTCTTCTTCTTCTTCTTTTTTCTTTTTTCTTTTTTTGCTAAAGGAATTTTAGCCAACCTAAGAGGGGATGGGGATATATGAGAGGGAGATGGAGGAAATTAGAAAAGAAATGGAGAAGATAAGGATAAGGGAAGAATGGAGAAGAAAAGAAGAGAAGAGAAGAGAGAATTCTAGAATAGTTTTAGCATGGCTTATCCCATAAGCCATGTTATTTATTAAATGACAAAACTATCCCTTACATATTCAAGTATTTACAAGTATGCCATTACTTTATGCATACACCATTTTAGGATGTACGCACAGCAATTTTAGTCAAAAAGACCGTTTTACCCCTGACATTTCTAAAAATTTACGGGGGTTGCCATTGACCCCTAACCCTTTTCACACTTGCATGGCTCTTCCTACCCACATCCATGCACATCCATACGAGCATACATGCTTCACACACACACGTCTAACACACTCCTGTTGTTTTGCACCCACACTTTTACTCGCATGCTAATTTACACACAAATAAGTACATTTCAATATTCGCACACATTCGATAGATAGCCACATCCAATATACGTACACATCCATATACTAATACATGTGTATCAAAATAGATATCATTCACATACATATATATATATATATAACCACTCATAAGACGTACACCAATACAGATTTACTTATAATAACAACACATATTCACAATCACACCATGCTAGTTACAACACACCTACATACATACAAGTATCTCGTATACTAATACACAGTCCTCCATCATGCCACAATATGTAGAAGAATACATACACTACACATACATCCAAATGGCTTTATAAACACCATTCTACGGGTAAACGTATACACACATATATACATATACCATAACTTCACTACTATGCAAGTCCACAGCCACCCCATTTATACTCGCACTCTATGGTCTCAAACCCTTATATCCATCACATCCTACATATATTACACGTCATACATATATTACTATCCCATGATAGGCACAGTATAGAGCTAAGGCCTCAACTTAGGTGGACGGGTCTAAAGCACCTTTACCCGTCTTAGGGTACATCTACTTCAAACACCCTGGAGCAGATACTGCCCGTGCGTCCCATTACTTATCTACATCGCTACATACACGCCACATATAGCCATATCACAACACCTATCTTCACGCAATAATACAACCCACAACCATATACTAAATTAAGACAATATACCAGTTCATATGAGCACATAGGCAACATGTACACATACTCACAGTTATTCAAATCTAACACATGAGGAATTCATACACTAGCAATGCAACACTAGCGATATATATACACGAATATTCCAACCTATATTTACACCACCTACCCATACAAACACACATATGTTCACACGTATGCACTTTCCTACATATGCCCAAAGACAATGTGGACATTCCACTACTTTATCCATAGAAGGGTAGATGTACGCACATTGGTGTACTCCCTACATGAGACACAACTATAATTTAGGAGATAGTGAATCGCATACATACACTCACATCACATACGTACACACCCTCGCCCACGTCTCTACGAACATATAATATCCCCGCTAGCTGATATGTATCCACCAACGCACATCCACAAACAACATGTACTTATCACCTATACCTCAGAGTCACACAAGTATAACACATATCAGCCTTACATGTCCGTATCATGTACATTTATAGATACGCAGTATACATACATTCAAGTATTCACCACATAGTATTTACACCCACACGTATCCATATACCACTACAAGCATCCAGGACACGTGTAACTTTCATGCCATTCTAACATACAAGTATACTCAACTTGTATAATTCAAATCTCTAAACACAACAATGCACTTATACACATTGATTTACACCGTTACATATACACGTGTATACCTACAATATACATGTAAGGTATACTATATAGTAGAAAGTTCATCCCCTCCCTAAAACTAGGGGTTTAAGGGTGGAACACTTAGAATTCTAAGGTCACTAAGGCCACTACCCACCTTAGGACTAACCTATACCAATCACCTATTGAAGCATTACAAGTACTATCATTACGCACATCGCAGTGCGGTGACCTGCATGGGCCACCAAAAACTGTCACGTCCCGTTCCCCAGAATACCTGGAATTTTTTCCCCAGGTATCCTGAAGAGTGAGGGTGATGAGAGGAAAAAGAGAGGGAATTGAGAAACGAAACTTGCAGGTCACTGCGCACATGCTGGGATAGTACAAGTAAAGCTCCACTGCAATATCAAAACACCCTCAGAAATAACATAAAACAACAACAACAACTGCATCATATATATAACAACTTTCATTTACATACATAGCCAAGATACATCATTTCACATATGCCAACAAACTCCACCTCTCAAGACAACCAAGTCACTTTACAAGCTACAGCTCACACCGAGTACTACCCCCCTGAAACCCAACTCCAAGTCATCACCAACCAAGCTATCCTCGCTACCTGAAAAATAGGGAGGAGCACGTCAAGGCGTGCCCCAGTAGGAACCAACTTGGATTTGGAACACCATTCGTAGGTTATCAATCCACAAGTCAAGCCAAGAGAAATAGAACATGTAACTAAGTGATGTAATGAAAATTAAATAACTAAAACAAGGAAATCATACCAGCGGTCCAATGTCGAGTTACTGCAAGAAAAGGGTTAGCACGAATAATAATAATAATAATAACAACAACAACAACACAAGTATTTAGGCAACCAATATCTAATTGAATAAGTACAAGTGCCAGAGACATGCCACAGGCACACAAGGAACTAGCAAGGGGAAGGGAAAGTGCTGCCAGCAGAAGGAGTAACGCCAAATTCTTATTTTATTATTTCATATTTGAGTTAATTGGAACTTGGGTAAACTGTGTGATATCAGAACATGGACTTCACCCCAAATGTAGGGTGAATATAGCACACGACGCAGTGGACACGGGCACTGTACGTCGGGCCTCTCACCTCCCCCGTCCCTGGCAGGAGTGCGGCTATCCACATATAACCCAACCTCCGTATGAACCCTCCACTCCCGGTAAAGGCGAGTGGGTGTAAGTATCCCCTCCACTCCCGGTAAAGGCGAGTGGGTGTAAACTCCACACATCACATAATCATCTCCCAACTTCACAGTCCAGGTCTCATATCCATAATTTACTCAAATCCCCCCTAAACCTGGGTTCTGCTAACTCACTCTCATTAGAGAGGACTGAGACATTCAATAATTTTATTTTTATCACTTTAATAATGAAGGAGTCATGTTGCATGGCGTTACGTACCACATTCATATCAACGTGGGTCATGCACTGTAGTGTCATGCCCTCCATCATTTTCATATCAACCCATCATCACATCACATATGGCACCATGCATGACATGCTCCCAACATTACAAGTTCATATCAAATTTCATTTCATATTCATATGATTGAGCATATCTCACATTTCTGACATTTGACTTCATTCAGGCTTTTTCACGAACACGTGGTGAGCGTGACGTATATGTCTATAATCACATTAGAAAACCAATTAACAAGACATATTATTAGCTTATACTTCATGTAAAAACAATTGTCATATATTATAGATGGTGGATTAGCAACAATGCACAATTCAACACACACTCATCCATTCAGTTAGCAGGATTTACACATGCAGTCATAAAAGATGACTCATATCATCCAATTTTGATCATAATTTAGCAAAACTTCCAAACTGAAAGTTATAGATATGTTAGTCCTTGATTCACAGATAAACTTTCAGGGAAAAATATTAAGTATGTGATTTATGGTGAATTAATTTGTGAAGTGTATCAAATCTGTTTTTCAGACAGATTTCAGAGCATGTATTGAAATCCAATTTTGGGCATGTTGGAGCCAGAAATGCGACATATAAGTACTCTGGTGAATTTTTAGAAAAACTTGTTAAATTTCCAATAAGACCAAGAACACAAAATTCCATGATGTGTGCAAGTCTCTAGGCCAATTTTACTAAACAGTGTCAACACTGAAAATCAAACAGACATGTTGTGAAGATGGATTTATTACTCCTAATTTCTGAATAGAAACTATATCAAAATTTAAATGATTTTAGGGTAGAACTTCAAGATCTACAAGCTCATATTTTTTCCGAAACATAATTCGAGCTACACTAAACAGAATCAAGGTAAACTCAGACATCAAAGTTTTTGAAATTTAAAAGAGATAGGTTTGCTAAGAATTTCAAGGGAAAAATTGGGAAATTGAACATGATACGTAGATTTTTGATTTTTCCTATCACATATTAAGTGAATCATGCTATAAAAACGTAGTATCAAGAAAAAATTATTGGAATTCCAAATCCAAGAAGTTTCCTACCTCAAGAAGCTAAACTTTCTCTTCTCTTTCTCTTCATCATCATCATCCTCCTCCTCTTCTTCTTTTTTTCTTTTCTTTTTTTGCTAAAGGAATTTTGGCCAACCTAAGAGAGGATGGGGATATGGGAGAGGGAGATGGAGGAAATTAGAAAAGAAATGGAGAAGATATGGATAAGGGAAGAAAAGAGAAGAAGAGGGAAGAAAAGAGAAGAAGAGAAGAGAAGAGAAGAGAGAATTCTAGAATAGTTTTAGCATGGCTTATCCCATAAGCCATGTTATTTATTAAATGAAAAAACTACCCCTTACATATTCAAGTATTTACAAGTATGCCATTACTTTATGCACACACCATTTTAGGATGTACGCACAACAGTTTTAGTCAAAAAGGCCGTTTTGCCCCGGACATTTCTAAAAATTTACGGGGGTTGCCATTGACCCCTAACCCTTTTCACACTTGCATGGCTCTTCCTACACACATCCATGCACATCCATACGAGCATACATGCTTCACACACACACACACACGTCTAACACACTCCTGTTGTTTTGCACCCATGACGTCTTTCAACTTCTCTCGCACTCAATCTCGCTTTCTCGTATCTTAGCCATGCATCATGGCCCAATACCTCTTATACTATGTTACATACATTGATATCCATGTTTATTTCATGCCTACGTATGTATCATATGTAGGAATACTACGCGTATTCAGTAGAATACACATATAGTGCAAAATAGGTCATGACATCCTATCCTCCTTAAAATAAAGTCTGTCCTCGGACTTCCTATGGTGTAAATCTTGCCGAGGTCAGCTAGGGATGATGGTCTCACTACCCATGAAGTACAAACAAGAATATGTATCTATACCTCACGTATATGCACTATACGCTTCACTATCATCCATACACGTCCGCATCATACACATATCACATATATATCCTATTACTCATCTAATAACGCATCCATAACATTTTAAGCATCACTACATATTCGTACACATATGTCTTTCACATACGCATCTAGGCACACATATCCACACACCACAAATCAGTCTTTATACGTATTATTATACGTATTTAGATCACTACCCACCTCGATGTGCATATGACGTCACATCGTATTCATATCACGACACCTCCAAGTATCACGTCTTATATTCTACCTATTTATATATTTACATACACGTCTATATCCATGCACAACCACAGAACAATACACATTAATCTACATGCCATTACTTGATAAACAGTGTCACTATCACGGTGTCACACGGATGTACACCGGACCTATATACACTCAATACTAAGTCATATGAGTTCACTTACATTCATAGGCACCTACGTATCTATATACACACAATATTTAGTCACATCCATACATACATTCACGTGCATGTACTAACACATACATGATCAAGTCACTTAGGTCGGCAATCGTAACTATAGATAAATATACACATGACCTCACATCCATAAAAGTGCACCTACTGCCTCGCACAGATAGGTACATATACCACACACAATACACATAAGAGTGCACAAACATAATACATTCCCAGCCATATGCTATATATTTAATTACTTTTGCACACTTTACACACATACTACCATGATAGTCAAATAATTATAAATATCCCTACACACCCCATGCACGTGTATACATATGCAAACAATCACACACATCTCAATACCTACATGCCAAACAGTTTCATTCACTTACATTTATCAAACATACATACATACATACATACATACATATATATATATATATATACACACACACACACACACACACACACATATACATATATATATATATACACACATACATACATACATTCCATATCTTATCACATTTACATCTATATAGCACATGTTTATACTTACATACATGCTTTGGTACAGACCTATATATATACGCATATAAGCAGAAATACATTTATCCAGGGCATACCGAGATACACCTGGTCGGACAACCCTATGGGATAGATTAGCAAGTAAACAAACAAGATGCGTTTAAGTATATATATACATATATGTATTCATTCATCCAATATACACACTATTACATATATTCCTACTGCACAGTACACCTATATGAACACATCCCTACACTTCACATTCGTACAAGTATGATACATATTCACATTTCATACAAATACTCCACATCAACTCATATACACACTCATTATATATCTACAGATATATTCATATCAACACCATATATCAGTGTTCTAAAAATCGGCCTGGGCGGCCGCCTGGGCGGCGCCTAGGCGCTAGGCGGCCAGTAAACGCTCCGATTAAGCCCAAATCGGTCAATCTGGGCGTTTTTGGAATTAATCGGCCGCCTAGGCGCTCTGGGCAGTAGCTAGGCGCGCTGGGCGGTGGCTAGGCGCGCTGGGCGGTTTCCAGGCGCTCTGGCTTTTCAAAATTTAAAAAATTGTTAACAGTTAGTCACCGAACCAATTTTAATTGTCAATAACGCAACCCAGGTCCCAAGGGCCAAAGTAATAATTGTCAAAAACGCAACCCAGGTCCCAATTGTCAAAAAATTGTTAAAAAATTGTCAAATTCACTGAACCAATTTGAATTTGAAAAACGCAACCCAGGTCCCAAGGGCCAAAGTAAATATTAAATAATAACTTATTATTTATTAAGTAATAACTTATTATTTATTAAGTAACCCAGATCCCAAAGTAAATATTAAGGCCTGCGTTCTCACTTCTCAGCCCTCTCGCCTCTCGGAGCCGTTCCCAATTCTCGCTCTCGCTCTCGCTCTCTCTCTCTCTCTCTCTCTCTCTCTCTCTCTCTCTCTCTCTCCCTCCCCGTCACACGGCGTCGACCCCTCGCCCTCGGCCCTCTGCTCACTACGGCCAATACGACGTCGACTCCTCCGTCACGAGACTGCCTCACCGACGTGGCGGTGTGAATCCTGAAGCTGGCCTCCCCCGGCGTCCACTTCTTCAACCCTTTCCTCGGCGACTGCCTCGCCGGCGTCATCTCCACCCGCATCTACTCCCTCGACGGCTCGACGTCAAGATCGGGACCAAGACAAATGTCGTTTCCCCACCCCGAAACCCTAACCCTAAGTAACCCCCAAAAGAACAATTTGGTTATTAGCTAATTTAATTCAGCGAGGCAAAAACGAGAAGATGATACAGAAGATATGCTATTTTTTTCATCTGATGTTTTCCCAACTATTGGCCATAAAGATAAAGTCCCCTTACCAACAGGAACCTGATTTGCTCCAGCTGATATATAAATAAAGATGCACATACAATTGTCATGTGGATTAATTATGCATATTGTGAATTCACGTTGCTTTCGTACACAAATGCTGGGCTGAAATTGTTATGGATTGATTTTAACTTGCAAAAGCAAATGCAGAGGGCAAATTTTAATTTTAGAGAGTGCAAATTTTAATTTTAGACAATGCAATGCTGGTCTTTTTCATTCCATCTGCCTGAAATTTTGTTTTAATTCTGTTACAAGCAATCACCGTCGATGAATGAAGACAATTAAAGACGTGTAATCTTACTAAAATGTTATTAAAGCAGTACTATTGGGGGACCAATAAAGATGTAAGAAATATAGATTGTACATTGGCAAAATATGATTCTACTAATTTAATTTATATATTATTTTATAGTGATGTTCATATGTTTTGACAACACATTGATTGTACATTGTATGGTGCAATTGTGATAATGGCGGGTACTTGTTCTTCCACCGCATCTAATGCAATGTCGGATATATCTAGTTTGAAGCGGGATTCAAATGATATAGGATGGGACTACGGGGATTTGACGCACCCTACACTCAAAGATAAATTGAAGTGCAAGTTGTGTGGCAAGATAATTAGCGGTGGAATTAATCGGATGAAGCAACATATTGCCGGTATCAAGGGTAATGTCACGGCATGTAAAAAATCTACCGAAGAAGATAAAGTCAAATGCATGAAGGTTGTTGAAGAGGGAAGGGAGAAGAAGAAACAAAAGTCTAGACATGAAAACAAAATGAGACAAGAAGTTATTATTAAAGACGATGAAGAAAATGAAATGAGTCAAGGGACAAGAGAAACGCCACATATGCTCGGGCCTATAGATCGTTTTGCATCCGCTATTGATCCGGAGTTTACATTGAATGGAAGTAGGAAGATGAGACAACAAAATATAAGTGATGCACTTTTCAAGGAAAGAACTCATAACGTGCATCAATATTTGGCAAGATGGGTGTATGAAGCCGGGATTCCTTTTCATGTTATTGATAATGATAGCTTCAAGAGATTTGTAGAAGCGGTTAGACAATTTGGCCCGGGTTACCGACCTCCGAGCCAATATCAATTGAGGGAGCCATTATTGAAGGAAGAGGTTGAGAGGACTAAAATTTTGATGAAGAATCAAGACGAAGAGTGGACTTTGAATGGTTGCTCTATTATGACTGATGCTTGGAGCGACCGAAAAAGAAGAAGTATCATGAACTTGTGTGTTAATTGCAAGGAAGGTACGACTTTTCTTACCTCTAAAGAAGCATCAAATGAATCACATACCGGGGCATATATTTTTGAATATGTGGACAAATGCATCGAAGAAATTGGGGAACAAAATGTAGTTCAAGTGGTGACGGATAATGCTTCAAATAATATGGCGGAGGGAGAGTTGATGAAGATCAAGAGACCAAATATCTTTTGGACATCATGTGCAACTCACACTTTGAATCTTATGCTTCAAGGAATTGGCAACCTACCTAAGTTTAAAGGAGTGATTGAGAAGGCAAAGAGCTTTACCATCTACATTTATGCGCATCACAAGACTTTGTCTTTGTTGAGAAAGTTTACAAAGAAAAGAGATATAGTGAGACCGGGAGTTACAAGATTTACAACCGATTTTCTCACTTTGCAAAGTTTGATGGAGAAGAAGAAAGAGTTACTAGCTATGATCACTAGTGATGAGTGGAATGAAACTAAACATGCAAAGAGTGTAAAGGGGAAGACGGCGGCAGCTATTGCACATAGTGCCGTTTTTGGAGAGGGGTAAGTCTATGTTTGAAGGTGTTTGCCCCGTTAGTGAAGGTGCTTCGTATTGTTGATGGAGATAGGAAGCCGACAATGGGCTTTGTGTATGGAGAGCTACTTAGAGCCAAAGAGGAGATTAAAAAGGTATACAATGATCAAGAAGCTTATTATCGGTCAATCATTGACATTGTTGAAGCAAAAGCTCGTGATCGACTTTATTGTCCATTGCATCTAGTTTCCTACCTTTTAAACCCTTATTACTCATTTGACAACCCAAGCATCATAAATGATGAAGTGATTATGGATGGGTTTATTACTTGTGTTGAGGCGATATTCCCCAAAGACATCCAAACTCATATTTTGGTGATAAATGTAGAATTGCACAAGTTCTACAAGAGAGAAGGCATGTTTGGAAAAGCTATAGCTAAGGAGGGATGCAAACACAATAATGAGGCATATGATCCAGGTAAGTACAATATAAATTTTTTATTTTATGGTAAGTTACTAAAGTTTAGTAACTAGTTTTTGTTGATCTATAATTGTTATTTTTCTTATTCTTTTGTTTATAACTTATTAAATTTAGTTTTCTATAGTTGCATGGTGGAATGTTTATGGAAATGGTGTGCCAAACTTACAAAGAATGGCTAAAAGGATACTTTCATTGACTACAAGTTCGTCCGGTTGTGAGAGAAATCGGAGCACTTTTGAGGGGGTAAGTACTTATATAGTGCATTTATTTCATTTCAAATTTTAACATCGAGTTACCAACTTATCAAATAATACTCTTTTTTTCCTTTAATGTAGATCCATACAAAGAAAAGGAATAGACTTGATACAACAAGGCTGAACAATTTGGTCTATGTCCAATTCAATGCTAAGATTATCAACAAGAAGAGAAGAGAGAAGGAGAAGAATGTAGATGTACTACTTGCTAGTGAAGCTACCATGGCACAAGGATGGATTGTTGATGGTGGTGATGATGATGATGTTGATTTGGATCTTACTAGTGAAATGGTTGGAGATGGATTGGGAGAAGATTTTGGCTTAGAGCGTAGGAGAAGCTCTAGAATTCAAGAAATTAGAGAACTTCATGAGGATGATTTTGTATCGGATGAGGAGGATGTAGAAGAGATGAATTATGAATTTGAGACCGATACCGAGGAAGTACTAGAGCAATATGGAGAAGAAGAATTTGAGATGTAATGTTACTATGTTAGTTAACTCTATGGATGGTTTAGTATGTAATGGATTATGGTTGGTTTAGATATAATAGACTAATGGTTGTATTATTGCAATATTGTGTAATGGACTAATAGCTGTTTTAGACTTTTTTTATATAATGAACTCATTATTATAATAATTTATATTAGATAAAAATAAAAATATTATATAAAAATAAATAAAATAATTAAAAAATGCAAATCCGCCTAGGCCGATTAATCCCCGATTAATGCTCTGGGCGCTAGGCGCTAGCAATCCGAACGCCTAGCGCCTAGCGTTTTTTACAACCTTGCCATATATACATATATATCTATAGGCCTACACGTAGCCATATACACGTTCGCTCATACACACCAGATTATTATTCTAATAATAGGTATGGGCACAGACACACATATATACTTATTAGAATCCCTGCAACCATGCACATACATTCCCATGTATGGACACACACATATACATACATACTATACATATCCTGCTACTACACACCTATACAGTCAAGCGACTCCACTATACTAGTAAATAGTCGGTAGCTACCCATACCACTATATACATAACATCCAATATACCCACACTTTTACTCGCATGCTAATTTACACACAAATAAGTGCATTTCAATATTCACACACATTCGATAGATAGCCACATCCAATATACGTACACATCCATATACTAATACATGTGTATCAAAATAGATATCATTCACATACATATATATAACCACTCATAAGACGTACACCAATACAGATTTACTTATAATAACAACACATATTCACAATCACACCATGCTAGTTACAACACACCTACATACATACAAGTATCTCATATACTAATACACAGTCCTCCATCATGCCACAATATGTAGAAGAAAACATACACTACACATACATCCAAATGGCTTTATAAACACCATTCTACGGGTAAACGTATACACACATATATACATATACCATACCTTCACTACTATGCAAGTCCACAGCCACCCATTTATACTCGCACTCTATGGTCTCAAACCCTTATATCCATCACATCCTACATATATTACACGTCATACATATATTACTATCCCATGATAGGCACAATATAGAGCTAAGGCCTCAACTTAGGTGGATGGGTCTAAAGCACCCTTACCCGTCTTAGGGTACATCTACTTCAAACACCCTGGAGCAGATACTGCCAGTGCGTCCCATTACTTATCTACATCGCTACATACACGCCACATATAGCCATAGCACAACACCTATCTTCACGCAATAATACAACCCACAACCATATACTAAATTAAGATAATATACCAGTTCATATGAGCACATAGGCAACATATACACATACTCACAGTTATTCAAATCTAACACATGAGGAATTCATACACTAGCAATGCAACACTAGCGATATATATACACCAATATCCTAACCTATATTTACACCACCTACCCATACAAACACACATATGTTCACACGTATGCACTTTCCTACATATGCCCAAAGACAATGTGGACATTCCACTACTTTATCCATACAAGGGTAGATGTACGCACATTGGTGTACTCCCTACATGAGACACAACTATAATTTAGGAGATAGTGAATCACATACATACACTCACATCACATACGTACACACCCTTGCCCACGTCTCTACGAACATATAATATCCCCGCTAGCTGATATGTATCCACCAGCGCACATCCACAAACAACATGTACTTATCACCTATACCTCAGAGTCACACAAGTATAACACATATCAGCCTCACATGTCCGTATCATGTACTTTTATAGAGACGTAGTATACATACATTCAAGTATTCACCACCTAGTATTTACACCCACACGTATCCATATACCACTACAAGCATCCAGGACACGTGTAACTTTCATGCCATTCTAACATACAAGTATACGCAACTTGTATAATTCAAATCTCTAAACACAACAATGCACTTATACACACTTGTTGTGATATGATTCCCTGAATTTGGTTTTGGATGATGAGCAAACATAAATAATGTATACTAACTTATTTGTGAGCGCAGTTATGGAGATCGTCGCCAAAATACCACGTACATCAAAAGCGACGTCTCAAGACTTCTCAATACGCGTGATCGTGTGCCTGGAGCTTCGTTGAAGCTCAAGGAGCAATATTGAAGTCAAGAGGAATGAAGATTGAAGCTTTGAAGATGGCTCGTAAGGTTTATTTTATAGTCTTCTAGCTTCATAGATTAGAATGTTAAGCCTTGAGTAGGACTTACTTTATAATCTTCATTTCGCTCATATCTTAGAGCTAGGATTATCATAGAAGCCATTAGAAACTTTCCCGAAGCCTATCGCTTCTTCCCTCGGCTTCTTGTGCATGTTAGTTGGTTCAAGAAGAGTCACCAACCAACTAGATGACGATCTAGTCGGTCGGCAACTCTACATGAACCGACTAGTTTGCCTTCTCTATATTCAGCTCTTTCCATGACTACAGTTAGTCGGTCAAAGAAGAGTCACCGACCGACTAGATGACGATCTAGTCGGTCAGGAGTCCTTCTCAGACCTTGTGTACAGTCATTTTCAGCCTGAGCTACTGTTTCGAGTTAGTCGGTCAAAGAACGTTTACCGACCGACTAGTTGAGAAACTAGTCGGTCAGAATTTGTTCTTAAACCGACTAAGTCAACTTGAAGTCTACCTATTCTATTTCGACGTTAGTCGGTCAAAGATCATTCACCGACCGACTAGTTGTGAAACTAGTCGGTCGGAAAGTCTTCTTAGACCGACTAGTTGTCTTTGCCTGTACTTCGACTCCTTGGCTGTTCTACCGTTAGTCGGTCTACGTTGTATCACCGACCGACTAGTTGATGAACTAGTCGGTCAGTGATCCTTCTTTGACCGACTAGTCTGCTTCAGAATAGAGCCGTTGGGATTCTTTCAAACTCGATTTCTCTTGCCCCTTTAAATAGAATCCTGATTCGTTTGAAGAGGGGTAAGAGGTCCTATTTCCAAGCAATTTCAGACCTAAGAGAAGAGCTCTCCCAAGCTATTTCAAAGCTCTCTCTCCCTCACAAGAATCTCTCCCTCAACACCTTGAGCCCTAATTCCTCAAGAGAGATTCTCTCCTTTGTGAGCTTCTCAAGCCAAGAGCTTGATCCTAGTCACCATACTCCACCCTAGGCTTCCATTGCTGGTCATCTTCTTGAAGCTAGGGTTTGGTGACATCCTCTTCCTCAAAATCCATCATTGCCCTAATTTGGTAAGTATACTCAAGGCATAGGATTTTGTAAGGTAAGAGTTTATTTCATTTCAATCGTATTTGAATTGTGTCTCTCGGTTGTGAGAGAGGTTGTGATCCCGGTTTGTGGGAGTCACATGTCTTTTGTATGATTTGACTTGTGAAGGTTGTTCACAAGTATTTCATAGTGGAAATCTTGAGTTAGGGTTGCTAACTCAAGTATCCGGAGGGGATCCGGGTGGTTGGGACGTAGGATCACCGGGAACAAGTCGGGGAGACTTGGGTGGATCCGAACCCAGTAATATTGTTTGTTTGCGTATGTTTTAATTCTTGTTGATAGTTGTTTAATTCCGCATTGTTGTTTGTTTCTTGCACAATAATTAGGAATAACTATCTTGATTATTTTAAGTACTATTCACCCCCCCCTCTAGTACATGTGCAGTAGCTACCACAGGGCACTACAATTGGTATCAGAGCCAAGGTTAAAGCTACAAGTTCAAAGCTATGACGAACAACGACTACAACGTCTTCAAGAACCGCGATGGAGCTTCTTCAGTTATGGAAGGACTATCCTCCGTCAGGCCTCCACACTTCAACGGTACCAACTACGGGTACTGGAAATGCCGGATGCAAATTTTCCTCCGGAGCGCTTCACTATGGAGAGCCACCATGACGGAGTATGTCGAGCCTTCCGAAGAAGATTTCGCAAAGTGGACCCCCGCGGAGGTCGCCGCGGAAGTAGCCAATGCCAAGGCAATGAATGCCTTGAATTGTGCGTTGGAGCCCGAGGACTTCAACAAGATATGCACATGTAAGAGTGCATATCAAATATGGAACCAACTCCTCATATTGCACGAAGGATCGAGTACGGTAAAAGATTCTAAACTCGTCGTTGCTAATAAAGAATTTGAGTTGTTTCATATGGAGCAGGGCGAAACCATGAAAGATTATTACGCTCGCTTCGTGGATATATCAAACGACTTGGAAGCTCTTGGGAAGACCTACACCCAAAAGGAGAAAGTCTCGAAGATAATCGATGGACTTCCTTCTTGTTGGGAGAAGCGTACATTCGCCATCGAGGAAGGTAATGACATGAATAAATATACCGTCGTACAACTAATGGGTACCTTGTTGTCTTATGAGGTACGCAAGGATAGTAAGATCCGGATGAGGGAAAAGATGAAGGCGTACTTGAAGCAAGACGAGCCAAAGAAAAAGGCAATTGCATTCAAGGCCACTCCATCTACCGATGATGAAGATTCGGAAGAAGAAGAGGACGAAGAATTGGACATGGAAGCATTGGCCAATATGGCAAAGAAATTCATCTGATTCTTCCGACAAGGTAAGTTGAATCATAAATCTAAATTTATTTCGACTAATGTTTCTACTCCCGTGTGTTACAAATGCAACAAGCCAGGACATATCAAGCCGGATTGTCCTCTCTACAAACACAAGGGAAAATGGAAGGGATCCGAGCTCGACAAGTCAAGAAAGCACAAGAAAGGGCTTGTCGGCACTTTCACCGACTCCGACTCCTCAAGTGGAGAATCGGACGATGAAAGAGTGGAGATTGCACACACGTGCTTTATGGGAAAAGAGGATTGTGATGAAGAGACTTCCTCCGATGAAAGCGAGGATGGAAGCGAGGATGGAAGAGAGGATGAAGGCGAAGAGGTAACCAATGATGAACTTAGAATAGCCAATGAACAACTATGGAATAAGTTTTCTAATATGGCTACTAAGTTTATGAAGACTAAAAATGAATTAGATAGTCTTAAAAACTCGCCTAAGCCCTTCATCGTCAACAACGACACCGTTATTGATGGGTTGAGAAATGAGATTGAAAATCTCAAGTCTCAACTTGAGCATGTTCATATCGAGGATTCGGATGAACATGTGATAGCGGATTTGATGTCTCAAATCTCAACTTTGAGTATTGAGAATAAAAATCTCAAATCACGTGTTTGTGCACTCGCATCGCAAGTGTCCACTTTGGATGCTTCTTTGCATTCTCTCACCGAGAAGCATGAGAGCACATTAGGCCGAATTCATGAATTCAACAAAGGTAAGGGCAAGTTGGATGATATCCTAAATGACTTACCTCCGGCCAATCATCACATTGGTTTGGGGTATAAGATGGGAGAGTCATCCAAATCGTCCGCCACCTTTGTTAGGCCATCTTCCGATGCTTCTACTAGTGGAAGTAAACACGTCATGGGTAGATCTTCTACCAATGGTGCTTCCGCTAGGAACACGCCCCCATTTGGAAAGAAACCCACTTTGGGTGGACCTCCAAAGAAGGGTCATGCCTTCATGTATACCATGCCACGTAGGAACACACATCCTACCCCACATGTTAGCACACATGATGATTTTTATGCACCGCACCCACGAGCACGTGCACACCTTATGAGACACACTCATGCACGTGTTCCTCCACATCCATATGTTCATCCTCATTCTCATATGAATAATTATCGTCATGCACCATTGCATCGCATGCCATATGCTTACCCTCGATATGCATCACATAGAAATCAACAACGTATGCATGTTCCCAATAGGATTAGGACTCCCAAGACATACACTATTTGGGGTCCGAAGAACACAAGCATGCATAATAAGAATTTGTATGTGCAATCTTTTATTAATGATGTTATTTTGAATGATGATTATGTTGGGAAATCAAGTTCCTCTTGGACTTGGTTTCCGAAGGGTTAGTTTCCTTTGACCCTTCATTGCTTGGTACCATAAGTTTAAATTTCATTTTATGGGTACCAAAGCAATTGTGGTTTGTATGGGTTACATTTAATTTGAATTTAGTTAGCTAAATTTATTGCCTAACCCATAGGATCCAAAAGGATTTTTGGATACCAAAATGATATTCTCTAGGTTAAATCCACCATGAGATACCAACCCTACCAACTCCGTGATTTGCAAGGATTTTCATTCGATTGGAGTTGATGGTGCTTGAATGATGCACCAAAGTAGGGGGAGCTTAATGTTGTAAGTATGTTCATACTTTTGATTCATATTGGTATCCATTGGTAGAATATATTACGATTGGTATCATTTTGCTTCATTTGGTATGCTAGATTAGTGTATGCCATTGGTATATGATGTCCTATCTATTTTTGGCATAACATTCTTGCATGCTACATTTGGTATGCACATCGGATTATTTTTGTCTCTGATGTTGATTTCGTCGTTCGACGATTTTATGGATTTAATAGAATTCTTTCTATGGAAACATAGAATTGTTTTCCATGCATTCTATTGATTTTGGAGAGTATGTTCCAAAACTCAATAAGTGAAATCGATTTGAGTTTTGATGATTTCGGATTTCGATTTTCGCCTATGGCTAGATGATTTGGTATTTCGTATTTCGCCTATGGTTTGATGATTTCGGTTTCCGATTTTCGACTTTGGTCTCCTTGACACGCTTTGCTTTTATTCGGTATTTTGTATTTGATATTTTGCTTTGGTTTTATTTTGGACCTTGGTCGTATTCTTCGACTCCCATGCGTTATTTTTTTTAGCCATTGGTTTTGTCTCCTCCCGCTCTTTTTGCTAATGCCAAAGGGGGAGAGATATAATAATGACAATGTGCTAACTAATAATTCAAAGGAATTTACCATGAATCTAAGTTGATGTGTTAGATTCAGGGGGAGTGAAGATATAAAATGGATTTAGATCCTATATGTCAATATGTGGTTCATATTTCATTTCTTCCTCATCTGCATGATGCGAATGAATTTTATTGAATATGGAACTAACGTGTCATTAATGCAGGGAGAGTAAGTAAATTTCTTTTGAATCATTATTATTGATTATTATTTATGTTGGTTTGTCATCACCAAAAAGGGGGAGAATGTTGTGATATGATTCCCTGAATTTGGTTTTGGATGATGAGCAAACATAAATAATGTATACTAACTTATTTGTGAGCGCAGTTATGGAGATCGTCGCCAAAATACCACGTACATCAAAAGCGACGTCTCAAGACTTCTCAATACGCGTGATCGTGTGCCTGGAGCTTCGTTGAAGCTCAAGGAGCAATATTGAAGTCAAGAGGAATGAAGATTGAAGCTTTGAAGACGGCTCGTAAGGTTTATTTTATAGTCTTCTAGCTTCATAGATTAGAATGTTAAGCCTTGAGTACGACTTACTTTATAATCTTCATTTCGCTCATATCTTAGAGCTAGGATTATCATAGAAGCCATTAGAAACTTTCCCGAAGCCTATCGCTTCTTCCCTCGGCTTCTTGTGCATGTTAGTTGGTTCAAGAAGAGTCACCAACCGACTAGATGACGATCTAGTCGGTCGGCAACTCTACATGAACCGACTAGTTTGCCTTCTCTATATTCAGCTCTTTCCATGACTACAGTTAGTCGGTCAAAGAAGAGTCACCGACCGACTAGATGACGATCTAGTCGGTCAGGAGTCCTTCTCAGACCGACTAGTTGTGTACAGTCATTTTCAGCCTGAGCTACTGTTTCGAGTTAGTCGGTCAAAGAACGTTTACCGACCGACTAGTTGAGAAACTAGTCGGTCAGAATTTGTTCTTAAACCGACTAAGTCAACTTGAAGTCTACCTATTCTATTTCGACGTTAGTCGGTCAAAGATCATTCACCGACCGACTAGTTGTGAAACTAGTCGGTCGGCAAGTCTTCTTAGACCGACTAGTTGTCTTTGCATGTACTTCGACTCCTTGGCTGTTCTACCGTTAGTCGGTCTACATTGTATCACCGACCGACTAGTTGATGAACTAGTCGGTCAGTGATCCTTCTTTGACCGACTAGTCTGCTTCAGAATAGAGCCGTTGGGATTCTCTCAAACTCGATTTCTCTTGCCCCTTTAAATAGAATCCTGATTCGTTTGAAGAGGGGTAAGAGGTCCTATTTCCAAGCAATTTCAGACCTAAGAGAAGAGCTCTCCCAAGCTATTTCAAAGCTCTCTCTCCCTCACAAGAATCTCTCCCTCAACACCTTGAGCCCTAATTCCTCAAGAGAGATTCTCTCCTTTGTGAGCTTCTCAAGCCAAGAGCTTGATCCTAGTCACCATACTCCACCCTAGGCTTCCATTGCTGGTCATCTTCTTGAAGCTAGGGTTTGGTGACATCCTCTTCCTCAAAATCCATCATTGCCCTAATTTGGTAAGTATACTCAAGGCATAGGATTTTGTAAGGTAAGAGTTTATTTCATTTCAATCGTATTTGAATTGTGTCTCTCGGTTGTGAGAGAGGTTGTGATCCCGGTTTGTGGGAGTCACATGTCTTTTGTATGATTTGACTTGTGAAGGTTGTTCACAAGTATTTCATAGTGGAAATCTTGAGTTAGGGTTGCTAACTCAAGTATCCGGAGGGGATCCGGGTGGTTGGGACGTAGGATCACCGGGAACAAGTCGGGGAGACTTGGGTGGATCCGAACCCAGTAATATTGTTTGTTTGCGTATGTTTTAATTCTTGTTGATAGTTGTTTAATTCCGCATTGTTGTTTGTTTCTTGCACAATAATTAGGAATAACTATCTTGATTATTTTAAGTACTATTCACCCCCCCTCTAGTACATGTGCAGTAGCTACCACAGGGCACTACAATTGGTATCAGAGCCAAGGTTAAAGCTACAAGTTCAAAGCTATGACGAACAACGACTACAACGTCTTCAAGAACCGCGATGGAGCTTCTTCAGTTATGGAAGGACTATCCTCCGTCAGGCCTCCACACTTCAACGGTACCAACTACGGGTACTGGAAATGCCGGATGCAAATTTTCCTCCGGAGCGCTTCACTATGGAGAGCCACCATGACGGAGTATGTCGAGCCTTCCGAAGAAGATTTCGCAAAGTGGACCCCCGCGGAGGTCGCCGCGGAAGTAGCCAATGCCAAGGCAATGAATGCCTTGAATTGTGCGTTGGAGCCCGAGGACTTCAACAAGATATGCACATGTAAGAGTGCATATCAAATATGGAACCAACTCCTCATATTGCACGAAGGATCGAGTACGGTAAAAGATTCTAAACTCGTCGTTGCTAATAAAGAATTTGAGTTGTTTCATATGGAGCAGGGCGAAACCATGAAAGATTATTACGCTCGCTTCGTGGATATATCAAACGACTTGGAAGCTCTTGGGAAGACCTACACCCAAAAGGAGAAAGTCTCGAAGATAATCGATGGACTTCCTTCTTGTTGGGAGAAGCGTACATTCGCCATCGAGGAAGGTAATGACATGAATAAATATACCGTCGTACAACTAATGGGTACCTTGTTGTCTTATGAGGTACGCAAGGATAGTAAGATCCGGATGAGGGAAAAGATGAAGGCGTACTTGAAGCAAGACGAGCCAAAGAAAAAGGCAATTGCATTCAAGGCCACTCCATCTACCGATGATGAAGATTCGGAAGAAGAAGAGGACGAAGAATTGGACATGGAAGCATTGGCCAATATGGCAAAGAAATTCATCTGATTCTTCCGACAAGGTAAGTTGAATCATAAATCTAAATTTATTTCGACTAATGTTTCTACTCCCGTGTGTTACAAATGCAACAAGCCAGGACATATCAAGCCGGATTGTCCTCTCTACAAACACAAGGGAAAATGGAAGGGATCCGAGCTCGACAAGTCAAGAAAGCACAAGAAAGGGCTTGTCGGCACTTTCACCGACTCCGACTCCTCAAGTGGAGAATCGGACGATGAAAGAGTGGAGATTGCACACACGTGCTTTATGGGAAAAGAGGATTGTGATGAAGAGACTTCCTCCGATGAAAGCGAGGATGGAAGCGAGGATGGAAGAGAGGATGAAGGCGAAGAGGTAACCAATGATGAACTTAGAATAGCCAATGAACAACTATGGAATAAGTTTTCTAATATGGCTACTAAGTTTATGAAGACTAAAAATGAATTAGATAGTCTTAAAAACTCGCCTAAGCCCTTCATCGTCAACAACGACACCGTTATTGATGGGTTGAGAAATGAGATTGAAAATCTCAAGTCTCAACTTGAGCATGTTCATATCGAGGATTCGGATGAACATGTGATAGCGGATTTGATGTCTCAAATCTCAACTTTGAGTATTGAGAATAAAAATCTCAAATCACGTGTTTGTGCACTCGCATCGCAAGTGTCCACTTTGGATGCTTCTTTGCATTCTCTCACCGAGAAGCATGAGAGCACATTAGGCCGAATTCATGAATTCAACAAAGGTAAGGGCAAGTTGGATGATATCCTAAATGACTTACCTCCGGCCAATCATCACATTGGTTTGGGGTATAAGATGGGAGAGTCATCCAAATCGTCCGCCACCTTTGTTAGGCCATCTTCCGATGCTTCTACTAGTGGAAGTAAACACGTCATGGGTAGATCTTCTACCAATGGTGCTTCCGCTAGGAACACGCCCCCATTTGGAAAGAAACCCACTTTGGGTGGACCTCCAAAGAAGGGTCATGCCTTCATGTATACCATGCCACGTAGGAACACACATCCTACCCCACATGTTAGCACACATGATGATTTTTATGCACCGCACCCACGAGCACGTGCACACCTTATGAGACACACTCATGCACGTGTTCCTCCACATCCATATGTTCATCCTCATTCTCATATGAATAATTATCGTCATGCACCATTGCATCGCATGCCATATGCTTACCCTCGATATGCATCACATAGAAATCAACAACGTATGCATGTTCCCAATAGGATTAGGACTCCCAAGACATACACTATTTGGGGTCCGAAGAACACAAGCATGCATAATAAGAATTTGTATGTGCAATCTTTTATTAATGATGTTATTTTGAATGATGATTATGTTGGGAAATCAAGTTCCTCTTGGACTTGGTTTCCGAAGGGTTAGTTTCCTTTGACCCTTCATTGCTTGGTACCATAAGTTTAAATTTCATTTTATGGGTACCAAAGCAATTGTGGTTTGTATGGGTTACATTTAATTTGAATTTAGTTAGCTAAATTTATTGCCTAACCCATAGGATCCAAAAGGATTTTTGGATACCAAAATGATATTCTCTAGGTTAAATCCACCATGAGATACCAACCCTACCAACTCCGTGATTTGCAAGGATTTTCATTCGATTGGAGTTGATGGTGCTTGAATGATGCACCAAAGTAGGGGGAGCTTAATGTTGTAAGTATGTTCATACTTTTGATTCATATTGGTATCCATTGGTAGAATATATTACGATTGGTATCATTTTGCTTCATTTGGTATGCTAGATTAGTGTATGCCATTGGTATATGATGTCCTATCTATTTTTGGCATAACATTCTTGCATGCTACATTTGGTATGCACATCGGATTATTTTTGTCTCTGATGTTGATTTCGTCGTTCGACGATTTTATGGATTTAATAGAATTCTTTCTATGGAAACATAGAATTGTTTTCCATGCATTCTATTGATTTTGGAGAGTATGTTCCAAAACTCAATAAGTGAAATCGATTTGAGTTTTGATGATTTCGGATTTCGATTTTCGCCTATGGCTAGATGATTTGGTATTTCGTATTTCGCCTATGGTTTGATGATTTCGGTTTCCGATTTTCGACTTTGGTCTCCTTGACACGCTTTGCTTTTATTCGGTATTTTGTATTTGATATTTTGCTTTGGTTTTATTTTGGACCTTGGTCGTATTCTTCGACTCCCATGCGTTATTTTTTTTAGCCATTGGTTTTGTCTCCTCCCGCTCTTTTTGCTAATGCCAAAGGGGGAGAGATATAATAATGACAATGTGCTAACTAATAATTCAAAGGAATTTACCATGAATCTAAGTTGATGTGTTAGATTCAGGGGGAGTGAAGATATAAAATGGATTTAGATCCTATATGTCAATATGTGGTTCATATTTCATTTCTTCCTCATCTGCATGATGCGAATGAATTTTATTGAATATGGAACTAACGTGTCATTAATGCAGGGAGAGTAAGTAAATTTCTTTTGAATCATTATTATTGATTATTATTTATGTTGGTTTGTCATCACCAAAAAGGGGGAGAATGTTGTGATATGATTCCCTGAATTTGGTTTTGGATGATGAGCAAACATAAATAATGTATACTAACTTATTTGTGAGCGCAGTTATGGAGATCGTCGCCAAAATACCACGTACATCAAAAGCGACGTCTCAAGACTTCTCAATACGCGTGATCGTGTGCCTGGAGCTTCGTTGAAGCTCAAGGAGCAATATTGAAGTCAAGAGGAATGAAGATTGAAGCTTTGAAGACGGCTCGTAAGGTTTATTTTATAGTCTTCTAGCTTCATAGATTAGAATGTTAAGCCTTGAGTACGACTTACTTTATAATCTTCATTTCGCTCATATCTTAGAGCTAGGATTATCATAGAAGCCATTAGAAACTTTCCCGAAGCCTATCGCTTCTTCCCTCGGCTTCTTGTGCATGTTAGTTGGTTCAAGAAGAGTCACCAACCGACTAGATGACGATCTAGTCGGTCGGCAACTCTACATGAACCGACTAGTTTGCCTTCTCTATATTCAGCTCTTTCCATGACTACAGTTAGTCGGTCAAAGAAGAGTCACCGACCGACTAGATGACGATCTAGTCGGTCAGGAGTCCTTCTCAGACCGACTAGTTGTGTACAGTCATTTTCAGCCTGAGCTACTGTTTCGAGTTAGTCGGTCAAAGAACGTTTACCGACCGACTAGTTGAGAAACTAGTCGGTCAGAATTTGTTCTTAAACCGACTAAGTCAACTTGAAGTCTACCTATTCTATTTCGACGTTAGTCGGTCAAAGATCATTCACCGACCGACTAGTTGTGAAACTAGTCGGTCGGCAAGTCTTCTTAGACCGACTAGTTGTCTTTGCATGTACTTCGACTCCTTGGCTGTTCTACCGTTAGTCGGTCTACATTGTATCACCGACCGACTAGTTGATGAACTAGTCGGTCAGTGATCCTTCTTTGACCGACTAGTCTGCTTCAGAATAGAGCCGTTGGGATTCTTTCAAACTCGATTTCTCTTGCCCCTTTAAATAGAATCCTGATTCGTTTGAAGAGGGGTAAGAGGTCCTATTTCCAAGCAATTTCAGACCTAAGAGAAGAGCTCTCCCAAGCTATTTCAAAGCTCTCTCTCCCTCACAAGAATCTCTCCCTCAACACCTTGAGCCCTAATTCCTCAAGAGAGATTCTCTCCTTTGTGAGCTTCTCAAGCCAAGAGCTTGATCCTAGTCACCATACTCCACCCTAGGCTTCCATTGCTGGTCATCTTCTTGAAGCTAGGGTTTGGTGACATCCTCTTCCTCAAAATCCATCATTGCCCTAATTTGGTAAGTATACTCAAGGCATAGGATTTTGTAAGGTAAGAGTTTATTTCATTTCAATCGTATTTGAATTGTGTCTCTCGGTTGTGAGAGAGGTTGTGATCCCGGTTTGTGGGAGTCACATGTCTTTTGTATGATTTGACTTGTGAAGGTTGTTCACAAGTATTTCATAGTGGAAATCTTGAGTTAGGGTTGCTAACTCAAGTATCCGGAGGGGATCCGGGTGGTTGGGACGTAGGATCACCGGGAACAAGTCGGGGAGACTTGGGTGGATCCGAACCCAGTAATATTGTTTGTTTGCGTATGTTTTAATTCTTGTTGATAGTTGTTTAATTCCGCATTGTTGTTTGTTTCTTGCACAATAATTAGGAATAACTATCTTGATTATTTTAAGTACTATTCACCCCCCCTCTAGTACATGTGCAGTAGCTACCACAGGGCACTACAATTGGTATCAGAGCCAAGGTTAAAGCTACAAGTTCAAAGCTATGACGAACAACGACTACAACGTCTTCAAGAACCGCGATGGAGCTTCTTCAGTTATGGAAGGACTATCCTCCGTCAGGCCTCCACACTTCAACGGTACCAACTACGGGTACTGGAAATGCCGGATGCAAATTTTCCTCCGGAGCGCTTCACTATGGAGAGCCACCATGACGGAGTATGTCGAGCCTTCCGAAGAAGATTTCGCAAAGTGGACCCCCGCGGAGGTCGCCGCGGAAGTAGCCAATGCCAAGGCAATGAATGCCTTGAATTGTGCGTTGGAGCCCGAGGACTTCAACAAGATATGCACATGTAAGAGTGCATATCAAATATGGAACCAACTCCTCATATTGCACGAAGGATCGAGTACGGTAAAAGATTCTAAACTCGTCGTTGCTAATAAAGAATTTGAGTTGTTTCATATGGAGCAGGGCGAAACCATGAAAGATTATTACGCTCGCTTCGTGGATATATCAAACGACTTGGAAGCTCTTGGGAAGACCTACACCCAAAAGGAGAAAGTCTCGAAGATAATCGATGGACTTCCTTCTTGTTGGGAGAAGCGTACATTCGCCATCGAGGAAGGTAATGACATGAATAAATATACCGTCGTACAACTAATGGGTACCTTGTTGTCTTATGAGGTACGCAAGGATAGTAAGATCCGGATGAGGGAAAAGATGAAGGCGTACTTGAAGCAAGACGAGCCAAAGAAAAAGGCAATTGCATTCAAGGCCACTCCATCTACCGATGATGAAGATTCGGAAGAAGAAGAGGACGAAGAATTGGACATGGAAGCATTGGCCAATATGGCAAAGAAATTCATCTGATTCTTCCGACAAGGTAAGTTGAATCATAAATCTAAATTTATTTCGACTAATGTTTCTACTCCCGTGTGTTACAAATGCAACAAGCCAGGACATATCAAGCCGGATTGTCCTCTCTACAAACACAAGGGAAAATGGAAGGGATCCGAGCTCGACAAGTCAAGAAAGCACAAGAAAGGGCTTGTCGGCACTTTCACCGACTCCGACTCCTCAAGTGGAGAATCGGACGATGAAAGAGTGGAGATTGCACACACGTGCTTTATGGGAAAAGAGGATTGTGATGAAGAGACTTCCTCCGATGAAAGCGAGGATGGAAGCGAGGATGGAAGAGAGGATGAAGGCGAAGAGGTAACCAATGATGAACTTAGAATAGCCAATGAACAACTATGGAATAAGTTTTCTAATATGGCTACTAAGTTTATGAAGACTAAAAATGAATTAGATAGTCTTAAAAACTCGCCTAAGCCCTTCATCGTCAACAACGACACCGTTATTGATGGGTTGAGAAATGAGATTGAAAATCTCAAGTCTCAACTTGAGCATGTTCATATCGAGGATTCGGATGAACATGTGATAGCGGATTTGATGTCTCAAATCTCAACTTTGAGTATTGAGAATAAAAATCTCAAATCACGTGTTTGTGCACTCGCATCGCAAGTGTCCACTTTGGAAGCTTCTTTGCATTCTCTCACCGAGAAGCATGAGAGCACATTAGGCCGAATTCATGAATTCAACAAAGGTAAGGGCAAGTTGGATGATATCCTAAATGACTTACCTCCGGCCAATCATCACATTGGTTTGGGGTATAAGATGGGAGAGTCATCCAAATCGTCCGCCACCTTTGTTAGGCCATCTTCCGATGCTTCTACTAGTGGAAGTAAACACGTCATGGGTAGATCTTCTACCAATGGTGCTTCCGCTAGGAACACGCCCCCATTTGGAAAGAAACCCACTTTGGGTGGACCTCCAAAGAAGGGTCATGCCTTCATGTATACCATGCCACGTAGGAACACACATCCTACCCCACATGTTAGCACACATGATGATTTTTATGCACCGCACCCACGAGCACGTGCACACCTTATGAGACACACTCATGCACGTGTTCCTCCACATCCATATGTTCATCCTCATTCTCATATGAATAATTATCGTCATGCACCATTGCATCGCATGCCATATGCTTACCCTCGATATGCATCACATAGAAATCAACAACGTATGCATGTTCCCAATAGGATTAGGACTCCCAAGACATACACTATTTGGGGTCCGAAGAACACAAGCATGCATAATAAGAATTTGTATGTGCAATCTTTTATTAATGATGTTATTTTGAATGATGATTATGTTGGGAAATCAAGTTCCTCTTGGACTTGGTTTCCGAAGGGTTAGTTTCCTTTGACCCTTCATTGCTTGGTACCATAAGTTTAAATTTCATTTTATGGGTACCAAAGCAATTGTGGTTTGTATGGGTTACATTTAATTTGAATTTAGTTAGCTAAATTTATTGCCTAACCCATAGGATCCAAAAGGATTTTTGGATACCAAAATGATATTCTCTAGGTTAAATCCACCATGAGATACCAACCCTACCAACTCCGTGATTTGCAAGGATTTTCATTCGATTGGAGTTGATGGTGCTTGAATGATGCACCAAAGTAGGGGGAGCTTAATGTTGTAAGTATGTTCATACTTTTGATTCATATTGGTATCCATTGGTAGAATATATTACGATTGGTATCATTTTGCTTCATTTGGTATGCTAGATTAGTGTATGCCATTGGTATATGATGTCCTATCTATTTTTGGCATAACATTCTTGCATGCTACATTTGGTATGCACATCGGATTATTTTTGTCTCTGATGTTGATTTCGTCGTTCGACGATTTTATGGATTTAATAGAATTCTTTCTATGGAAACATAGAATTGTTTTCCATGCATTCTATTGATTTTGGAGAGTATGTTCCAAAACGCAATAAGTGAAATCGATTTGAGTTTTGATGATTTCGGATTTCGATTTTCGCCTATGGCTAGATGATTTGGTATTTCGTATTTCGCCTATGGTTTGATGATTTCGGTTTCCGATTTTCGACTTTGGTCTCCTTGACATGCTTTGCTTTTATTCGGTATTTTGTATTTGATATTTTGCTTTGGTTTTATTTTGGACCTTGGTCGTATTCTTCGACTCCCATGCGTTATTTTTTTTAGCCATTGGTTTTGTCTCCTCCCGCTCTTTTTGCTAATGCCAAAGGGGGAGAGATATAATAATGACAATGTGCTAACTAATAATTCAAAGGAATTTACCATGAATCTAAGTTGATGTGTTAGATTCAGGGGGAGTGAAGATATAAAATGGATTTAGATCCTATATGTCAATATGTGGTTCATATTTCATTTCTTCCTCATCTGCATGATGCGAATGAATTTTATTGAATATGGAACTAACGTGTCATTAATGCAGGGAGAGTAAGTAAATTTCTTTTGAATCATTATTATTGATTATTATTTATGTTGGTTTGTCATCACCAAAAAGGGGGAGAATGTTGTGATATGATTCCCTAAATTTGGTTTTGGATGATGAGCAAACATAAATAATGTATACTAACTTATTTGTGAGCGCAGTTATGGAGATCGTCGCCAAAATACCACGTACATCAAAAGCGACGTCTCAAGACTTCTCAATACGCGTGATCGTGTGCCTGGAGCTTCGTTGAAGCTCAAGGAGCAATATTGAAGTCAAGAGGAATGAAGATTGAAGCTTTGAAGACGGCTCGTAAGGTTTATTTTATAGTCTTCTAGCTTCATAGATTAGAATGTTAAGCCTTGAGTACGACTTACTTTATAATCTTCATTTCGCTCATATCTTAGAGCTAGGATTATCATAGAAGCCATTAGAAACTTTCCCGAAGCCTATCGCTTCTTCCCTCGGCTTCTTGTGCATGTTAGTTGGTTCAAGAAGAGTCACCAACCGACTAGATGACGATCTAGTCGGTCGACAACTCTACATGAACCGACTAGTTTGCCTTCTCTATATTCAGCTCTTTCCATGACTACAGTTAGTCGGTCAAAGAAGAGTCACCGACCGACTAGATGACGATCTAGTCGGTCAGGAGTCCTTCTCAGACCGACTAGTTGTGTACAGTCATTTTCAGCCTGAGCTACTGTTTCGAGTTAGTCGGTCAAAGAACGTTTACCGACCGACTAGTTGAGAAACTAGTCGGTCAGAATTTGTTCTTAAACCGACTAAGTCAACTTGAAGTCTACCTATTCTATTTCGACGTTAGTCGGTCAAAGATCATTCACCGACCGACTAGTTGTGAAACTAGTCGGTCGGCAAGTCTTCTTAGACCGACTAGTTGTCTTTGCATGTACTTCGACTCCTTGGCTGTTCTACCGTTAGTCGGTCTACATTGTATCACCGACCGACTAGTTGATGAACTAGTCGGTCAGTGATCCTTCTTTGACCGACTAGTCTGCTTCAGAATAGAGCCGTTGGGATTCTTTCAAACTCGATTTCTCTTGCCCCTTTAAATAGAATCCTGATTCGTTTGAAGAGGGGTAAGAGGTCCTATTTCCAAGCAATTTCAGACCTAAGAGAAGAGCTCTCCCAAGCTATTTCAAAGCTCTCTCTCCCTCACAAGAATCTCTCCCTCAACACCTTGAGCCCTAATTCCTCAAGAGAGATTCTCTCCTTTGTGAGCTTCTCAAGCCAAGAGCTTGATCCTAGTCACCATACTCCACCCTAGGCTTCCATTGCTGGTCATCTTCTTGAAGCTAGGGTTTGGTGACATCCTCTTCCTCAAAATCCATCATTGCCCTAATTTGGTAAGTATACTCAAGGCATAGGATTTTGTAAGGTAAGAGTTTATTTCATTTCAATCGTATTTGAATTGTGTCTCTCGGTTGTGAGAGAGGTTGTGATCCCGGTTTGTGGGAGTCACATGTCTTTTGTATGATTTGACTTGTGAAGGTTGTTCACAAGTATTTCATAGTGGAAATCTTGAGTTAGGGTTGCTAACTCAAGTATCCGGAGGGGATCCGGGTGGTTGGGACGTAGGATCACCGGGAACAAGTCGGGGAGACTTGGGTGGATCCGAACCCAGTAATATTGTTTGTTTGCGTATGTTTTAATTCTTGTTGATAGTTGTTTAATTCCGCATTGTTGTTTGTTTCTTGCACAATAATTAGGAATAACTATCTTGATTATTTTAAGTACTATTCACCCCCCCTCTAGTACGTGTGCAGTAGCTACCACAGGGCACTACAATTGGTATCAGAGCCAAGGTTAAAGCTACAAATTCAAAGCTATGACGAACAACGACTACAACGTCTTCAAGAACCGCGATGGAGCTTCTTCAGTTATGGAAGGACTATCCTCCGTCAGGCCTCCACACTTCAACGGTACCAACTACGGGTACTGGAAATGCCGGATGCAAATTTTCCTTCGGAGCGCTTCACTATGGAGAGCCACCATGACGGAGTATGTCGAGCCTTCCGAAGAAGATTTCGCAAAGTGGACCCCCGCGGAGGTCGCCGCGGAAGTAGCCAATGCCAAGGCAATGAATGCCTTGAATTGTGCGTTGGAGCCCGAGGACTTCAACAAGATATGCACATGTAAGAGTGCATATCAAATATGGAACCAACTCCTCATATTGCACGAAGGATCGAGTACGGTAAAAGATTCTAAACTCGTCGTTGCTAATAAAGAATTTGAGTTGTTTCATATGGAGCAGGGCGAAACCATGAAAGATTATTACGCTCGCTTCGTGGATATATCAAACGACTTGGAAGCTCTTGGGAAGACCTACACCCAAAAGGAGAAAGTCTCGAAGATAATCGATGGACTTCCTTCTTGTTGGGAGAAGCGTACATATGTTTTAATTCTTGTTGATGGTTGTTTAATTCCGCATTGTTGTTTGTTTCTTGCACAATAATTAGGAATAACTATCTTGATTATTTTAAGTACTATTCACCCCCCCTCTAGTACGTGTGCAGTAGCTACCACAGGGCACTACAACACTAATTTACACCGTTACATATACACGTGTATACCTACAATATACATGTAAGGTATACTATATAGTAGAAAGTTCATCCCCTCCCTAAAACTAGGGGTTTAAGGGTGGAACACTTAGAATTCTAAGGTCACTAAGGCCGCTACCCACCTTAGGGCTAACCTATCCCAATCACCTACTGAAGCATTACAAGTACTATCATTACGCACATCGCAGTGCGGTGACCTGCATGGGCCACCAAAAACTGTCACGCCCCGTTCCCCAGAATACCCGGAATTTTTTTCCCCAAGTATCCTGAAGAGTGAGGGTGATGAGAGGAAAAGAGAGGAAATTGAGAAACGGAACTTGCAGGTCACTGCGCACATGCTGAGATAGTACAAGTAAAGCTCCACTGCAATATCAAAACACCCTCAGAAATAACATAAAACAACAACAACAACTGCATCATATATATAACAACTTTCATTTACATACATAGCCAAGATACATCATTTCACATATGCCAACAAACTCCACCTCTCAAGACAACCAAGTCACTCTACAAGCTACAGCTCACACCGAGTACTACCCCCCTGAAACCCAACTCCAAGTCATCACCAACCAAGCTATCCTCGCTACCTGAAAAATAGGGAGGAGCACGTAAAGGCGTGCCCCAGTTGGAACCAACTTGGATTTGGAACACCATGTTGAATATTGGACTCCCCGGATTTGGTTTTGGATGATGAGCAAACATAAATAATTCATGAACTAACAATTTGTGAGCGCAGTATTGGAGATCGTCGCCAATTTCACGCGAATATTCAAAGCGACATCTCAACACTTCCAAAAGCTCATATTCATGCCTAAAGCTTCGTTGAAGCTCTTGCGACGCTTTGGAAAATATGAAGATTCAATCGAAGCTATTGAAGACCGTTTATTAAGGTTTTATTTATAGTCTTTTAGTTTCGATTGATAGAATGTTAAGCCTTGAGTATATCTTACGTTCCTATCTTCATTACGCTCATTTCGTAGCTCTAGGATTCTTGCACAAGTTCACTCTAACTTCCTCGAAGCGTCGCGCTTCGATTCGGACTTTGTTGTGCATGTTAGTTGGTACAAGAACAAGTACTGACCGACTAGATGGTGATCTAGTCGGTCGGCCACTGTTCTTGGACCGACTAGTTTCTGTCAGTTAATTTCTTGGACTTTACTGTTTACAGTTAGTCGGTCTACGTTGACTCACCGACCGACTAGTTTGTGAACTAGTCGGTCAGTGATGCTTCTTTGACCGACTAGTTGTGACTTACTGTTCACTCTAAAATTCTCCTAAGCTACTGTTTACTGTTAGTCGGTCTAAGAACGTTTGATGACCGACTAGTTGACAATCTAGTCGGTCAACTTTTGTTCTTGGACCGACTAAGTCAACTTGCCTTCAGACTATGTTGTTTTGCCTCTTAGTCGGTCTACGTTCATTGGATGACCGACTAGTTGTGAAACTAGTCGGTCAGACAGTGTTCTTGGACCGACTAGTTTTCTAGGTCTGAAATTCTATCTCTTCTCAGATCTGCTCTTAGTCGGTCCATGCTGTTTGACTGACCGACTAGTTGATGAACTAGTCGGTCAGTGATTGTTCTTTGACCGACTAATTCTCACAGATTTCTATCCGTTGGAGAATGACCTAACTTGTTTTTATGGGACCCTATAAATACGAACCTAGGTCATTTCTATCTTAAAGAGAGCTGCCATTAAGAGATTCATTGAGTTCTAAAGAGATAGCCATTCTCCCTCAAATCTAAAGCTCTCTTCCTCACAAGAAACCCATTCTCTCTCATTTCTAGATCTAGAGAGAAGCTTGTTCTTGGTGAGCTCTTCAAGCTATTGCTTGATCCAAGTCTCCAACTCTTCCCTAGGCACCCATTGCTACTCATTTCCTTGGTGCTAGGGCTTGGTGACTTCATCTTCCTCAAATCCTTCATTCCACCTATTGGGTAAGAAAAACTCAAGGTATAGGATTTTGTGGTAAGAGTATTTATTTCATTTAAACTCTTTATATTGCTTATTGGCTCTCTCGGTTGTGAGAGAAGTTTGTGATCCCGGGTTGTGGGATTCACTTTGCCATTGCATGTATGATTTGATCTTGTGAAGGTTTTTCACAAGATATTCATAGTGGAAATCTTGAGTTAGGGTTTCTAACTCAAGTATCCGGAGGGGATCCGGGTGGTTGGGACGTAGGATCACCGGGAACAAGTCGGGGAGACTTGGGTGGATCCGAACCCATTAACATCGTTTGTTTGCTTTGTTAATTTCATTGTTGTCATTCAATTTAAGCTTCCGCAAATTGATTTGGTGGTTGTTTGCAATTTAATTTGGAATTATACGCCTTATTATTTTAAAGTACTATTCACCCCCCCTCTAGTACTTGTGCAGTAGCTGGTAGGGCATTACATTTGGTATCGGAGCCAGATTCTCAGCTATGTCTGCCAACGACAACAAGACCGTGCGTCCACCTTCCAACTATGACACCTTCAGGAACCGTGAAGGAGCATCTTCCGTGATGGAAGGACATTCCTCTACGAGGCCTCCATTCTTCAACGGTACCAACTACGGGTACTGGAAGTGTCGGATGGAAACCTTCCTCCGAAGTGCATCTTTATGGAGAACTACAATGAAGGAGTATATTGTACCCGAAGAAGAAGATTTTGAGAAATGGACTACCGCGGAGGTCGCCGCGGAGGTAAGCAATGCCAAGGCAATGAACGCCTTGCAATGTGCATTGGAGCCCGAGGATTTCAATAAGATATGCACATGTAAGAGTGCATATCAAATTTGGAACTCCCTCCTCATTCTACATGAAGGGACGAGTAGGGTAAGAGACTCTAAACTCGTAGTCGTAACCAAAGATTACGAAATGTTTCATATGCAACAGGGCGAGAAGATGAAAGAATATTACGCTCGTTTTGTTGACATAATAAACGAGTTAGAGGCCCTCGGCAAGATCTACACTCAAAAGGAGAAGTGCTTAAAGCTTATTGAAGGACTTCCCTCTTCTTGGGAAAAACGTACCTTCGCCATCGAGGAAGGTAATGACATGGACAAATATACCGTAGTTCAACTAATGGGTACTTTGATGTCATATGAGGTACGCAAAGATAGCAAGGTGAAGCTACAAGAAAAGATGAAGTCATATTTGAACCTAGATGCGCCTAAGAAAAAGGCGATTGCATTCAAGGCGGCTTCATCCACCTCTACCGATGATGAGAACTCGGAAGAAGAAATGGACATGGAATCCATTGCACTCATGGCAAAGAAGTTCAATCGCTTCTTCCGAAAGGGTAACTTCAAACAAAAATCTAAGTTTACATCTACTAACGCCTCTCCACCTTTGTGCTTTAAATGCAATAAGCCAGGACACATCAAAGCGGATTGTCCTCAAAACAAGCAAAAGGAGAAGTGGAAGGCGCCAAAGTATGACAAGTCCAAGAAGTACACAAAAGGAAACAAGAAGGGACTTGTCGGAGCTACCTTCACCGACTCCGAGGATTCCTCAAGCGGAGAGTCGGACGATGAGCACGTGGAGCAAGCACACATGTGTTTCATGGCAAGAGAGGAGCACGATCAAGGATCCTCCTCTTCCGATGATAGTGATGAAGAAAGCGATGAGGTAACGATGGATGATCTTAGGGATGCTAACACTCAACTTTGGTCAAAATATACTAAGTTAGTAAATAGATATACTAAGGTAAAAGATGACCTAGCTAGCATTCAAACATCGCCTAAGACTATCATCACCAACAACGACACCGTTGTTGAAGAGTTAAGAAATGAGATTGTAAATCTCAAATCTAAACTTGAACATGTTAGCATTGAGGATGCGGAAGAACATGAGATAGCGGATTTAACTTCTCAAAACTCGACTTTGAGTATTGAGAACGAGAATCTTAAATCTCGTGTTTATGTGCTCACTTCGCAAATATCCACTTTGGATACTTCCTTGCGTTCTCTCAAAGAGAAATATGAGAACACATTGGGCCGAATCAACGAATTCAACAAGGGTAAAGGCCATTTGGATAATATCCTAAAAGATTTACTTCCGGCCAAACACCACATTGGCTTGGGGTATATGATGGGAAATTCTTCCAAGTCGGTCACTACTTTTGTTAGGCCAACTTCCGAAGCCTCAACTAGTGGGAGCAAACACTCTATTGGTAGTTCATCTACCAATGGTGCTTTCACCTCGTCCACACCCTCTTTCGGAAAGAAACCCACATTGGGTGGACCTCCAAAGAAGGGGCATGCTTTTATGTACACCAATTCCATGCCACGTAGGAACACACGTCCTACTCCACCGTCTCACACTTATGATGATTTTTATGCAACACATTCCCGGGCACGTGCACACCAAGTGAGACACCCTCACGCACGTGTTCCCACACATGCATATGTACACCCACCTCATCATATGAATAATTCTCGTCGTGCACCATTCCATCATGTCCCGTATGCCTATCCACAACATGCATCACGTAGAAATCAACGTCGCATGCATGCACCCAATAGGATGATGGCTCCCAAAGTTTTCACTATTTGGAGCCCAAAGGACACAAGCATGGACGAAAAACAAATATATATGAATGCTTATTTTTCGGATGTTGTGCATAGTAAGAATTATGTGGGGAAGTCTAAGTCCACTTGGACTTGGCTTCCAAAGGTCTAATCCCTTGGACCCAATGACCTTGGGTACCATGATATGGAAGTTTCTATCTTTAGGTACTCAAGGAAAAGAAAAAGGGAAGGAGCAACAAATTTAAATTTAGCTCCAAAGGGAATTGGATACTCGATAGCGGGTGTTCCAAACACATGACGGGTGACGCTCGATTGCTCTCCGGAGTGGTTCCCATTGCGAATGGAAACCGTGTCGTATTTGGAGGCAACGAGAGCGGAACCATCATAGGTGTTGGTAAAGTCGGTAACCCTTCTAAACCCCTAATTAGTGATGTTTATCTTGTTAGTGGTTTAAATCATAATCTTATTTCAATAAGTCAACTTTGTGACAAAGGTTACAAAGTTAGCTTTGCGAAAGGATTGTGTCATATTTTAAGAAAGGATAATGAAAAATTATTATTTTCCGGAACTCGTCGTAAAGACATTTATATTTTGGATCTTCCTAAGTCATATGAACAATGTCTCGTTGCCAACACAAGTGAACAACACTTATGGCATCGACGCTTTGGACATGTGAACTTTGGAACACTATATAAGCTTTCAAAATTGAATTCTATTAAAGGTTTTCCGAAGCTTGTTTTTGAAAAGAAAAGTTTTTGTGATTGTTGTCAACGCGGCAAGCTTCCTAAATCTTCATTTAAACCTAAGAAAAGCATCTCTACAAAACGGCCACTAGAGCTATTACATCTAGATTTATTTGGGCCAACTAGAGTAGCTTCCTTAGGAAATGCAAGGTATGGACTTGTCATCGTAGATGACTATTCAAGATTTACTTGGGTATTTTCATTGTGTAATAAAAATGAAGCTTTTGAAAACTTCACAATTTTTGTTAAGAAAGTACAAAATCTCTTAGGAACCACCATTGTCACTATTCGTAGTGATCATGGAGGTGAATTTGAGAATGAGTCTTTTGAGACATTTTGTGATGAAGTTGGTATTACTCACACCTTCTCTTTCCCTCGTGCACCTCCTCAAAATGGTGTAGTTGAGAGAAAGAATAGGACGCTAGTGGAGTGTGCTCGCACTATGCTTGATGATAGCCAACTTGGCCATCAATTTTGGGCGGAAGCGGTACACACCGCTTGCTATGTGTTTAATAGAATACTTTTGAGGCCCGGCACTAAACAAACTTGTTATGAATTGTTGTTTGGTAGGTTGCCTCAAGTTAAACATTTTCGTGTTTTCGGTTCGAAATGTTTTATTAAGAACACATATGGTTGTTTGGACAAATTCGATCCAAGATCCGATGAGGGGATCTTTGTTGGATACTCTACGCGTAGCAAAGCATACCGGATATTCAACAAACGAACCTCAACGATCGAGGAGTCGCTTCATGTCTCATTTAATGAAGGATTTGTTCCAACTAGAATTTCAAATGATAATGATTCTTTGGATGTTTTATGTGATTCGTTTGATAATTCTAAGTCTAATGATTCTATTGATTCTATTGAGACTAACCCAACTAATGAAGTTGTTGAGAATGTTCCTAGTGATCAAGGTATTCCCAAACGGCTTCATTCGGTTCGTGACCATCCCCATGAGCAAGTCATTGGCAATATCTATGATAGTGTCAAGACGAGATCGCAAGTTCACCACTTCGCAAATTGTGCCTTTGTCTCATCGATAGAGCCAAAGAATATTAATGAAGCATGCGAAGATAGCGCTTGGATCTTAGCCATGGAGGAGGAGCTCATTCAATTCGAGAGGAATGAGGTATGGGAGCTCGTTCCATTGCCATCGAAGAACCACACCGTCATAGGGACAAAGTGGATTTTCAAGAACAAAACCGACGAAAACCAAGTCGTCGTCCGGAACAAAGCTCGGTTAGTAGCTCAAGGCTATCGACAAGAGGAAGGTATTGATTTCGAAGAATCCTTCGCTCCGGTAGCTAGATTAGAATCAATTAGATTACTTTTGTCTTTTGCATGCCATAAGAATTTTAAACTATTTCAAATGGATGTTAAAAGTGCATTTTTAAACGGAGATGTAGTTGAGGAAGTTTACGTTTCTCAACCTCCGGGCTTCATAAATGAAAAATTTCCAAATCACGTTTTTAAACTAAAGAAAGCTCTTTATGGTTTGAGACAAGCTCCTCGAGCTTGGTATGATCGCCTAAAGAATTTTCTTTTGGATTTGAATTTTAAAATGGGCGAAGCCGATTCAACACTTTTTATTAAGCATGCGAATAATGATATATTATTAGTACAAATTTATGTTGATGATATCATTTTCGGTGCTACTAACTTCACTCTTTGCGAAGAGTTTTCTAATGTTATGAAGGAACAATTTGAGATGAGCCACATGGGCGAGCTCAAATATTTCTTAGGTCTCCAAATTCGCCAAATGAACGATGCAATCTTCATCCACCAAACGAAGTACACGGTGGAGTTGCTAAAGCGATTTGGAATGGAGAATGCCTCCGGGAAAAAGACTCCGATGAGCACGACTACGCATCTTGACAAGGATACGGGCGGTAAGGATGTAGACATTCGTCTATATCGAGGTATGATAGGTAGTTTGCTTTATCTTACCGCAAGTAGGCCCGATATTATGTTTGCCGTATGTATATGTGCTCGTTATCAGTCTCAACCTAAGGAGTCTCACTTAGTAGCGGTAAAGCGTATTTTTCGCTATCTAAGTTACACATTAGATTTTGGATTACTTTATCCGAGATCTAGCACATATGAGTTAGTCTCATATAGTGACGCTGATTATGCGGGATGCAAATCCGACAGGAAAAGTACTAGTGGCACTTGCCATTTTCTAGGAAATTCTCTTGTCTCTTGGTTTTCCAAGAAGCAAAATTCGGTTTCACTTTCAACCACCGAGGCGGAATATATTGCCGCCGGTGCCGCTTGTGCCCAGGTTCTTTGGATGAGACACACATTGAAGGATTTTGGTATTCATTGTGATACTAGCCCTATCATGGTGGATAACCAAAGTGCTATTTGTCTTTCAAAGAATCCGGTGCACCATTCCCGATCGAAACACATAGATGTCCGACACCATTTCTTAGATGATCATGTTGCTAAAAAGGACATCATTTTAGTGTACGTTGAAACCCAAAAGCAAATCGCCGATATTTTCACGAAACCCCTAAAGGAGGACTCCTTTGTGCGGTTGCGTCGAGAATTGGGGATTATGGGTGAATCCGAGATATAGGATTCATATTTCATTCAATTATCTTGCATGCTTCTATATTTCGCGTTATTTCAATCATGATAGATTTATAGAATTTTTGAGAATTTTATGTAATTTGTTTGAATTTATGATCGAAATCGTATCTCAATGTCTATTTAAGATTTCGACGTTTAATGGGGTAGTTTAAATGAGTATTGAGAGTTTTACGATATATCGTCCAAGTGTTTTGAGGAGAGAACTTGATTATCATTTTTTGGACTTTGTTAGTCGGTATCAGTTCAACCACCAACCGACTAGATGTTCATCTAGTCGGTTAGTAGAAGAACTTACACCGACTAACTCAAGCTTATTGAGTTTCCTTTCCATCTTGAACTCTTTAGTCGGTTCATGCTCAGTGACCGACCGACTAGATTGAGATCTAGTCGGTCAGTAAATGAACACAGACCGACTAAATCTTGTCAGTAACTCTTGGATTCAGCCACTGTTTGCAACTAGTCGGTTCAAGCTCATTGACCGACCGACTAGATCGTGATCTAGTCGGTCAGTGCTTGAACTGTGACCGACTAGTTGTGCCAGGGGCTGTTTGGTCTTTTGCGAAATCGACCGACTTAAACTCAGTTTAGTCGATCGATTTTCATTCTAATCGATCGAAATCTCTTCTCTCTCCGCTCAAAACCCCGACCTCCCTCGAAACCCTTCGACTCCCGATCGATCTCCGGCCATTTTTCCGGCCATCTCCGTCGATCTCCTCCGTCGGCCCCTCATTCTAGGTGATCTCCTCTCCTCCTAGGGTTAGATTTCATTTCCTAGAGCTAGGGCTTGCTCGGGTTCTTAGGGTTCTTAGGGTTTGTTTATTTTTTTTCGGCTAGGGCTTCTTCGTTTGATCTCCTTGTCCCGTGTCTTGCTTCGACTATGGCAAGAACACGCATTCCGATCACTCCCTCTAGCCCCTCTCCGATGACCGTTGATCCAATCTCTTCGGATCCCGAGCATCCAAACCCTCCGAAGCGTAGAGCCAAGACCACCCATCCTTTGTCGTCTTCGCCTCCTCTCAAGAAGAAGAGGACGACGACCGCTAAACCTAGAGGTCAACCGAAACCCAAACCCAAGCCTAAGCCCAAGGCCAAAATTCTTGCTTCTGCATCTTCGTTTCATACTCCTACCGATTCCGATACGGAGTATAACCCCGAGACTGAGACTCATAGGGAACCCACTCCTCCTAGTCATCCCGAGTCTAGCACCCACCCTCGTTCGTCTACTCGAAAGCCTAAGGGAAAGGGTCCGATGCCGGTGGGCGGTGTCGATATTTCCTTATGTCGCGATGACCCTTTGTGTCTCGCGGCGTATAACCGTATCGAACATTGCCCGCTGCTTCTGGAGCATTTCGTCCAGTTTAGCGACTTCATAGGGTTAGCTGATCTTCTGTCGTCGTCGGGTCTTCTCGATTACCTTCGATATGACCCGAAGGCGAATCCTCACCCCTACCCTAGATTAGTGAAGCTTTTCTATGCGAATAGGATCCGGGGTCAGTACGATCAGACCCACTCTGTTGAGACGACCGTTTTGGGGACTCCTATAGTCCTCACTGCGGAAATCTTAGGAGAGATTTTGGGTATCTCTTCGTCTGGCCTTCTTCCGTCTGATATTTCGATAGATGATATTTCTTCTCTTGATCAGGCTATGCTTTCAGAGATTTTCCATCAGATCCCTCCTGCCATGATTGGCGTGCCTTCTAAATCTTTCAAGCCTAATGCGTGGGTCCTCAATCTGATTCTGAAGTCGTGCTTGCTTCCCAAGTACGGCTCCTCATCTTTACCTTCCCAGCCATTTTTGAAGCTTATCTATGCGATCTTCATGGGGAGCTCGATTAATTGGGCTCGAATTATACTCGATAAGATTGACTCTTTCGAGTGTATTCGAAAGTCCAATAAATCAGCTCATATCCCATTCCCATGCATGTTGACCCTCGTGTTTCGTCATTTTCGTGTCACGTTGCCTCGTGACGATGAGCGTCCCCTCGGTCCTCCCCTGAATGCGACGGCCGTCAAGAAATCTCTTGCGGCTCTTCGTCACGTTCAGAGGACGACACCTTCTGCGTCTGTCCCTGCCTCTGCCAGTGCCTCTGCCACTCCTGTTGCCACCCTTGATGATGTCCTACGGATACTTCGTCGTCACGAGTCCCGCTTGGCTCGTACCGAGGAGGTAGTCTGCCGTATGGCTCGTCAGATGGGTGTTGAGCTTCCTCCTTCCGTGTCTGAGGATGAGGAGTTTGATGAGATGGCTGAGGAGGACATTGAGGAGCTCTGTCGTGCTTCGACTCGTGCCCCCGAGGGCACTTCTGCTGGTACTGCTGCTGCTGGTACTTCCTCTTCGGCTCCTGGAGTTGCCACCTCTTCCGGTGTTCCAGAGCCATCTGCTGCAGTTCTTCAGCCTTCTGAGCCTGCTGCTGACCCAGTTTCCGAGCCTGCTCATGTATTTGCTGCTGCTGCTTCTGTCGAGACTCATGCTGCTGTTGCGCCTGTTGCTGAGATCTCGACTCCTGCCCCGACGATTCCATCAGTTGAGACACCTCTTCTCCCTGCAGATCCTGAGTCCACTCCGTCGACTGGACCCACGGACGCTGCAGATCCTGCCTCCTCCTCGTGATCGTCTGTTCCGAGGACTCTCCACTGCATTCTGGATGATATATGTTTAGTGAGAGTGTTTTGGGTTAGGATGGGGTTCAGAGATGCTTTGATGTATTTTTTTTGTGCTTTCTGGTTGTCGGTGTTGGATTTTATGATGATGATGATGTATTTCTTTTTGATGATCTGTAGCGCTTGATATGATGTATCTCATATATTCGATGTGATATTTTCTGGATGTACTCATGTTGTCTCTATATATATATATGTTCATCATCGTTCACTTTGTCTTTTATTCGTTGAATATTCGTTGAATTCATTTTTTGGATGTACTCATGCAAATTTGAATATTCGTTGAATTCATTTGAAATGTTACTTCGTCGCTCGACGCATAAAAACTTGGTTAAATAGATTTAAATTCTATAATTGAATATTAACCAAGAATATTGAATATTGGAGAGTATGTTTCTTTATTCAAGAAATGAATAAACATTTGGTATTTTTGATGATTTTGCTTATCATTGATTTTTATTGATAATGGAAAATTTGGCACACCTTATTTTGATTTCCACAATTTTCCCTTGGTGTCAAGTTGGTCCATTGTCTTTGTCTACGACTCCCGATGTTGGATTTTACATTTCCTAATTGTTGTCGTTATATGCCCCCCATTTTTGGGATAATGCCAAAGGGGGAGAGATAATGATAATAAATAGCGCAAATGAAAATTTAACTCAATTTCCAAGAATCTAGTTTGATATGTTAGATTCAGGGGGAGTTAAGATACATATAAGGATTTTTCAAAATCCGATATTTCAAAAATCAATTCACTCTGTTTATCTTACTCGTCTGCTTGATACAATTCATTTATATTCATTTTGGAATTAACGTATCATCAATGCAGGGGGAGTAAGTATTTTACATTTGTATTATTATCCTTGATTATTATTTATGTTGGTTTGTCATCACCAAAAAGGGGGAGAATGTTGAATATTGGACTCCCCGGATTTGGTTTTGGATGATGAGCAAACATAAATAATTCATGAACTAACAATTTGTGAGCGCAGTATTGGAGATCGTCGCCAATTTCACGCGAATATTCAAAGCGACATCTCAACACTTCCAAAAGCTCATATTCATGCCTAAAGCTTCGTTGAAGCTCTTGCGACGCTTTGGAAAATATGAAGATTCAATCGAAGCTATTGAAGACCGTTTATTAAGGTTTTATTTATAGTCTTTTAGTTTCGATTGATAGAATGTTAAGCCTTGAGTATATCTTACGTTCCTATCTTCATTACGCTCATTTCGTAGCTCTAGGATTCTTGCACAAGTTCACTCTAACTTCCTCGAAGCGTCGCGCTTCGATTCGGACTTTGTTGTGCATGTTAGTTGGTACAAGAACAAGTACTGACCGACTAGATGGTGATCTAGTCGGTCGGCCACTGTTCTTGGACCGACTAGTTTCTGTCAGTTAATTTCTTGGACTTTACTGTTTACAGTTAGTCGGTCTACGTTGACTCACCGACCGACTAGTTTGTGAACTAGTCGGTCAGTGATGCTTCTTTGACCGACTAGTTGTGACTTACTGTTCACTCTAAAATTCTCCTAAGCTACTGTTTACCGTTAGTCGGTCTAAGAACGTTTGATGACCGACTAGTTGACAATCTAGTCGGTCAACTTTTGTTCTTGGACCGACTAAGTCAACTTGCCTTCAGACTATGTTGTTTTGCCTCTTAGTCGGTCTACGTTCATTGGATGACCGACTAGTTGTGAAACTAGTCGGTCAGACAGTGTTCTTGGACCGACTAGTTTTCTAGGTCTGAAATTCTATCTCTTCTCAGATCTGCTCTTAGTCGGTCCATGCTGTTTGACTGACCGACTAGTTGATGAACTAGTCGGTCAGTGATTGTTCTTTGACCGACTAATTCTCACAGATTTCTATCCGTTGGAGAATGACCTAACTTGTTTTTATGGGACCCTATAAATACGAACCTAGGTCATTTCTATCTTAAAGAGAGCTGCCATTAAGAGATTCATTGAGTTCTAAAGAGATAGCCATTCTCCCTCAAATCTAAAGCTCTCTTCCTCACAAGAAACCCATTCTCTCTCATTTCTAGATCTAGAGAGAAGCTTGTTCTTGGTGAGCTCTTCAAGCTATTGCTTGATCCAAGTCTCCAACTCTTCCCTAGGCACCCATTGCTACTCATTTCCTTGGTGCTAGGGCTTGGTGACTTCATCTTCCTCAAATCCTTCATTCCACCTATTGGGTAAGAAAAACTCAAGGTATAGGATTTTGTGGTAAGAGTATTTATTTCATTTAAACTCTTTATATTGCTTATTGGCTCTCTCGGTTGTGAGAGAAGTTTGTGATCCCGGGTTGTGGGATTCACTTTGCCATTGCATGTATGATTTGATCTTGTGAAGGTTTTTCACAAGATATTCATAGTGGAAATCTTGAGTTAGGGTTTCTAACTCAAGTATCCGGAGGGGATCCGGGTGGTTGGGACGTAGGATCACCGGGAACAAGTCGGGGAGACTTGGGTGGATCCGAACCCATTAACATCGTTTGTTTGCTTTGTTAATTTCATTGTTGTCATTCAATTTAAGCTTCCGCAAATTGATTTGGTGGTTGTTTGCAATTTAATTTGGAATTATACGCCTTATTATTTTAAAGTACTATTCACCCCCCCTCTAGTACTTGTGCAGTAGCTGGTAGGGCATTACATTTGGTATCGGAGCCAGATTCTCAGCTATGTCTGCCAACGACAACAAGACCGTGCGTCCACCTTCCAACTATGACACCTTCAGGAACCGTGAAGGAGCATCTTCCGTGATGGAAGGACATTCCTCTACGAGGCCTCCATTCTTCAACGGTACCAACTACGGGTACTGGAAGTGTCGGATGGAAACCTTCCTCCGAAGTGCATCTTTATGGAGAACTACAATGAAGGAGTATATTGTACCCGAAGAAGAAGATTTTGAGAAATGGACTACCGCGGAGGTCGCCGCGGAGGTAAGCAATGCCAAGGCAATGAACGCCTTGCAATGTGCATTGGAGCCCGAGGATTTCAATAAGATATGCACATGTAAGAGTGCATATCAAATTTGGAACTCCCTCCTCATTCTACATGAAGGGACGAGTAGGGTAAGAGACTCTAAACTCGTAGTCGTAACCAAAGATTACGAAATGTTTCATATGCAACAGGGCGAGAAGATGAAAGAATATTACGCTCGTTTTGTTGACATAATAAACGAGTTAGAGGCCCTCGGCAAGATCTACACTCAAAAGGAGAAGTGCTTAAAGCTTATTGAAGGACTTCCCTCTTCTTGGGAAAAACGTACCTTCGCCATCGAGGAAGGTAATGACATGGACAAATATACCGTAGTTCAACTAATGGGTACTTTGATGTCATATGAGGTACGCAAAGATAGCAAGGTGAAGCTACAAGAAAAGATGAAGTCATATTTGAACCTAGATGCGCCTAAGAAAAAGGCGATTGCATTCAAGGCGGCTTCATCCACCTCTACCGATGATGAGAACTCGGAAGAAGAAATGGACATGGAATCCATTGCACTCATGGCAAAGAAGTTCAATCGCTTCTTCCGAAAGGGTAACTTCAAACAAAAATCTAAGTTTACATCTACTAACGCCTCTCCACCTTTGTGCTTTAAATGCAATAAGCCAGGACACATCAAAGCGGATTGTCCTCAAAACAAGCAAAAGGAGAAGTGGAAGGCGCCAAAGTATGACAAGTCCAAGAAGTACACAAAAGGAAACAAGAAGGGACTTGTCGGAGCTACCTTCACCGACTCCGAGGATTCCTCAAGCGGAGAGTCGGACGATGAGCACGTGGAGCAAGCACACATGTGTTTCATGGCAAGAGAGGAGCACGATCAAGGATCCTCCTCTTCCGATGATAGTGATGAAGAAAGCGATGAGGTAACGATGGATGATCTTAGGGATGCTAACACTCAACTTTGGTCAAAATATACTAAGTTAGTAAATAGATATACTAAGGTAAAAGATGACCTAGCTAGCATTCAAACATCGCCTAAGACTATCATCACCAACAACGACACCGTTGTTGAAGAGTTAAGAAATGAGATTGTAAATCTCAAATCTAAACTTGAACATGTTAGCATTGAGGATGCGGAAGAACATGAGATAGCGGATTTAACTTCTCAAAACTCGACTTTGAGTATTGAGAACGAGAATCTTAAATCTCGTGTTTATGTGCTCACTTCGCAAATATCCACTTTGGATACTTCCTTGCGTTCTCTCAAAGAGAAATATGAGAACACATTGGGCCGAATCAACGAATTCAACAAGGGTAAAGGCCATTTGGATAATATCCTAAAAGATTTACTTCCGGCCAAACACCACATTGGCTTGGGGTATATGATGGGAAATTCTTCCAAGTCGGTCACTACTTTTGTTAGGCCAACTTCCGAAGCCTCAACTAGTGGGAGCAAACACTCTATTGGTAGTTCATCTACCAATGGTGCTTTCACCTCGTCCACACCCTCTTTCGGAAAGAAACCCACATTGGGTGGACCTCCAAAGAAGGGGCATGCTTTTATGTACACCAATTCCATGCCACGTAGGAACACACGTCCTACTCCACCGTCTCACACTTATGATGATTTTTATGCAACACATTCCCGGGCACGTGCACACCAAGTGAGACACCCTCACGCACGTGTTCCCACACATGCATATGTACACCCACCTCATCATATGAATAATTCTCGTCGTGCACCATTCCATCATGTCCCGTATGCCTATCCACAACATGCATCACGTAGAAATCAACGTCGCATGCATGCACCCAATAGGATGATGGCTCCCAAAGTTTTCACTATTTGGAGCCCAAAGGACACAAGCATGGACGAAAAACAAATATATATGAATGCTTATTTTTCGGATGTTGTGCATAGTAAGAATTATGTGGGGAAGTCTAAGTCCACTTGGACTTGGCTTCCAAAGGTCTAATCCCTTGGACCCAATGACCTTGGGTACCATGATATGGAAGTTTCTATCTTTAGGTACTCAAGGAAAAGAAAAAGGGAAGGAGCAACAAATTTAAATTTAGCTCCAAAGGGAATTGGATACTCGATAGCGGGTGTTCCAAACACATGACGGGTGACGCTCGATTGCTCTCCGGAGTGGTTCCCATTGCGAATGGAAACCGCGTCGTATTTGGAGGCAACGAGAGCGGAACCATCATAGGTGTTGGTAAAGTCGGTAACCCTTCTAAACCCCTAATTAGTGATGTTTATCTTGTTAGTGGTTTAAATCATAATCTTATTTCAATAAGTCAACTTTGTGACAAAGGTTACAAAGTTAGCTTTGCGAAAGGATTGTGTCATATTTTAAGAAAGGATAATGAAAAATTATTATTTTCCGGAACTCGTCGTAAAGACATTTATATTTTGGATCTTCCTAAGTCATATGAACAATGTCTCGTTGCCAACACAAGTGAACAACACTTATGGCATCGACGCTTTGGACATGTGAACTTTGGAACACTATATAAGCTTTCAAAATTGAATTCTATTAAAGGTTTTCCGAAGCTTGTTTTTGAAAAGAAAAGTTTTTGTGATTGTTGTCAACGCGGCAAGCTTCCTAAATCTTCATTTAAACCTAAGAAAAGCATCTCTACAAAACGGCCACTAGAGCTATTACATCTAGATTTATTTGGGCCAACTAGAGTAGCTTCCTTAGGAAATGCAAGGTATGGACTTGTCATCGTAGATGACTATTCAAGATTTACTTGGGTATTTTCATTGTGTAATAAAAATGAAGCTTTTGAAAACTTCACAATTTTTGTTAAGAAAGTACAAAATCTCTTAGGAACCACCATTGTCACTATTCGTAGTGATCATGGAGGTGAATTTGAGAATGAGTCTTTTGAGACATTTTGTGATGAAGTTGGTATTACTCACACCTTCTCTTTCCCTCGTGCACCTCCTCAAAATGGTGTAGTTGAGAGAAAGAATAGGACGCTAGTGGAGTGTGCTCGCACTATGCTTGATGATAGCCAACTTGGCCATCAATTTTGGGCGGAAGCGGTACACACCGCTTGCTATGTGTTTAATAGAATACTTTTGAGGCCCGGCACTAAACAAACTTGTTATGAATTGTTGTTTGGTAGGTTGCCTCAAGTTAAACATTTTCGTGTTTTCGGTTCGAAATGTTTTATTAAGAACACATATGGTTGTTTGGACAAATTCGATCCAAGATCCGATGAGGGGATCTTTGTTGGATACTCTACGCGTAGCAAAGCATACCGGATATTCAACAAACGAACCTCAACGATCGAGGAGTCGCTTCATGTCTCATTTAATGAAGGATTTGTTCCAACTAGAATTTCAAATGATAATGATTCTTTGGATGTTTTATGTGATTCGTTTGATAATTCTAAGTCTAATGATTCTATTGATTCTATTGAGACTAACCCAACTAATGAAGTTGTTGAGAATGTTCCTAGTGATCAAGGTATTCCCAAACGGCTTCATTCGGTTCGTGACCATCCCCATGAGCAAGTCATTGGCAATATCTATGATAGTGTCAAGACGAGATCGCAAGTTCACCACTTCGCAAATTGTGCCTTTGTCTCATCGATAGAGCCAAAGAATATTAATGAAGCATGCGAAGATAGCGCTTGGATCTTAGCCATGGAGGAGGAGCTCATTCAATTCGAGAGGAATGAGGTATGGGAGCTCGTTCCATTGCCATCGAAGAACCACACCGTCATAGGGACAAAGTGGATTTTCAAGAACAAAACCGACGAAAACCAAGTCGTCGTCCGGAACAAAGCTCGGTTAGTAGCTCAAGGCTATCGACAAGAGGAAGGTATTGATTTCGAAGAATCCTTCGCTCCGGTAGCTAGATTAGAATCAATTAGATTACTTTTGTCTTTTGCATGCCATAAGAATTTTAAACTATTTCAAATGGATGTTAAAAGTGCATTTTTAAACGGAGATGTAGTTGAGGAAGTTTACGTTTCTCAACCTCCGGGCTTCATAAATGAAAAATTTCCAAATCACGTTTTTAAACTAAAGAAAGCTCTTTATGGTTTGAGACAAGCTCCTCGAGCTTGGTATGATCGCCTAAAGAATTTTCTTTTGGATTTGAATTTTAAAATGGGCGAAGCCGATTCAACACTTTTTATTAAGCATGCGAATAATGATATATTATTAGTACAAATTTATGTTGATGATATCATTTTCGGTGCTACTAACTTCACTCTTTGCGAAGAGTTTTCTAATGTTATGAAGGAACAATTTGAGATGAGCCACATGGGCGAGCTCAAATATTTCTTAGGTCTCCAAATTCGCCAAATGAACGATGCAATCTTCATCCACCAAACGAAGTACACGGTGGAGTTGCTAAAGCGATTTGGAATGGAGAATGCCTCCGGGAAAAAGACTCCGATGAGCACGACTACGCATCTTGACAAGGATACGGGCGGTAAGGATGTAGACATTCGTCTATATCGAGGTATGATAGGTAGTTTGCTTTATCTTACCGCAAGTAGGCCCGATATTATGTTTGCCGTATGTATATGTGCTCGTTATCAGTCTCAACCTAAGGAGTCTCACTTAGTAGCGGTAAAGCGTATTTTTCGCTATCTAAGTTACACATTAGATTTTGGATTACTTTATCCGAGATCTAGCACATATGAGTTAGTCTCATATAGTGACGCTGATTATGCGGGATGCAAATCCGACAGGAAAAGTACTAGTGGCACTTGCCATTTTCTAGGAAATTCTCTTGTCTCTTGGTTTTCCAAGAAGCAAAATTCGGTTTCACTTTCAACCACCGAGGCGGAATATATTGCCGCCGGTGCCGCTTGTGCCCAGGTTCTTTGGATGAGACACACATTGAAGGATTTTGGTATTCATTGTGATACTAGCCCTATCATGGTGGATAACCAAAGTGCTATTTGTCTTTCAAAGAATCCGGTGCACCATTCCCGATCGAAACACATAGATGTCCGACACCATTTCTTAGATGATCATGTTGCTAAAAAGGACATCATTTTAGTGTACGTTGAAACCCAAAAGCAAATCGCCGATATTTTCACGAAACCCCTAAAGGAGGACTCCTTTGTGCGGTTGCGTCGAGAATTGGGGATTATGGGTGAATCCGAGATATAGGATTCATATTTCATTCAATTATCTTGCATGCTTCTATATTTCGCGTTATTTCAATCATGATAGATTTATAGAATTTTTGAGAATTTTATGTAATTTGTTTGAATTTATGATCGAAATCGTATCTCAATGTCTATTTAAGATTTCGACGTTTAATGGGGTAGTTTAAATGAGTATTGAGAGTTTTACGATATATCGTCCAAGTGTTTTGAGGAGAGAACTTGATTATCATTTTTTGGACTTTGTTAGTCGGTATCAGTTCAACCACCAACCGACTAGATGTTCATCTAGTCGGTTAGTAGAAGAACTTACACCGACTAACTCAAGCTTATTGAGTTTCCTTTCCATCTTGAACTCTTTAGTCGGTTCATGCTCAGTGACCGACCGACTAGATTGAGATCTAGTCGGTCAGTAAATGAACACAGACCGACTAAATCTTGTCAGTAACTCTTGGATTCAGCCACTGTTTGCAACTAGTCGGTTCAAGCTCATTGACCGACCGACTAGATCGTGATCTAGTCGGTCAGTGCTTGAACTGTGACCGACTAGTTGTGCCAGGGGCTGTTTGGTCTTTTGCGAAATCGACCGACTTAAACTCAGTTTAGTCGATCGATTTTCATTCTAATCGATCGAAATCTCTTCTCTCTCCGCTCAAAACCCCGACCTCCCTCGGTTGTGAGAGTGTGGTTGTGATCCCGGGTTGTGGGAGTCACAAATTACTTTGTGTATGATTTGACTTGTGAAGGTTTTTCACAAGTATTTCATAGTGGAAATCTTGAGTTAGGGTTTCTAACTCAAGTATCTGGAGGGGATCCGGGTGGTTGGGACGTAGGATCACCGGGAACAAGTCGGGGAGACTTGGGTGGATCCGAACCCAGTAATATCTATTGTTAGCATTGTTAATTTTGTTGTTGTCTTCAATTTAAGCTTCCGCAAATTGATTTGGTAGTTGTTTACACGATAATTAGGAATTATACTCCTCGTTATTTTTAAAGTACTATTCACCCCCCCTCTAGTACTTGTGCAGTAGCTTGTAGGGCATTACATTTGGTATCAGAGCCAGATACTTAGCTATGTCTGCCAACGACAACAAGACAGTGCGTCCACCTTCCGACTATGGCACCTTCAGGAACCGTGAAGGAGCATCTTCGGTGATGGAAGGACATTCCTCAACGAGGCCTCCATTCTTCAACGGTACCAACTACGGGTACTGGAAATGCCGGATGGAAACTTTCCTCCGGAGTGCACTCTATGGAGGACCACGATGAAGGAATACGTCGAGCCCGCCGAAGAAGACTTTGAGAAATGGACAACCGCGGAGGTCGCCGCGGAGGTAAGCAATGCCAAGGCAATGAATGCCTTGCAATGCGCATTGGAACCCGAGAACTTCAATAAGATATGCACATGTAAGAGTGCATATCAAATTTGGAACTCCCTCCTCATACTACATGAAGGGACGAGTAGGGTAAGAGACTCTAAACTCGTTGTTGTTAACAAAGATTACGAAATGTTTCATATGCAACAGGGCGAGAAGATGAAGGAGTATTACGCTCGCTTCGTCAACATCATAAACGAGTTGGAGGCTCTCGGCAAAACCTACACCCAAAAGGAGAAGTGTTCGAAGCTTATCGAAGGACTTCCTTCTTCTTGGGAAAAGCGTACCTTCGCCATCGAGGAAGGTAATGATATGAATAAGTACACCGTAGTTCAACTAATGGGTACTTTAATGTCATACGAGGTACGCAAGGATAGCAAGTTAAAATTGCAGGAAAAGATGAAGTCCTACCTAAAGCAAGACGAGCCAAAGAAGAAGGCTATTGCTTTCAAGGCCGCTCCATCCACATCCACATCAACCGATGATGAAGACTCGGAAAACGAGTTGGACTTGGAGTCCATGGAACTCATGGCCAAGAAGTTCAACCGTTTCTTCCGAAAAGGTAACTATAAGAACAAAGCTAAATTTGGTTCTTCTAACGCCTCCTCCTCTCCTTTGTGTTTCAAGTGCAATAAGCCAGGACACATGAAAGCGGAGTGTCCTCTAAATAAGCAAAAGGAGAAGTGGAAGGCGCCGAAATTCGATAAGTCCAAGAAGTACAAGAAAGGGAACAAAAAGGGGCTTGTCGGGGCAACATTCACCGACTCCGAGGATTCCTCAAGCGGAGAGTCGGACTATGAGCAAGTGGAGCAAGCACACATGTGCTTCATGGCAAGAGAGGAGAATGATCAATGATCTTCCTCTTCCGATGATAGCGACAACGAAGGCGATGAGGTAACTATGGATGACCTTAGGAATGCTAATTCTCAATTATGGTCTAAGTATACTAAATTAGTAAATAGGTATACTAAAGTAAAAGATGACCTAGCTAGCATTCAAACCTCGCCTAAAACTATCATCACCAACAACGACACCGTTGTTGAAGGGTTGAGGAATGAGATTGTTAATCTCAAGACTCAACTTGAACATGTTAGCATTGAAGATCCGGAGGAGCACAAGATAGCGGATTTGACTTCTCAAAAATCGACTTTGAGTATTGAGAATGAGAATCTTAAATCTCGTGTTTAAGTGCTCACATCGCAAGTATCCAATTTGGATACTTCTATGCGTTCTCTCACCGAGAAATATGAGAACACATTAGGCCGAATTAATAAATTCAATAAGGGTAAGGACCATTTGGATAAAATCCTAAGTGACTTACTTCCGGCCAATCACCACATTGGCTTGGGGTATACGATGGGAAGTTCATCCAAATCGGCCACTACTTTTGTTAGGCCAACTTTCGGTGACTCAATGAGTTGTAGCAAACACTCTATTGGTAGTTCTTCTACCAATGGTGCTTCCACCTCGTCCACAGCCTCTTTCGGAAAGAAACCCACTTTGGGTGGACCTCCAAAGAAGGGGCATGCTTATATGTACACCAATACTAGCCACGTAGGAACACACGTCCTACTCCACCGGCTCACACATATGATGATTTTTATGCAACACATTCACGGGCACGTGCACACCATGTGAGACACCCTCACGCACGTGTTCCCACACATGCATATGTTCACCCACATCATCGTATGAATAACTATCCACATGCACCATTCCATCATGTTCCTTATGCCTATCCACAACATGCATCACGTAGAAATCAACGTCGCATGCATGCACCCAATAGGATGAGGGCTCCCAAGATTTTCACTATTTGGAGCCCAAAGGACACAAGCATGGATGAAAAACAAGTTTACATGAATGCTTATTTTTCGGATGTTGTGCATAGTAGAAATTATGTGGGGAAGTCTAAGTCCAATTGGACTTGGCTTCCAAAGGTCTAATCTTTTGGACCCAATGACCTTGGGTACCATGATATGAAATAATCTATCTTTATGTACTCAAGGAAAAGAAAAAGAAAAGGAGCAACAAATTTAAATTTAGCTCCAAGGGGAATTGGATACTCGATATCGGGTGTTCAAAACACATGACGGGTGACGCTCAATTGCTCTCCGGAGTGGTTCCCATTGCAAATGGAAACCGCATCGTATTTGGAGGCAACGAGAGCGGAACCATCATAGGTGTTGGTAAAGTGGGTAATCCTTCTAAACCCATTATATGTGATGTTTACCTTGTTAAAGGATTAAACCACAATCTTATTTCAATAAGTCAACTTTGTGACAAAGGTTACAAAGTTAACTTTGCGAAAGGAATGTGCCATATTTTAAGAAAAGATAATAATGAATTATTGTTTTCCGGTACACGCCATAAGGATATATATATCCTAGATCTTCCAAGATCACATGAACAATGTCTTATTGCCAACACAAGTGAACAACACTTATGGCATCGACGTTTTGGTCATGTGAACTTTGGAACACTTTTTAAGCTTTCCAAGTTAAATTCTATTAGAGGCTTCCCTAAGCTTGTCTTTCAAAAGAAAAGCTTTTGTGACTCGTGTCAACGAGGCAAGCTTCCAAAATCTTCATTTAAACCTAAGAAAAGCATTTCTTCTAAGCGGCCTCTAGAGCTATTACATCTAGATTTATTTGGGCCAACTAGACTTGCTTCATTAGGTAATGCTAGATATGGACTTGTCATCGTTGATGACTTTTCTAGGGTTACTTGGGTATTTTCATTGTGTAATAAAAATGAAGCTTTTGAAAACTTCACAATTTTTGTTAAGAAAGTACAAAATCTCTTAGGAACCACCATTGTCACTATTCGTAGTGATCAGGGAGGTGAATTTGAGAATGAGTATTTTGAGACATTTTGTGATGAAGTTGGTATTACACACACCTTCTCTTTCCCTCGTGCACCTCCTCAAAATGGTGTAGTTGAGAGAAAGAATAGGACGCTAGTGGAGTGTGCTCGCACTATGCTTGATGATAGCCAACTTGGCCATCAATTTTGGGCGGAAGCGGTACACACCGCTTGCTATGTGTTTAATAGAATACTTTTGAGGCCCGGCACTAAACAAACTTGTTATGAATTGTTGTTTGGTAGGTTGCCTCAAGTTAAACATTTTCATGTTTTTGGTTCAAAATGTTTTATTAAGAACACGTATGGTAGTTTGGATAAATTCGATCCAAGATTCGATGAGGGGATTTTATTTGGATATTCTTCGCGTAGCAAAGCCTACCGGATATTCAACAAACGAACCTCAACGATCGAGGAATCGCTTCATGTGTCATTTAATGAAGGATTTGTTCCAACTAGAATTACTAATGATGATGACTCTATGGATGTCTTATGTGATTCAATTGGTAATTCTAACTCTAATGATTCTATTGATTCTATTGAGACTAACCCGTCTAATGAAGTTGTTGAGAATGTTCCTAGTGATCAAGGTATTCCCAAACGGCTTCATACCATTCGTGACCATCCTCATGAGCAAGTCATTGGCAATATCCATGATAGGGTCAAGACGAGATCGCAAGTAAACTACTTCGCTCATTGTGCCTTTGCCTCCTAGATAGAGCCAACGAATGTTAATGAAGCATGCGAAGATAGCGCTTGGATCTTAGCCATGGAGGAGGACTCATTCAATTCGAGAGGAATGAAGTTTGGGAGCTTATTCCATTGCCATCGAAGAACCACACCGTCATAGGGACAAAGTGGATCTTCAAGAACAAAACCGACGAAAACCAAGTCGTCGTCCGGAACAAAGCTCGGTTAGTTGCTCAAGGCTACCGTCAAGAGGAAGGTATTGATTTCGAAGAATCCTTCGCTCCGGTAGCTAGATTAGAATCAATTAGATTATTATTGTCTTTTGCATGCCATAAGGATTTTAAATTATTTCAAATGGATGTTAAAAGTGCATTTTTAAATGGAGATGTTGTTGAGGAAGTTTACGTTTCTCAACCTTCGGGTTTTATTAATGAAAAATTTCCAAATCATGTTTTTAAACTAAAGAAAGCGCTTTACGGCTTGAGACAAGCTCCTCGAGCTTGGTATGATCGCCTAAAGAATTTTCTTTTGGATTTGAATTTTAAAATTGGAGAAGCCGATTCTACACTTTTTGTTAAGCATTCGAATAATGATATAATTTTAGTTCAAATATATGTTGATGATATCATTTTCGGTGCTACTAACTTTGCTCTTTGCGAAGAGTTTTCTAATGTGATGAAGGATCAATTTGAGATGAGCCACATGGGTGAGCTCAAATATTTCTTAGGCCTCCAAATTCGCCAAATGGACGATGCAATCCTCATCCACCAAACGAAGTACACGGTGGAGTTGCTAAAGCGATTTGGAATGGAGAATGCCTCCGGAAAGAAGACTCCAATGAGCACGACTACGCATCTTGATAAGGATACGGGCGGTAAGGATGTAGACATTCGTCTATATCGAGGTATGATAGGCAGTTTACTTTATCTTACCGCAAGTAGGCCCGATATTATGTTTGTCGTATGCGTATGTGCTCGTTATCAGTCTCAACCTAAGGAGTCTCACTTAGTAGCGGTAAAACGTATTTTCCGTTATCTAAGTTATACACTTGATTTTGGATTACTCTATCCAAAATCTAGCACGTATGAGTTAATCTCATATAGTGATGCCGATTATGCGGGAAGCAAATCCGACAGGAAAAGTACTAGTGGCACTTGCTATTTTATAGGAAATTCCCTTGTCTCTTGGTTTTCCAAGAAGCAAAATTCCGTATCACTTTCAACCACCGAGGCGGAATACATTGCCGCCGGTGCCGCGTGTGCTCAAGTTCTTTGGATGAGACACACACTTAAAGACTTTGGTATAAACTGTGATACTTGCCCTATCATGGTTGACAACCAAAGTGCAATATGTCTTTCCAATAACCCGGTACACCATTCCCGTTCGAAACACATAGATGTCCGACACCATTTCTTAGATGATCATGTTGCTAAAAAGGACATCATATTAGTGTATGTTGAAATCCAGAAGCAAATCGCCGATATTTTCACGAAACCCCTAAAGGAGGACTCCTTTGTGCGGTTGCGTCGAGAATTGGGGATTATGGGCGAATCCGAGATATAGGATTCATTTTTATTCAATATTCTTGCATGCTATTCTATTCGTTATATTTGCTCATGCTTGAAGTATTGAAATTTTCTGGATTTTTGTTGAATTTTCGGAATTTTCGCTCGATTTGTGCGTAATCGTCAAATTTCAGATTTTCGATGTTTAATGGGTTAGTATAATGATTAATGAGAGTATTTTGATGTTTCATCCAAGAGTGATTAGGAGATAAATCAAAGTTCCTAGATTTTCAATTTTTGGACCTCTTTAGTCGGTTCATGTTCAGTGACCGACCGACAAGATTGAGATCTAGTCGGTCAGTAAATGAACACAGACCGACTAATTCTTGTCAGTTAACTTGGGTTCTGTCACTGTTTACAACTAGTCGGTTCAAGCTCATTGACCGACCGACTAGATCGTGATCTAGTCGGTCAGTGCTTGAAACTGAGTCCGACTAGTTGTGACGGGGGCAATTACGTCTTTTGGCTTCTAATCGACTTATTTAGTCATCTCGACCGACTATTTTCTCTTTTAGTCGATCGAAAACCCCTTCTCAGCTCAAAACCCCCCCGACCCTTCGTCTTCCTCCCTCTCCCGTCGCCGTTTTCCGACCACATCTCCGGCCGTTTTCCGTCGACCTCCTCCTAGGGTAAACCCCCCCCCTCTCCCATCTCCTGTCTAGGGTTAGTTTCATGTTCCTAGAGTTAGGGTTAGATCATTTCCTTTAGGGTTTCTATTGATTTCGATTCCTAGGGTTTGCTAGGGTTCCGGCTATCTAGGGTTTTTCCGATCTCTTGCGTCGTGTCGTGCCGCGAATATGGCTCATACACGTATCCCGATCACTCCCTCTAGCCCCTCACCGATGATCATAGAACATACCCCTACGGTTCCCGATCAACCTACGCGAACCCCTCCTAGACGTCGTTCGAAAACCACCCAACCCTCTTCGTCTTCGCCTCCTCTTAAGCGTAAGAGGACGGCGACTGCGAAACCCCGTGCCCGATCTCAGCCCATGCCCAAGCCAGTAATTTTCCGTGCTCCCACTCCACCCGGTGCTTCAGATTCCGACACCGAGTATTTTCCCGAGCCTGAGACTCATAGGGAACCCACTCCTCCTACCCATCCTGAGTCTAGCTCCCGACCATATAAGTCTACCCGTAAGCCTAAGGGAAAGGCTCCGATGCCGGTAGGCGGTGTCGATATCTCGTTGTGTCGCGACGACCCTTTGTGTCTCGCGGCTTACAACCGTATCGAACATTGCCCACTGCTTCTGGAGCATTTCATCCAGATTAGTGACTTCATAGGGCTAGCTGATCTTCTGTCGTCTTCGGGTCTTATCGATTACCTTCGATATGATCCTAAGGCGAATCCTTACCCCTACCCTCGTTTAGTAAAACTATCATATGCCAATAGGATACGGGGTCAGTACGATGCGACCCACTCTGTTGAGACGACTGTTTTGGGGACTCCTATAGTCCTCACAGCAGAAATCTTAGGAGAGATTTTGGGTTTCTCCTCGTCTGGCCTCCTCCCCTCAGACATTTCTGTTGATGATATTTCTTCCCTAGATCAGACCATCCTTTCTGAGATTTTCCATCCGATTCCTCCCGCCATGATTGGCGTTCCCTCCAATTCCTTCAAGCCTAATGCATGGGTCCTGAATTTGATTCTGAAGTCGGGCTTGCTTCCCAAGTACGGCTCCTCATCTCTACCGTCCCAGCCCTTCTTGAAGTTGATCTACGCTATTTTCATGGGGAGCTCAATTAACTGGGCTCGCATTATACTCGATAAGATGGACTCTTTCGAGTGTATTCGCAAGTCCACGAAATCGGCTCATATCCCCTTTCCGTGCTTGTTGACTCTGGTATTCTGTCACTTCCGTGTCACATTGCCTCCTGACGATGAGCGTCCACTTGGTCCTCCCTTAAATGTGACGGCCGTCAAGAAGTCTCTTGCGGCGCTCCGTCACGTTCAGAGGACGACACCTTCAGCGTCTGCCTCTGCCTCTGCCTCTGCTGCTCCCTCTACCACTCTTGCAGATGTCGTTCGTTCGATCCGTCGTTTGGAGTCTCGTCAGGCTCGTTCTGAGGAGATTCTCTGCCGTATCGCTCGACATCTTGATATTGAGGTCCCTCTGTCTTTCTCTGACGAGGATGAGTTGGATGAGGAGGACATTGAGGAGCTTTGTCGTGTTTCCACTCGTGCCCCCGAGGGCACTTCTGGTGCTGCTGCTGCTGCTTCGTCTGCTGGTGCCCCCGAGAGCACACCTGTTGCCACCACTCCTGCGGTGGATGCTCCGACTGGTGCTCCCGAGGCCACTACTGTTGCTGCTCTAGAGATTGCCACTTCTGCCGTCGATCCCGTTGACCTTCCAGATGTTCCTGTGACCACCACTTCTCCTGCAGAGCCTGCTGCTGCTACTGCAGATCCTGCCGCTTCCTCTTGAGCTTCCTCGAGGACTCTCCGATGCTCCTTGGATGATACATCTAGTGTGAGAGAGTTTGGTTAGGATAGAGTGGGGTTTTGGATCATTTTGATGTATTTTGATACTTTTGATGATGTATTTTGATGTACTTTGATGATGTTGTATGTTATGTGACACTCTGATATCTGTTTGATATGATGATATATTTTGTGCCCCGATCGGTGGATCGCTGTTTTGTATGTCAGTGATGTTTATTTTTGATGTACTCTGGTTCATTTATATATATATATATATATACATCGACGTTGACATTTCATTCTATTGTGCACAATTTATAATTTCTTTTATGTCTCTGATGTTTGATTTCTTCGCTCGACGATATTAACTTTGGTTTAATAGAAATTTCCTCTATAGAAACATAGAATTGTTTTCCATGCACTAAATTAACCAGGAATGTTGATATTGGAGAGTATTTTCGACTATGGTTTGAGTTTTGATGAGTTCGTTTTACGATTTTCGACTATGGTTTCATTGACACGCCTTGATTTTATTCGTATTTTTTTTTTGGTGTCACTTGAACCGTCGTCGTATTCTACGACTCCCGTGCTTTTTATTTGAAGCCATTGTTGTTGTCGTTGTTCTCCTCCCACTCTTTTTGCTTATGCCAAAGGGGGAGAGATATAATAATAACGATGTGCTAAATGATAATTTAAAGCATTTTTCCAAGAATCTAACTTGATATGTTAGATTCAGGGGGAGTTAAGATATATAAATGGATTTTCAAATCCGATATTTCAATAACCTACATTTGGTATTCGATATTTCAATAATCGATTTTCATTTTATATACTTCACTCGTCTGCTTGATGCGTATTATTATTGTTTAAATTGGAATTAACGTGTCATCAATGCAGGGGGAGTAAGTAAATTTCATTTGAATTATTATTTTTTATTATTATTTATGTTGGTTTGTCATCACCAAAAAGGGGGAGAATGTTGGATATTGGACTCCCCAGATTTGGTTTTGGATGATGAACAAACATAAATATATCGTGAACTAACACTTTGTGAGCGCAGTTATGGAGATCGTCGCCAAATTCATATGAATATCAATTACGACGTCTCAAGACGTCTCAAAGCACGTGATCGTATGCCTAAAGCTTCGTTGAAGCTTATGGACCAATTTAGAAGTCATGAAGATTTGATTGAAGCTATTGAAGACGGTATTGTCGAGTTTTATTTATAGTCTTTAAGCTTCTTTCGTAGAATGTTAAGCCTTGAGTAGGTCTTACGGTTTAAATCTTCATGACGCTCATATCTTAGCTCTAGGATCTTAGTAGAAGTCCATACAATCTTTCCCGAAGCTTCGCGCTTCGATTCGCGACTTCTTGTGCATGTTAGTTGGTTCAAGAAGAAGAACTGACCGACTAGATGGTGATCTAGTCGGTCGGCAAAGCGTCTTGGACCGACTAGTTTTTGTCAGTCATTTCCAAGCTCTTTACTGTTTACAGTTAGTCGGTCTAAGTTGACTCACCGACCGACTAGTTTGTGAACTAGTTGGTCAGTGATGCTTCTGTGACCGACTAGTTGAGCTTTCCCTGTACATGCACATTTGAGCCTGAGCTACTGTTTATCATTAGTCGGTCTATGCTCATTTGGCGACCGACTAGTTGATGAACTAGTCGGTCAACTTTCCTTCTTGGACCGACTAGTTTAGCTTTACTGTACATGCCATTTTTCACCTAACTTACTGTTTATCGTTAGTCGGTCTATGCTCATTTGGCGACCGACTAGTTGGTGAATTAGTCGGTCAACATTTGTTCTTGGACCGACTAAGTCTATTTGTGCTCAGACTTCAGTTTTATCTGTTAGTCGGTCTCAGTTGAGTAACCGACCGACTAGTTGTGAAACTAGTCGGTCAGCTACTCTTCTTGGACCGACTAGTTCCTTTTGTCTGTGCTTCAACCTTTTGGCTGTTCTTCCATTAGTCGGTCTACGTTAATTGGCCGACCGACTAGTTGATGAACTAGTCGGTCGGTGGTTGTTCTTTGACCGACTAGTTGGGTTCAGGAAAGAGCCGTTGGAGCATTAATTGAAACGTTTTTCTTTCTCTCTCTCCTCTATCCTATAAATAATTGATGGGCTGCATTCATTGAAGTCAAGGCTGATATTATTGCAAGTTTAGATATCAAGAGAAATCATTCCAAGCTCATTCAAAGCTCTTTCATTCCATTCAATAATCTCTCCTCACTCTTACTTCCAAAGAGAGATTCACTGAGTGTGAAGCCTTCCAAGCCAAGTGCTTGATTCTAGGTCACCAACATCCCCATAGCTCTCCATCGCTGATCTACATCTTGGAGCTATGGTTTGGTGCCACTTCTTCTTCCTCAAAATCATCCTTGCCCTAATTCGTAAGCATTACTCAAGGCATAGGTATTTTGTCGGTAAGAAGTTTCTTATTTCATTTCAATTTCATATTGTAAGTTTCACTCTCGGTTGTGAGAGTGTGGTTGTGATACCGGGTTGTGGGAGTCACAAATTACTTTGTGTATGATTTGACTTGTGAAGGTTTTTCACAAGTATTTCATAGTGGAAATCTTGAGTTAGGGTTTCTAACTCAAGTATCCGGAGGGGATCCGGGTGGTTGGGACGTAGGATCACCGGGAACAAGTCGGGGAGACTTGGGTGGATCCGAACCCAGTAATATCTATTGTTAGCATTGTTAATTTTGTTGTTGTCTTCAATTTAAGCTTCCGCAAATTGATTTGGTAGTTGTTTGCACGATAATTAGGAATTATACTCCTCGTTGTTTTTAAAGTACTATTCACCCCCCCCCCCCCTCTAGTACTTGTGCAGTAGCTTGTAGGGCATTACAAAGTGGTGTTCAGATCTGAGTTGGTTTTCCTCTTCTTGATTTCTGATTTCAAAAAATCAGTTTGGGATTGATTGTATTTGTTGGAGGGGCTGATTTTGAGTTTTGATGAAATTGGTTCTGGGAATTTGTTTCATGTTTTGAGAAACTTGTGGAGGATGATGGTTACAGACTTGATTCGGATTTGGGAAATTGTTTGATGGCGGATTTGTTTGCAGGAGAATTTCTTGCAGGAGAGGAGATGTTGCCCATGCTGTTGAAATACAACAATGAAGGGGACAACTCGAATGAGGCGAGAGCTGGAGGTGGGGGAATGGATTGAAATGTATATTGGATCTCAACTGCCCATACGGTGGAAACCAATTAGATAGGTTAATTAATTAGTAACTTAATTAGGGTAACTAATTTGTGTTAAAGTTAATAACTCATGGCATGGAAAAAAAAAATTTAAAGTCATCGATGTGCTCGCATCGGTGCACAAAAATAGAACTCGCACACGAAAACATCCGGACGATCAAAACAAGTACGTGCACACAATAATTAACACGCCTAGAAAAATACCGATGTTACATTCTACCCACATTAAGAACAATTCCGCCCTCGGAATTCCTCAGTATTTAAGTTCATTAAGAGATGCTGATAATACGTATGCATCTCATCGTATTTATGAGGTAAACTATGGTCTGAAAATACTTCAAGATGAAGAAATGAAACTAGTTAGGAAGTGATACAAGTGACGAGGTTAAGACTAAATGTTGAAAAGGGTTTCAGATGGTTATGCACCATCGATGGCCTTAACCATTAGTGGACAAGTAAACATGGCTATAGACGACTACCCACGAATTTGCACAAAAGATATCAAGGACAAAGGTGAGTGAAAAAGAAATGAAAAGAATTATATGTTTATAATTGCAATTCTAACAACATATAACTTCAATCAAGTGCTCCTAAAATAAATCATCACTGCTCATCTCACCACTGAATAATGCTACGACTATAATCACATCCTAACACTTAACTATATATCCAATTTTACTGTTTGAATTTTAACTCATAGTTCTCGCTTTAATCAATACTTGTACAAAACAACCTTAAAAGGAAAACTCTAAATATCCTCAATCAATACACTTGCAAATATTCTACTTATTTTTGTGGTCTCCATGAATCATGGTGTACCTTCATAGGTACTCTTAGCTGTTACTAATCTGAATTTCAAATCTGTAATGTACTCGTCCTCTTGTGTATTACTCATAAAAAGGAAACTCAATTGAATCCGTTAGGCATGTGTATTATCCAAATGTAAGTCTTGAACACATCATTCTATTATTAACATATAACATGGGATAATCTAAATTCGTTGTGTTCATAATCAACTAATCACAACTACCCTTATATCATCTCACACTATGTCTAACTGAAACATAATCCTATAACAATAATAATCATATCTAATGCTCTAATAATATGACGATTAACACCGCTGATGATGGAATGCAATAGAAGGGAATTAAAGGGCTATAACGTAATTTAAAACGAATCTTGCTAAAGTTGTAATAGGTGATGACATGCACTAATGATAACTAAGCATAGTGTATGATTTAGAGTTGAAAGATGTAAAGGATCAAGATTGTGATAAACAGTTCCAGATGAGGCATGGACAGGGAGTCAGTTCCAGATGAGGCCTAGGCCATCGGCCAACCCTCAAAACCCCAAATCCCAATTTCTCCAAGCTTTTCTCGCCGTTTCCAGATCTGAGCCATAGTTTCCCGGATCGTTCTTCCGTCGTCGTGCTTGCTCGGCATCGTTCTTCCGCTAACGATTCGGTAATAACTCGATCCTATAATATACTCATAACCCATATGTGATTTTTGTTAAACCCTAATAAAAATGGTTATTGTTTTGATGATTGTTTCTCCATAACAGCGACTTTCCCCGTAGATTAGCGATTGTGAGACGAACCTTCGCGATCGTCATCCTCGGTGCTAGGCAAGTGAAACTTGCCACTTAGGGTTTTAGGCCAAACCTTTGGCCATTTCCTTGTTTTAGCGTAAAAGAGAATAGGCAGTGAAAGGATAGCTGCCTAGACGCCCTTTGATCTAGCTTGACAACGAAGCTAGATCTGTCACCTTCATCATGCTTGTATGTCATGTTTAATTTCAATTAACGGTACGCGAATATCTGTTCATGTCATTGCATACATTGATTGTTCATCGTGATTGTGTAGCACACGCTACTTTAAAATGTAAGCTGCGGCGAGTAGGATTTTGACTCCTACACAGTGATCAAGGCTAGGTGCACCCCTATGCCAAATACACTTCTTGGCTCGTGATCCAGAAGCGAGCTAGTGTGTTGCTAATCCCAACGCTCGATACACGTGGAGGGGTAGGGTTAAACGGTCGCTTGAGCTTAGGAGTTCGCCCGATCAGCCACTCTAGCCAAAAGACGGAAACTCTGAGCACAAAGTGAAAATCGTGATAAGTGATTAATGAATTAGTGATTATGTAGCTTTTGTTACATCGTGCATGCTTGTCCCTTCTTGTCCTTTTTAACTGTTGCATCATACTTAAATGTCATGTCATTGCATCTTACTTGAACTGTTAGGTTGTTAGTTTACTTTCAGTTTCCTTGCACAAGTCTTTTAGACTTGCTGACATGTGCCCCTCTCTCTTTTGGATGACACATGTTAGATCCTGAGCCAGAGTTCGTTGGAGAGGACGTGGTGTTTGCTGACGCCGAGTCAGGACCCGCGTTTGCTGCGGAGGAGTACGTGGACACCGGGGACCAGTCCTAGTGTCTTCGTTGAGCTTTCCCTTTTATTTTAGACTGCTGTAGTTGTCGGTGCGCGGCACCAATACTTTGTTATGTTGTCGTTTTGTTGGCCATGTTTTGGGCCTTTAGACTCTTTCCTTTAGCCTGGTGGCTTTTCTGGATGTTGAATATTATTGTGGACAATTTCTGAGATTGGATTATTTCTATATCAGTCTCTCTTTCTTTGTTATTATTATTGGTGTTCCGTTTGCAGTTACAGGGACCTTCATTGAATTTTAAATTGACGCTTATCAGGCGTGTGGCTTCACAGCTCCACGTCTGTGCGGACCTTCTCACATCTCGCCTCCATATCTTTGGGAAGCGGTGCGTGACAGCCCCCGTTGTTAGATGACTAGTAAGTGAATCCACCTGCAAGTGCCCCTGAAGGTGACCTGTTTACTATCGGCTAGTGTCCAGAAACCCAACCCCACCCACGTGTACTTCCTGGACCACGAGCCAGGATGCTAAACCGTCATATACTGGAACACGAGCCAGACTAGTCACATGTGACCCTACTGGAACACGAGCCAGACTAGTCACATGTGACCGACGTGAATAGCCAACTAGTAGCCAACGGCATGTAACAGCTGGTAGCCAACGACATGTAACAACTTGTAACCAACAACATGTAACAACTGGTAGCCAACGACATGTAACAACCGACAGCCAACGGCATGTATCATTCTATGATTATCATGTTCATTCATGTATCTAGCATGCATTTCTAACAGTTAATTTGCAGCATGGTAATAAGCAGTTTAAATAAGTTAACATTTAACAACAGGTATGAAATGTATGCTTGCATCTCAAAATATCTCAGTTTACACAATTAAATGCAACGATTATAAAACCTGTAAAAATGTACACTTGCATTAATACATATTACTTTATTTAGATGAGAAGATGTGGGGAACCTACTATACGATGCGTAGATCTGAAGAGGATGCGGTGTTGGGTGTCCAAATGATCGTAGCGTAAGGCACGATTTATCTGTGTCATAAAAGTCCGTGATATCAGACTAATCGTTTTACGCTAACAGAGTTATTATAAACCAATACTAATGCTAAGTAATCTATTAACAGAACATTTTAATATTACTAACTTATTAATCGTGTATATAATTAAGCAATAATATAAACTTAAACTAGTTAATAAACTTTTCTTTTGAAACTTAATAACTTAAAACTTAATATATAAAATAACTCTAACAACTTAAACTTAATATAATTTTAATGACTTTTAAAACTTAATAACTTTCAACTTAACCAAGTAAACACACTACCAAAATTAAACACATATGAATCCAGAACTCATTAAGCAATTTAATAATATCATCATTTATTATAATTTAATAAAAGTGCTGAGTACAAGAATTTAACGAATATGACACTGAAACTAATTTTCTTTGCTATTGTTCTAAACTAAGTTATATCAAGTTATATGTCGTTGGGTCACATTTTTAGTCAAGAATGTCATGATAGTAATTTCACGTGTCCTTTCACGTGTAGATTTTGAGTTATACAACTTTACGTGCAAACGACTAAATGATCATCTAACTTCAAAAATTCACCATAAATTGTACACTTGCCTTATTTCAGTGATTTTGGTGTCGTTGGGTTTGTCTTGACGGGTACTACGTTACGGTGATATTGGTTCTCTGTTTTGGTTAAACAAATTAATGAATTAGATTTATCGCGAGATAAGCACAATATTAAAATAATCCCTAAATTGGGTTCGTCTGATTTTAGTGGGTTCTCTGGCTAGGGTGATGTTTATATTGTGTTATAACATCTTATATTAACATGATAATCATCAATTTTTAACATGCTGAAATTAACATTAACAAGTTAATTTTTAAATTAATACTAACACCCTATTAATTCAATTCTTACCATAAGTTAATGATAGGTTAACACCATATTAAGTACCACCACCACCCTACACCTATAACAATGATATCATCCAACATATATTAATATATATATTCCCCCCTTTATTTTTTAAACCCTATAAGGTTATCCTCTCTCTCTCTCTCTCCCCATGTCACTCTCTCTTCTCTCTCTATCTCTCTGTCTCTTTCTTTTACTCCCTCTCCCAGTCTGTCTTTTCTCCTCTTTCATGTTTTTTTTTTCATTTTTGTTTGCAGCAGAGGCAAAGTCGCGCACAGTAAGGGGAGAAGACTCACGTACGCGCAAGGGAGGATGGGACGACGTACGGTAGCTCCGGCGGTCGGACGGGGCAGATCCGACGGCGGCTGGCGGCGGCAGCTGGAGGCACGCGCGGCGGACTACGGCCTCTCAGCGGCAGCGCTAGTAGCAGCAGCACGCGACGTTCAGGCGAGGGGAGTTCGGGAGGAGGAAGGAGAAGGGATTTCTGGAGTTTTTGGATCTGAGGTTGTGTTTGGATCTGAAGTGGTGTTCAGATCTGAGTTTGTTTTCCTCTTCTTGATTTCTGATTTCAAAAAATCAGTTTGGGATTGATTGTATTTGTTGGAGGGGCTGATTTTGAGTTTTGTTGAAATTGGTTTTGGGAATTTGTTTCAGGTTTCGAGAAATTTGTGGAGGATGATGGTTACAGCCTTGGTTCGGATATGGGAAATTGTTTGCTGGAGGATTTGTTTGCAGGAGAATTTCTTGTAGGAGAGGAGATGTTGCCCCTGCTGTTGAAATACAACAGTGAATGGGACAACTTGAAGGAGGCGAGAGCTGGAGGTGGGGGAATGAATTGAAATGTATGTTGGATCTCAACTGCCCATACGGTGGAAACCAATTAGGTAGGTTAATTAATTAGTAACTTAATTAGGGTAATTAATTTGTGTTAAAGCTAATTACTCATGCCATGGAAAAAATTAAAAGTCATCGACATGCTCGCATCGGTGCACAAAAATAGAACTCGCGCACGAAAACATCCGGACGATTAAAACAAGTACGAGCACACAATAATTAACACCCCTAGAAAAATATCGGCCGTTACAGATATACTCATGCAGAAGCAATTATAAAATGAATCGGCTAATTGTGCGAATCGGTCAGTCACCACAGATAAATATGTCCAAAGTCCAAATTATACAGTCCATTTTTACCTAAATGAAGAGAAAAAATACTACTTTGGAAACCACATGTGTCCCATAAAAAAAATTTCTTCATCAGGGGTGGCCTCTGCCTCCATAGAAATGGCTATCGGTTGATGCGTGACGGGTAGTAGAATGTTTGGAGTTCAGAATTGAAGACTAAAACAGAGGATAGAGATCTGAGATAAAGGCTATGCCACCACTCAAGATCAGGAAATGGAGTTCACCACAACTGAGATTAAAGGCTAGGCCACCCTCCCAATTGATAAAGAACTCACTTGTCTCACCACTAACCTTCCCACAGTTAGATAAAGAAAACAAGATTAACAACAAGTTTTGAAAGAACTTGGAACTTCAGAATTCTCATTCAACAAATCTGATCTTTTGAGTTACAATGACTCTCTTTTAAAGAAGACATACAACATTGATAGTGACATACATCAGCATTTAATAGGCAACAACTTCGAAGGCTGATTACACAACTTACTAGGCTACAACTTACTAGACTACAACTTTCAAGACATTGAATGTTGAAAAAGTAAACAGCCAACAACTTCCAAGGCTTGATTACACAACTTACTAGACTACACTTTACTAGGCTATAATTTACTAGGCAACAACTTCCTAGACATTGAATGCTGAAAAAGTAAATGCTAGAGTGGATTTCCAAGGCCAAAGTCTTCAAAATTCGTCCAAACTCTTCAGCTCCCCCCTAATTTGAAATCTGAATCTTCATTTGAGTTTCGATGTCAAAATGATCACTTCCCAACATAGTTGACCCATTAAGGAAGCCAACTAAGCAAAACTTGGCCCAAAAAAGCTTGAGGACCAACCTGAAATTGAGAGCTAAAGTTGGAGCTCGAAATTTCTTTGATGTCACTTGCTAACATCATCAGATTAGTCATGTTTACTCCTGCATCATTCTCCCCTCTTTGATTTGGATTTGCCCTCAAATCCTCATCATCTTCATTTTCAGGCAAGAACGGAGTTAAGTCACCAATATTGAAAGTGGCAGAAATATTGGTTTCTCCAGGCAATTCAAGCTTGTATGCATTACTTCCAACCTTCTCAACAATTTTGAAAGGGCCATCACCACGAGCCATGAGCTTGTTCTTCCTTCGAGAGGGAAACCTTTCCTTCCTTAAATGAAGCCAAACCAGATCACCAGGCTTAAATTCAAGGGAGTTGCGATGCTTGTTTGCCTTTTGCTTGTACAATTCATTCACCCTTTCAATTCTGGTCTTCACTTGTTCATGGAGCCTTTTCATTTCTTTGGCACGCTGTTCAGCCTCAAAACTCACTTGGGACTCAATAGGAAGTGGGATCAGATCAATGGGAGTAAGAGGGTTTACTCCATAATTCACTTCAAATGGAGACTTTCCTGTTGCATATGATGGAGCTCTATTGTATGCAAACTCTGCATGGGGAAGTTTGTTATCCCAATATTTGATATTTTTTCCCACCAAAATTCTAAGAAGAGTTGAGAGTGTTCTATTTGTCACTTCTGTTTGCCCATCAGTTTGAGGATGGTAAGCAGTACTAAACAAGAGCTTTGTCCTCAACAATTTCCACAAGCATCTCCAAAAATGGCTTTAAAACTTAGAATCTCTATCACTTACAATGGTCTTTGGAACTCCATGAAGCTTGAGAATTTCTTTGAAATAGAGATCAGCAACATGAGAAGCATCATCTGATTTCGTGCATGCGATGAAATGAGCCATTTTTGAAAAACGATCAACAACTACCATGATAGCATCTTTCCTTCTTTGAGTTCTTGGTAGTGCCACAATAAAATCCATGCTTACATCTTCCCAATGCTGATGTGGTACAGGCAGAGGAGTATACATTCCTTGATGAAATTGACTCTTAGCTTTATGACAAATAGAGCAACTTGACACAACATTATGGACATCACCAGCCATCGTAGGCCAATAAAAGTGTTCTTGCAAGATGTCAAGAGTCTTATTGATGCCAAAATGACCAGCAACAGCTCCACCATGGGCTTCTTTCACCAAGAGATCACGCATTGAGCTTTTGGGAATGCACAACTTATTGTTCTTAAAAAGAAAACCTTCTTGAATCACATAAGGGCCTGAAAGAATAGCCCTTTCTTCCTCAAAAAATTGAGAAAAGTCTTGATCATCCTTGTAAAGAGGTTTAATAAAATGAAAACCAAGAATTTTAGCTTCAACAATAGATAGAAGAGAATACCTCCTTGAAAGTGCATCAGCTACAACATTGGTTTTTCCAGATTTATGCTTTGAAACAAATGAGAAGGATTGAAGAAATTCAACCCATTTAGCATGCCTTTGATTCAACTTGTGCTGTCCATTAATAAACTTGAGTGCTTGATGATCAGAATGTAGAAAAAATTGCTTGGGGCGAAGATAATGACTCCAATGATCAAGAGCTCTTACAATGGCATAGAACTCCTTATCATAAGTGCTGTAATTCTTCCTGGAGCCATTCAACTTCTCACTGAAATAAGCTATGGGACGTTGAGATTGCACCAGAACTGCCCCAATACCTACTCCACTTGCATCACACTCCACTTCAAATAGATTAACAAAATTGGGCAAAGCCAAAATTGGAGCTTCACAAAGTTTCTTCTTAATGGATTCAAAGGCATTATGAGCAGCCTTAGTCCATTCGAAAGAACCTTTCTTCATGCATTCAGTAATAGGAGCCAATAGAGTGCTGAGATCTTTAATGAATCTTCTATAAAATGATGCAAGGCCATGGAAACTTCTTACTTCAGATATGTTGGTTGGAACTGGCCAAGATCTCATAGCTTCAACTTTGGATTGATCAACAGAAATACCATCCTTTGAAACAACATATCCAAGGAAAACAACACTAGGAGTGAAGAATTCACATTTTTCCAACTTTCCAAAAAGTTTTTGTTGGCTCAAAACAGAAAAGACATCTGTTAAGTGCTTCAAATGATCTTCATGATTCTTAGAATAAACCAGAATATCATCAAAGTATACGACGACAAACTTACTGATGAAAGGACGTAGGACCTCATTCATCAGCCTCATGAAAGTACTTGGAGCATTAGAGAGTCCAAATGGCATGACCCTCCATTCAAATAATCCTCCTTTAGTTTTAAATGATGTCTTCCACTCATCTCCTTCCTTCATTCTGATTTGATGATAACCACTACGAAGATCAATCTTTGAGAAGACAATAGAACCATGCAACTCATCAAGCATATCATCCAAACGAGGAATTGGATATCTATACTTAATGGTGATGTTATTTATGGCCCTACTATCAACACACATGCGCATAGTACCATCCTTCTTTGGAACAAGCAAAGCTGGAACAGAACATGGGCTCATACTTTCTCGAACATATCCTCTAGCCACCAATTCTTCCACCTGCATTTGTAGCTCTTTGGTTTCTTCTGGATTACACCGGTAGGCAGCTTTGTTTGGCAAAGGAGCACCAGGTATGAGATCAATTTGATGCTCAATCCCTCTTATTGGAGGCAAACCAGGTGGTAGATCATCCGGGAATACATCTTGAAATTGCTCAATCAATGATTGCACCAAAGGATGCAATGGTTCTTCATTTCTTTCTTTCGAAGCCTCAACCACAAGTAAAGCATAAATAGTGTTGCAATTGAGTAAGTAATGATCAACTTGTGCCTGGCACAGGTAGGAGGCTTTCTCACTTGTGGTTCCCACCCCATGTAAATTCACATAAATCTGACTAGGTGGTAAAGGAGCAAGTGTGATTTTCTTTTGATTAATAATAAGAGAATAAGTGTTTTTGTGGCCATCATGAATAACATGTTTATCAAACTGCCAATGTCTTCCTAAGAGAATATGGCTAGCATCCATAGGAAGCACATCACACAAAATACGATCATGATAAACATTGCCAATGGAAAGCGCAACAAGAGCTTGTTTGGTTACCTTGACATCACTGTTCCTGCTAAGCCATTGAAGTTTGTATGGATGTGGGTGTGGTGTAGTAGGCAACTGAAGTTTCTCAATGAGTGTTGTAGAAGCAACATTTGCACAGCTGCCACTGTCTATAATGAGACTGCATACTTTGCCCTTGATGGTGCACCTAGTGTAAAATATTTGCTCCCTTTGGCCTTGTTCTTGTGGTGCTTCCTTTGCATGGAGAACCCTTCTAAACATGAGAAGTTCACCTTGATCAACTTCTAACACCATCTCGTCTTCAGGATTAGCATTTCCTTCAGTATCCCAAATCACTTCCTTTTCAACTTCTTCCTCAATCTCTTCAATCTCCTTAGTGTCATAATTCTTCTATTTGGACAATCAGCCTGGAAATGGCCAAAACCATGACACTTAAAGCATTTCTTCCCATCAAACCTTTTCTGAACTTCTTTAGGAGTTTCCTTGACCTTCTCCTTATTCTTATCAGCTCTCGAAGAAGAAGAGTCATTTTTAGAGAAATCACTCTTAAAGAAATTTGGAGGCTTGCTTGTTGTCTTCTTCAACTTAGCATGTTTCTCCACCTTCATGGCCAACTTGCACACATCCTCAAAGGTCCAAAAAGGATGTAGATCAACTTTCTCAGCAATATTTGGATTCAACCCACCAAGGAATCGGACAATTTTCTGTTCAGATTCTTCTTGAATTCCACTCTTCATAAGGAGCTGCTCAAATTCTCTAATATACTCTTCAACACTTAGACTTTCTTGCTTAAGAGACGCAACTTTGAGATACAAATCTTGCTTGTAACTTGCTGGAATAAACCTTTTATCCATAAGTCTTTTCAGTTTGGTCCAAGACTTAAGTTTTCTTTTGCCTTCTCGACTCCTCTCCAATTTCAGCTTCTCAAACCAGATCGATGCATACCTTTTGAGCTTGATGCATACAACCTTGAAGCATTTCTCATCATTATAACCTTTGGCTTCAAAATTTCGCTCAATAGAACGAACCCACTCCAAATATACATCAGGATTCAAGCTTCCATCAAAATCTGGTGGATCTATCTTCACATCATTGAAATCATCTTTGGGAGGCCTTCTATGATGAATTTGATGAAGTGAATCTTCAGATGAAGATCCTGCATCATTAGAGTCTGAATTAGATAAGGAAGAGGTGTCATGAGTGCTCCTTGAGTTCCTCATTCTTCCATGATTCCTTCTTAGGCCTAGTTGAGCAATGGCTTGGTGTATTTCTGTAATCTGGCCTCTTAATTCAGTAAGCTCTCTATCGCGTCGCAGATTTTGAGCTTGCTCAAGGGTCATATTTTTGGGAATTTCATCCATACGTTTGGCTTGAAAAGGATGTGTTTAGACTAATGAAAGTGTTTAGGCTGGAATGGAAGAGAGAATAGGCTGATTGGAGAAGAAAGGATGACAACAAAAGAGATGAACACCTGATTTTAAGCTCTGATACCAAGTTGATGCGTGACGGGTAGTAGAATGTTTGGAGTTCAGAATTGAAGACTAAAACAGAGGATAGAGATCTGAGATAAAGGCTATGCCACCACTCAAGATCAGGAAATGGAGTTCACCACAACTGAGATTAAAGGCTAGGCCACCCTCCCAATTGATAAAGAACTCACTTGTCTCACCACTAACCTTCCCACAGTTAGATAAAGAAAACAAGATTAACAACAAGTTTTGAAAGAACTTGGAACTTCAGAATTCTCATTCAACAAATCTGATCTTTTGAGTTACAATGACTCTCTTTTAAAGAAGACATACAACATTGATAGTGACATACATCAGCATTTAATAGGCAACAACTTCGAAGGCTGATTACACAACTTACTAGGCTACAACTTACTAGACTACAACTTTCAAGACATTGAATGTTGAAAAAGTAAACAGCCAACAACTTCCAAGGCTTGATTACACAACTTACTAGACTACACTTTACTAGGCTATAATTTAATAGGCTACAACTTCCTAGACATTGAATGCTGAAAAAGTAAATGCTAGAGTGGATTTCCAAGGCCAAAGTCTTCAAAATTCGTCCAAACTCTTCAGCTCCCCCTTAATTTGAAATCTAAATCTTCATTTGAGTTTAGATGCCAAAATGATCACTTCCCAACATAGTTGACCCATTAAGGAAGCCAACTAAGCAAAACTTGGCCCAAAACATCTTGAGGACCAACCTGAAATTGAGAGCTAAAGTTGGAGCTCAAAATTTCTTTGATGTCACTTGCTAACATCATCAGATTAGTCATGTTTGCTCCTGCATCATCGGTCTTGGGCATTACACAATATTCATCACTACAATTTCTCTCAAAAAGAAAAGTGTAATGCCCGTATGTGTAAAATACTTTGTGTGTGTGTGCGTATAGTAATTTTGTTGTGTGTATAGTAAAATGGTGTGTTCATGATAATTGGTGATGCTGAGATAGCTATTAATAAATGATATTAGTATTATTGAAGGTTGGTTGTTATTTTTGGTGATGTTGTAAGTTTTGGTATAGTATTGTTATTATTGTTGATGTTGATTCATATTATCATTACTATTGTTAAGGCCTGAGTTAATTTTAGTAGCTAGTTAGTGTGGGTTGTTGGGCTTGGTGTTTGGGCTTGAATATGAGATGAGAGAAGGGGGATAAGAAATTTTTAATAGAATGGCAAACTTGTGAATATCCACTTCTTTTCCTTTTCTACAAACTTCTTCTCTCCTCCTCCTTTGATTAATTTCTTCCTTTCTCCACGTTTTCCCCAACCCAGGCCGAAACCCCCACGTTTCTCCTTGCTGCCGAATTTTGGTGGAGGGAATGGATGAGAAAAAGAAGAAGAAATGAAGAGGAAAAAGAGAGGTTTGAAGCCCTAATCTTTTCCCCTTCTATCTCCCTCAATTTCTCCTCTTCCTCTCATCTCCATGGCCAAACCCTTAACCCAAAAATCTGTCCAATCTGGTCGAAATCTGTTCTTGCATTTTTCCTTCAATTTCAAGCACGATTTCCCTTGTTTCATGCTTCTTTTGAGCCCTAATGTTAGCTAGAGCTATATGGGGGGGGGGGGGGTTTGGAGCTAGGAGGAGGTGATTTCAAGGCCTAGGATGATGAATTTTGGAGGGGTGATGCTCAAATACGGGATTCTTGGAGCTTGGTGGGTTCTTGGAGGATTTTTGGGTGAAGCTCATCATTTTTGTGGTAGGATTCCAATCCCAATTCATATGCTTCATTTCATCCCATATTGAATCCAAAGTTTGCATCTTTTAGGGTTTTGAAGCATATTTTGGTTTGATGCATTCTAATTTGAATTGAGATGCTATGTTAAATTATTGGGTGCTATAATTACTTTTCATGTTGCCCTTATATGAATTGTTTCAATAATTAGGAATAATTGCTCTTACTTAAAATTGCTCCTACATGTTGAAAGGTTGGGATATTGGAAAATTACTATTCAAATTACTTATTATAAATTGTTAAGTATGCCAATTGTTTCAAGTTGCATATGGAATCCACTTGCATTTCAATATATGTCTTAATTGCATTTCGACTCAAGTGGTGGAATTTGTGTGTGTATTGCAACGTGTGTGGAATTGCACTCATTTGTTGGAAATTGTTGGAAGCTTCATCCCCAATTTTAGTAACTAAGAGATGTTACGCCATTTGATGTTATTTGATGCTATGAAAGAGTTTCATGTTGATCATGAATGTTTTGATTTACTAATTTTGTGTAGTTGCTCTCTTTTTGAATGTTGGAAGAAATTTAGTTAAAATTCTTAGTATGGAAATGTGAATTAAGTTATAATGAAATGAGTTGTGCAATACGATGCTATGATTTAGATTCATGATGCAATTGGTTAATTAGATGAAATCGCTCTCTTTCGGTTAGATCGACTAAATGAAATTGCTCTCATTTTGGGTTGTTGGAAATTATTTATTCGATTTAATTTGTATGAAATGAGGAATATCTGAAAATGAATTGAGTTGGGAAGTGGAAATATGAAGTTGGAAACATGCGAAATATGAAATGGGTGAATGGTCACGTTAGGACACGAAGGTGGAGCGCACGAGCATGGACAAAGTTGCCACGGTAGGAGGCGGGTGAAGTCGTCGTGGGCAACCTCTTGATACGGTAGGTGGCTCCACGTGGATAACAGAGTAGAAGCACGATACACTTGCACGTCGGCTCATTCATGGGATCCCCTTGCATTGCATTGCATCGCATTACTTGCGCATCATATGCATCATGGCATCATTTAGCATTTTTGGGTGATTTGTGGTTGTATGTATGTGATGGTTGACTTTTAAGAATGAATGTTGCCATGGATATATTTGGTGCTTGAGTGATGGTATGTTGGAGAGTGTGGTTGGTAGTTGTTAGCAAATATTATCATCCTTGTGATGTTGTTGTTTGTAGGATCCCATCTTGTGTATTAATTTCCAATTGGGGGCTTGGTGGAATTGTGTAGCAACTTTAAAGTGAAGATGTTAAAATTTGGTTAAGGATTGAATTCATGAAATGAAAGAAAGCAAGATGGGCCATTGCAATCCCCTTTCTTTTCCATATCTAATTTTAGGAGTGAACCTTTCATTCTAATGCTTAAGTGACTCTTTCAAGTTATATATGTGGCCATTAAAACTTGCATATCTAATCAAGCCCCATAAGTAAATTCCTTAAAATTAGCAATTTATTCAAGTTGCTTGTAATAACTTGTTTGTAGGAATCTCTACTCATTTTAGAACGTATTAGTTTAGGGGCTATGGCAATACTTGTAGTAAGATCCCCAATGTGTGAAATAAATGTTAAGTTGGATTATAGGATTAGTTGTAGCATTAAGTAGTGGAAAATGTTGTAGTTTTACTTGAATTCCAAATGAAAGCTAACACATTTCTTAGTTATAATGTCTTATAAGTGTGAAAGGTGATGCCCTTCATGACTCTTTGACAAATTTGTCATTTGTATTGGGATTATATGTTAAGAAACGTGTGAAATTATTAAGTAGTAAGCGCCTTCACTACGTGATGTGCCAATTTAGGAATGGCCAAGTTGTTAATTGGTTGCATTTTGTGTAATTTTGATTAAAGCTAGTAACTTTTAATGCAGGTATAAGCTTATATCAAATAATGGATTCTTATTGTAAGACTTAAATGTTGGGAGTTTTTAGCTTGTCTTTAAGGCTAGTCACTTCCTTAAGCATTGTGTCTCTTATATGTAATAAATAATATCTATCGAGGCTATCTTAGTACAGGTTAGTAATTTGAAGTCATTTTGGTATAGGTCCATGCACTTTTGTTAAAGTGAGTAGATTTAGATGTGGACAATAATTGGTGATGAAAGTTATAGTCTCACTATTGAATCTTAATGTTGGTAGTTTTAAGTTTGAAGTCAAGGTAGCATTAGTAGCTTTTAATAATGCGTTCTTCATGTACCGTTGCTTATGTTGTGTCTCGATCTTGAATGGAGACTTGATAGTGTTGCACTTATGATCATGTTGGCTTGTTGTTACTAATTTCCCTTTATGGCGAGTCCAACTTTATGTCTAATGCTATATGTCTCTTGTGGTTGCCATTACATTTTGAGTTATGGCACTTCTCCTATGATTCCTTGAGCAAGGATACGTTTTGTTCCATGGTTATAACAGGTTTCTATTGAAATATGTTGAAAATAGTTGCTGAAGAAAACCGAAAGGAGGTAGGAACGAGGTTACCAAAATGAATAAAAAAAGGGGCCGAGTCGTGGACTAGGTCGCTTTCTTTAAGACGTTTCGCGGCTCTGCCCAAATTTGTGCAAGTAGTGGATAGCCCCGCCGTCCAAGGATAAAACATCCCAGATGAACCTCTGTGATCGATCAAATCTACACAGGAAGAGATCGAGAAAGAACAACACCAAAGAATAACGTAGTTCTTACTGCTCGGGATCAAGAAAGAACAAAAGTTTTTAAGTGGAAGAGTTTTCGCAGGCAGGAGGAAGAGAGGTCAGGAAAAATTTCGCACTCCAAATGTAAACCAAACGCTCTCTTTTTATAATGAAAAATTGTAACGGAAAGAATTAAACCGATTTAATTCTAGATCTGGAATTAGTGCGTGTTAATTCTAGATCTGGGATTAGAGGTGGTAATAAAATCTGGATTAAAAAACGCTTAGATCTGAAAACGTTTGAATTTGAAACGTTTTAAAAACATTTGAAATTTGAAATCCGGTTTATTAAAATAATTATATATATAATAATTATTCTATCCAAAAATATATTCACCGCGCACACACACGTCACGGCCGACCGGTGGGCGGGTGGGGGCGGCGGCGGCGGCGCGCGCATGTTGAACCCAAGTTCAACTAAGTCCTCTCCTCTTCACAAAAGAGCCATACCCCAAGGGACACACCCATAAGGCTCTACAAACTCTTTATATACTCCTCCAAGTCTTTTTGCCCAAGCAATGTGGGACTAAAGAAAATGGAGGGAAAACCAAATGAGTCCAAAACCTTTTGAAAAAATTCAACAGTTTCCAACAATCCCCCACTTGTTATGAATGAGGGAGGCCTTTGGCCTCCCCTCCTTCATTACCCATTCATTAGGCCCCCATTACTTAGAGTAATGGGGACCCTTGGTCTCCTAGAGGCTTTTGGCCTCCCCACTTTGAGATATATAAATAGAGCACCATGGCTCTTAGCTATGGTGACTTATTCTTAGCAATGAAATTCTCTCTCTCTCTCTCTCTTGAGTCCAATTACCTTCTAACACGTTATCAGCACTTCCGCTCTTCTCCGTCTCCGACAAAAAATCAAACCCCTACGCGCGAAGGAATCTGTTGTTGCGGTAATCCGTTGCGGCGAAGCTTTACAGAGATTTTTTTTTTGGGCATATTGGGAGCGGGACTATCTACGGATTCTTCTTATCACGATCTTCCCTAGATCTTTGATCTAGAGGTAACTTTTCGATCCCGTATATACTTACAAAATATTGTAAGCGTGGTACATACTTATGAAATTAAATCGTGAAATGAAATTGAAATAAGTTGAGTCTTTGAAATATTGAGAGGCCAAATGTCCTCTACGTGTCTGGTTACAGGCAAGTATTGCATGGCTAATGTCCTTGCTATTGCGTGAAGTTTTCACTACATTTTTCTACCCTCTTCATGGCCAGGACCTGGCCGTTGATTCATGATTTTTTTTGGTTAATGAATCTGATTAGCATAGTGAGATATTGATATAAATTTGATATATTTTGATTTTCTATTTGATAATATTTCAAACTAAAAATAGTTGCTTCTAAATTTCAAAGGTGTGTGAAATTCTAACTATGTATCTCCACTTGGTAGAAACTGTAGTGAAACTTCCCTCTACATTGATTTGGCAGCGAGAGCGTGCTGCTCTTGGGCATTAATTTGATTTTATGCCAATTTTGTACCAGTCGACAGTTATATTTTCCTACTGTCATATTAAGACATGCGCAAAAGGATTTCATGATTATGAAGTAAAATGGATAACCTTTAAGTTAGAAAATGGAAGTTCATATCCACTTACAGTCTGTAGTCCGAGCTGGGAGCTAAGTTTCTGTATGCGGCTTATTGACGCAGAACGTCTGAATAATGACATAAGAGCGTCTGTCAGTAGCTTGGGACCATAAAGCCCTTATTAGATTGTTTTAAATTTACTCTAAAAAAATACAGTCCATGGGCCTGCAGCCCAAATCTTAAATAAAAAATTTATAAATTCTTTTTGTTGGGCTGTTTTTTTGGGCCTGAAGCCCAGTACATAACAATTACAATTAATATGTGTTTAATTTTGCTTATGGGCCTGAAGCCCAAATTAGAATAATAATTTAATTCGTCTGTTTATTTGGGCCAGAAGCACAGTTAATCAAATTGCTGATATTATGTAAAACATCTCTCTTGAATTGTTAATTATTTATGGATTATTAGGATTTTTCAAAATATAAATATCTTAAAGATCCTGAGACCGCTCTGCCGTTAGTCACCTAACCTAACGGTGTATGACGTTTCCACGTGGTCTACGAGATAATTATATTTTCTAGTTTCCTTTACCATATGTTTTACTTGAGATATATGCGTGGTTGTTTATTTTTATGCATGTAGCATATTTAGAACTGCGTGGATGTTTAAATCAGTAAAAATGTGTTTTTCGGGATCGGCCATTGTATACCTATTTACTTTCCTTGCACTTTTATTTTCTTTTGAGAGAATTTGTAAGTGAGGAAATTTGTATTTTAAAGCCAAAGCTCGATGCAACAGCACATAGAATTGATGAAAACTCCTTCAATGGATCATGATGTCGGTCAATGTGCTTGGCTAAGTTTGCTGGACCAACCTAGCTTGACTGGGTAACAAGTGGTCCTGGCTTAGTCAATTTCCTGGCCGCGTCCGCTGGACCGCAAGGAGTCGATTCATGACTGTGTAAGCCAAAGCTCGATGCAACAGCATATGAAGACGGAGATATATGGACCCAGTTCTGTTTGGGTTTCCAAAGTTGTATTATTTTTCTTTCCTTTTTATGGACTGTAAACGAACTTTGGACTGTTTATTATTTTGGGTATCTGGCCGATCCCCGCATTTTTACGTGTTTATTTCTTTATGCATGAATTTTGAATTTTAATTAATTCATGCTCATTTTAAATTGCGTAGATAAATGGCAAAATTGGCAAGCGTCGATTTTGAAGTCCTTGATTCTGCAGGGACAAATTACCTGAGTTGGCGAGTGGACCTGAAGTTCCACTTGCGTTCGATGGCCCTCCTTGGGTCCATTTTGGCTCCTTCCTCGGCCCCAGCAGCGGCCGAAGCTTCTGCTACAGCTAGCAGCAGCCCTACAACCACTGTATCCGATGTAGATAAGGCGAAAGCCATAATCTACATTAGGAAACATATAGATCGGACCTTGAAGGCCGAATACTTAACGGTTGAGGACCCAAAGGACCTATGGACAGCGCTGGAAGCACGGTATAAACATCAAATTGATGTTATATTACCCCGTGCCAGTTATGAGTGGGAAAACCTCAGACTTCAGGACTATAAGTCCGTCGCTGAGTACAATTCTGCACTTCATAACATCACCTCACGCCTGAAGTTGTGCGGTGAAGAAGTGACAGAACAACGCATGTTGGAAAAGACATTTACCTCATTTCACGAGAAAGATGCAATCCTCATGCAGCAGTATCGTGAACGCAATTTCACGAAATTCTTTGATCTGATCTCATGCCTACTTAGGGCAGAGCAGAATCGAGACTTACTGCTTGCAACTCATAACTTGCGTCCAGCTGGCACTGCCCCTATCCCTGAAGCCCACCACGTTTCTCCCCAGAAGTGGAAAAACAAGAGGAAGGCTAAAAACACTAAAGGGAAAGCTATAATGAAGCAACCAAGAGGTGCAGCTCCACAGACAAACAAAAACAACAAGGGAAAAAGAAACTTCACTTGGAAGCGAAAGAACACCGAGCAAGTGTCACTTCCAAAGAAGAACTGGGAGGATAAATGCCATAGATGCGGCATGACTGGCCATTGGTCCAGAAACTGCCGCACTCCTCGCCACCTCCAGGATCTATACCAGGCGAGCCAGAAGTCTCTACCTGAAACAAACTTGGCGGCTGTTCAGCCACCAACAATGTTTACTGCAAAAGACTTCGAGAACGACGACCTTCTCGATTAAGCACCATCATTTATCTATGCTTTTTAGAAATTTAATGTATCTTCATCTTTATTTTCTTAATTACGAACTTTTATTTTCGAATGAATGTTTACATTTTCGCTCAAATAAAATTTTGTTTTTGCTTATATAGATGATGTCTGAGTGCCTAGTGGACAGTGCCTCAACGCACACAATCCTTCGCGATCATTGCTATTTTAATAGCGTAAATAAATATGACGGTCCTGTTATCACAATTTCAGGACTGTCCCAAATAATCGAAGGATCTGGTGAAGCAATTATATTGCTCCCAAATAACACAAGACTTCAAATAAAAAATGCATTATTCTCTCCTAAATCAAATAGGAATCTCGTAAGTTTCAAGGATTTCTGTTTAAACGGATATCACTTAGAAACCAGAGATGAAAATACGGTTGAATATCTGTATGTAACTCGTCAGAAAGATGACCGGAAGATCATCTGCGAACGATTTAAGGGACTCCCGTCGGGTCTCTACCAAACATACATTCAACCAATAGAAGCCAATATGACTGAGCACCAGACGTGCCAATCACTGCCAGAGTTCGAACTCTGGCACAATAGACTTGGTCACCCTGAAACAGCAATGATGTGCCGCATCATCACTGAATCCCGTGGACACAAATTGAAGAACCTGAAGATTCTTCAAAAGGGTGAATTTCCATGTCTCCCTTGTTTTAAGGGAAAACTAATAACGAGACCATCCCTCCTGAAAGTGGGATTAGAGTCGCCTGGCTTCCTTGAGAGAATTCATGGTGACATTTGCGGGCCTATTCACCCCGCAAGTGGCCCATTTCGGTACTTCATGGTACTGATTGATGCATCAACCGAATGGTCTTATGTGTGCCTCTTGTCCACCCGCAACCTAGCTTTTCCAAAGCTATTGGCACAAATAATAAGGTTGCGTGCTCATTTTCCCGATAACCAAATCAAGAAACTACGTCTTGATAATGCGGGAGAATTTACTTCACAAGTCTTCGAAGACTATTGTCGGGCAACGGGTATTGAAGTTGAACATCCTGTAGCACATGTTCACACCCAAAACGGATTAGCTGAGTCCCTTATAAAGAGACTCCAATGGATTGCACGTCCATTGCTTATGCAATCCCAGTTGCCTGTGGATGCTTGGGGGCATGCTATTTTACATGCCGCATCACTTATTAGGATAAGACCCTCTGGAGGTCACACTTTATCCCCGATGCAACTAGCATACGGCGCACCTCCGGATATCTCTCATTTGAGAGTGTTTGGTTGTGCGGTATATGTCCCAATAGCACCACCGCAGAGGACCAAAATGGGTCCTCAGCGTCGTCTAGGTATATATATTGGGTTTGATTCGCCCTCTATTATCAGATACCTTGAACCCCTGACGGGTGACGCATTCAAGGCACGTTTTGCAGACTGTGAATTTAATGAGAAATTTTTTCCAAAACTGGGCACACAGTCTAAGAAGCCAGAAGCTTCTGAGACCATTAGTTGGGACCAGAAGTCTTTGTCCCTATATGATCCGCGTACTAATCTGTGTGAAGATGAGATCCTGAAGATCCTTCACATCCAGAATACAGTACATCTTTTACCGGATAAATTCACGGACAACCAGAAGATTGTTCGTTCACACGTCCCTGCTGCCAACACGCCAGCTAGGATTGACATCCCCATAGATGGATGCAGCCCACCGGCAGCAGAATTGGTTGTACCTCAAATGAAAAGAGGACGCCCACCAGGTTCAAAAGATAAAGTTCCTCGAAAGAGGAAGACTCCTGGCGATACTAAGATTATCCCTCCACAGGATGCTGAGCTCAGACCAGCTACTTCTCCCCTCCTGATTTCCCCAGCAGAGGAAACAATAGGAGAAACATCATTAAATTTTGTACGTACTGGAGAAGTACTGGACAGAAATAGCATAGTCGTCGATGACGATTTTGCGTTCGATATTGCCGTTCACGTCACTGAATATGACGATGACGTCGAACCACGATCTCTAGCGGAATGTAAACGCAGAGATGATTGGCCAAAGTGGGACGAGGCAATAAGAGTAGAGCTGGACTCACTCTTGAAACGCAAAGTCTTTGGACCAGTAGTCCAAACACCAGTAGGTGTAAAACCTGTGGGATATAAGTGGGTTTTCATAAGAAAAAGAGATGAAAATAATGTGATCGTTCGCTATAAGGCACGCCTTGTAGCCCAGGGATTTTCCCAAAGACCGGGGATTGATTACGAAGATACGTATTCCCCGGTCATGGATTCGATCACCTTCCGATTTTTAATCAGCCTAACTTCTCTGGAAAGCCTAGAAATGCAGCTCATGGACGTTGTGACTGCATATCTATATGGCGATATAGATAAAAATATCTATATGAGACTTCCTGATGGGTTTAATCTACCCCCAGAGATGAAAGAGATACCTCGGGACGTATTCTCTGTAAGGCTACATAGATCATTATATGGTCTAAAACAATCGGGCAAGATGTGGTATAACAAACTAAGTGATTTTCTTGCACAGCAAGGATTCACGAATAACGAAGTCTGCCTGTGTATCTTTATCAAAAGAACGGGAACATGATTTGTCATCATAGCTGTATATGTAGATGACTTAAATCTCATAGGATCTCCTGCAGAGATCAAAGAGATATCTGAAAGCCTTAAACATACTTTTGAAATGAAAGACCTAGGCAAAACAAAGTATTGTCTTGGCTTACAGATAGAACACCTAATATGATTCTTAAACATACTGTTTAAACGGATATCATGCTCAATATGATTCTTCTGGAATATGACTAATAATTGTACTAGTATGATTCTCCACATATCACTTCATGATTTGTTATTACCCTTTGAACCTATTTCTCGGGATCTCCGGTCTATAGGTTGGGTTTCCCTCACAAGTGACTCATCATTCTAAGGGCATGAGTCCCATTCCTTTCGAGGTTTTAAAAACCTTTTCTCGAGCTAATCCTTTCGTCAAAGGATCAGCTAAGTTATCATCAGTACGTACATGATCCACTCTCACGGCTCCAGAGTTCATATACTCTCTAATAGTGTTGTGCTTACGACGTATTTGTCGCCTTTTTCCGTTATAATAACGGTTCTGAATCTTTGTAATAGCTGCAGTACTATCACAATGGATCAAGACAGCTGGTATCAGTCTATCATATAAAGGATGTTCTGATAACAGGTTTCTAAGCCAACCTGCTTCTTCACTAGCTGAAGCTAGTGCAATCATCTCAGACTCCATAGTGGATTGAGTTAAAATAGTCTATTTCTTGGATTTCCAAGATACAGCTCCACCAGCTATGCTAAAAATATAGCCACTAGTTGCCTTGGAGTCATCTGAAAGGGTGTTCCAATCAGCATCGCTATATCCTTCAAGGACATCGGGAAACTTCTGATAATGTAATCCGAGATTCATGGTCCTCTTAAGGTATCTCATGACTCTCTCAATAGCATACCAATGCTCAATACTAGGTCTGCTTGTAAACCTGCATAGTAATCCTACAGCATAAGCTATATCAGGTCTAGTGCAATCAGCAGCATATCTCAGACTGCCAATAATGCTCGCATACTCAGTTTGTCTAACACCGTCGCCGGTGTTCTTGAACAATTTAACACTAGGATCATAAGGAGTACAAGCTGGTTTACAATCAAAATAATTATATTTCTTTAGAATCTTTTCAACGAAATGAGATTGATTCAAAGAAATTCCATGTTCAGACCTAGTTATTTTAATTCCAAGGATTACATTAGCTTCACCAATATCTTTCATGTCAAAGTTTGCACTTAACATGGTTTTAACTTTGTTCACAACATGAATGTTTGAACCAAATATCAGCATATCATCAACATAAAGACATATAATGGTGCAAATACCATTATCAGATTTATAATATATGCATTTGTCACTTTCATTAACAGTGAAACCATCAGAAATAACAAGGTTATCAAATTTTTCATGCCATTGCTTAGTTGCTTGTTTCAAACCATAAAGTGACTTATCTAATTTGCACACTTTATCTTCTTGACCTGGAACAACAAAACCTTCAGGTTGATCCATGTAGATTTCTTCTTCTAATTCACCATTTAAAAAAGCTGTTTAACATCCATTTGGTGTACTACTAAATTATGTATAGCAGCAATAGCTAATAGTACACATATGGATGTAATTCTAGATACAGGTGAAAATGTATCAAAGAAATTTATGTTTTCTCGTTGTCTAAATCCTTTGGCTACAAGACAAGCTTTATACTTATCAATAGTTCCATCAGGGTTTAACTTTTTCTTAAGTATCCACTTACATCATATAGATTTGCATCCTGGAGGCTTGTGGGCCGAAGCCCGGGGCTCGACAATGCGGGCTTCGGCCCATTGCCTTGTTTTTTTGTTCATGTGAATTTTGGACAATCCGGCGGGCCGGAGCCCGGGGCTTGACAATGCGGGCTTCGGCCCGTTGCCTTGTTTTTTGTTCGTGTGAATTTTGGACAAGCCAGCGGGCCAAAGCCCGTGGGTTGTCGGTGCGGGCTTCGGCCCACAAGGCAGGAGAATTCTTTTTTTCGTTTGTTTATGCGGGCCGATGCCCGCCGGGCCAAACCATGTTTAGGATTTGGTCAGGGGGCACCACCGCAGGCGGCGGCGATGTACCGCTGTTGCAGCGGCTGCGCAGGGGGGGGATCCGTCCGAAGGCCGAAGGCCCCGGTTGGGGTCCGACGGCCTGAGGGGGCCGCCGGTGGCAAGGAAATTTTTTTCCTGGTTGATCGAGTGAAGCTAGAGGCCGTTTGGCTGCTGCCCTGGTGTAGGCATCCACGGGCCGCGGCCCCGTTTCCCCAATTTTTTTGACTTGGTTTTGATCTGATCTTGGGTATTTTAACGTCATAAACGTCATGATCATGATAAAATATACTGGGCTTTATGTAAACCTCAAGATAGATGAAAACGGACGTTTGATTTCGATTTGTCGTCCGCGCACAAACAATGTCTCGTGTTTCAACGTCTAGGCGGCAACGTTCTTCACGATCCTCCATCGGCTGCCAAGGCTTTCGCAATGTCCGGTTTCTCTCACTCAGGAAGTGCATGCTGATAATGTGTTGTGAAGTGCTTTTTTGGGATAGAACAACAGCCTTTATTTATAAGGAAATAGGGAAGAGTTCATACAATAGGATACCGTATTCATGTAGGATGCAAACTCCTAATCTCCAACTGGATAAGATAAGCCATGCATGGACTTACATAATACATTCATAACACTGTTATATTTCACCATCTTATCAAAATACTACATAACTTTAAAAATAACCAAAAAAATTACACGAAATTATAAGTTTCTCAAATTAGTACCCAAACCTTACTGAGAGAACTATCCCAGTCTTCTTAACCATGATAATATTACATTCTCTAATGTTTTTATGAATATAAAAAACATCATCAATCTTAAATAACATTTCAAAAAACTATTTTTGCATTATAACGTATTAGTTCACTGATTTAAAAATACAAAGTTCAGAATAATTGCAGTTATTTTCAAATTTTAGGAACACTGAAAACAATGGTTTTCAAAAACGGCTTCTTCTAGTTTCTTGGAAACTCTAAAGTTCAGGTTGCATCTTTCTTGCCGTGTAAGTTCAAGAGTTCTCTACGGATTTCCGGCGAGTCAAAAAAAAAACCCAACTCCGTGATCACCACTTTCTAATTCTCTGCCCTTCTAAAGCTCAAACGTAATCTACTCTCCCTAATCAAATCCCAGCCTTTTCCCGTCCCATATCACTAGTTAAAGCCGCCCCGCCCTGCGTTATATTTCTTAATTATCAATTAAACCCCATAACTCTCATTAATTTAAATAAATAACCCCCAAAGAAACCCAACCGAAACCTTCACCTGTTATTATTATTATGGGTTTTTCTCATATTTGTCCCTTAAATTATGCGTAATTTGATATTAGTCCCTTAATTCTTCGTATTTTGAGTTTAATCCCTCAAATCTTAAGCCGTTAACCTAAATAGTCCCCCATCCTATATTCTGTTAAATAATTAGATTAATTAACGATTAATTAACAATTAGTGTTAATTAACACGTCGGCACTAACAGCCACGTCAGCGCTAACGGAGCTTTTTAACGGAAAATTAGAGTGGGGGACTATTTTGATTATAGTTAATGATTTGAGGGATTAAACTCAAAATTCGAAGATTTAAGGGACTAATATCAAATTATGCAATATTTAAGGGACTAATATGAGAAAAACCCTATTATTATTCATATCTGCTAACCCCGTCCCCCGGTGAACTTAACCCACATCACACCTCCGATAAAATTCCAGTGACCTCCCCCCATCCCTATCGCGAAGACAGGCGGTAACCAAAAACTGAAAGATAAGGAGACCGGTTTCCATCTCGCAGCTCCGACATCGTGTTTCATTGAACTGCGACTCTCTCTCTCTCTCTCTGTGCGAATCTCTCTATTGGATAGCTTTAACGAGATCGATCAATCCCATTAAGAATGCGAGCGGAGCGATGAGGAATTTGGGGCAGGAGGAGGAGGAGGAGGAGGAGTTCTACGAATCGTTGGATCGGATCCTGTCGTCGTCGTGCTCGTCGACATCCTGCTCCGACGACGACGGCGAGCACTACGGCCGCTGCGTGCCGAGGTTCCCGCCTCCGGCGGCGACCTCGTACGACGTGTGGATGGCGGAGCCGGCGTCGGTGGAGGAGCGGAGGAGGCGGCTGCTACTGCAGATGGGGCTCATCGGCGATCCGGCACTGGCCCGCCGGAAGTCGCCGTTCCGGTCGAGATCAGACGGCGATCGGGGCGTCGACGTCGTGGTATCGAGATCCGTTCCCCGATCTAGATCCGATTGCCATGGGGATCTGGGTCCTGTACATAAACAGCGGCAGCGACAGCAGCAGCAACATCAGCAAGAACAGCCGCAGCCGCAGAAGCAGCAAGAGCAGCAGCATCAGCAGAGTCCTGAGCCTAGTCTAGTTCCGAGATCTCGCGAGGAATCTAAAGGCAATGGCGAAGTTGATTTGGATCCGCGATGCACGATCAAAAACCTTGACAACGGCGAGGAGTTTGTTGTGAAAGATGACGGGATGTGGAACAAACGGAGAGAAGAGGGTTTTGGACGGCAACTGACGGTGGAGGAGTTTGAGATGTGCGTGGGGCGATCACCCATCGTTCAAGAGCTGATGAGACGGCAGAATGTTGAGGATTCTGGTAGTAGCGGGGGTTCTGGTGATCAACATGGTGGCTTGAGATCGGGGTCTAGGGCAAATGGGGGATTGAGGTGGAAGAAGAAAGTGGGATGGCTTAAGAGTATAAAGAACATTGCTGGAAATGTGGTTGCTGGTGGCTATTATCGGGATCAAAGGAGTAGTGAAGAGAAGGATTTAAGCTCCGAAAAGGGAGGAAGGAGGTTGAGCTCGGCAACCGATGATAGTCAAGATGGGGGATTGCATTTGGTTCATCACGGACCTGAGAGGATTAGGGTTCGGCAGTATGGGAAATCTTGCAAGGAATTTACTGGTCTTTGCATGACCCAGGAGATTCAAGCCCATACTGGATCCATTTGGAGCATTAAGTTTAGTTTTGATGGAAGGTATTTGGCGACTGGGGGTGAGGACTGTGTTATTCATGTTTGGCAAGTTGCAGAGTTTGAGAGGAAGGGGGATTTTGTAATTGAAGGTGGCATGGAGAATGGGTATTGCGGCCCTTTCCTTAATGTGGGTAACAATGAGTTGCCTGATTCAGCATTGGCCTTGGCTTGTATTGAGGGAAGTCATTGTGAGAAGAAGAGAAGAGCAAGGTTGTCGAACAGTAGGAAGTCGGTGAGCTCCGACCATTTAGTCGTGCCTGACCAGTTTTTTGTTCTTGCAGAGAAGCCGGTTTGCTCCTTTAAGGGGCATCTAGGTGATGTTCTTGATCTGTCGTGGTCCAAGTCGGAGGTATTTATACCTTTCATAGATCACTTGGTTGTAATTCTGTCTTTTGAGCACACCGATTCTTGCTAAAATGTGCTAAATTCTGTTAGCAGTATCATTGACATTTTTTGTTGAACCATTGTGGGGTTAGGACCACCAATTGGCTTGTTTACAACACTAATTCACTTGATCATTGTATGTATGGAGAGACCGAAAGAATAATGTCATGAGAGAAAGGAATGAACTATTTTTTAAGTGACAATATCTGAAGATGGGTATTACTCAATTAGAGTTTTAGCTTTCTTGTTTAGGGGTTTCCTCTAAATCTTGAGAGGTTTATCTTTAGTAAGATTCTGTCAATATCGGTGTCCCTTCTTGTAATGATCCAAAATAGAAAGTATACTTGTCACGTACATCTCTAACCGGTAACTGATGACCAAGTGCAAGTTGTTTGAGGCACTCAACCACTTATCTTGAAGCTGACATGGGGGTTGTGACTTGATTGCATTGGCTGATAGTGTGAATAAAAGCCAAAGTCCATCGAAATTTATAGAGGAGAAAACGGGTGGAAAAGAGTTCGAATCGAAATTAAAAACTGAAATTTTGGAAGAAATCCGCTCGGATTAGGGGTTCGAATTGGGGATATAGTCGGCGGCTCCACTTGCACGCATGAGAGGCTAGAGCTAGGGCTTCTTTTGTTGAAAGATGGAGAGTGGTTCTGATGCCGTTTTGTTTCATTCAGAGAAAGAGCAGCCAACACAAAAGAAAATCCCTGGCATTGGGCTTGTAAAATGAAGGGGAAAAGTCTATGTGGGTTTTGTTTTAAAGAAATAGGATTGAGATGTTGGGCTGGGCCAACAAATCTTAGAGGAGAAAATTAGGAAGGAAATAAGAGAAGTTGGGGTTTGTGAAAGAAAGTCGGATTTTAGTTGGTGGGCTGGGCGTGTGCCTTATTTGAAATGAAGGAGAAACGGAAAGAAGGTCAGATGCACTGGGCCTCTCTTTGGGCTCGGGCTACGAAGAAGAAAATAAAAGGAATAAATAAGAGAAATTTATGGGATAAATGTCAAAAACAAATTTCCAAAATATGGGTCGTTATATCCAAAATACCAATAATAAGCACAATAGGAAAAACCTATCCTCACTGATAACGTCTTCTTAAGAGAAAGTGTCATCCGTCGCTATCATTGTCAAGGTGTAAGTCTGGCGCCTCTGAGGCTGGGGTGGTGAATGTTGATCGTGTTGACTGACATGGGCTGTTGCATTCTCAACCTTCCTAGGACAGCCCGAATGGAGTGCTCGGATACGTAGCAAATCAGACACATCTTGTTGTAGCGACGACATTCCTTCACGTGCTCGGGTCATTGACAATAGTGGCACACTTCAGATCGTTGAGTGTTGATTAGAGTCACTGTCTTGAATTGCGTAGTTTGTGACATGTCTCTTTTGTTGACTAAGGCGAGCGTTTGCTGGAGGGCATCGGTTCTGCTCTAGTGTAGATGCCGGCGGTTGTTGTGTCGAAGCGGTAGTCATCTGTCGTTCTCGCTGTCCCTTTCGTTGCACGTATTCGTAGTCTCGAGTTGTAGAGAGCAAGGTTTGAGGTATCGCCCGATACCGCTTGGTATCGGGCGTATCGGACCGGTACCGCCCAGTACCGGTCCGATACTGACGCAAAAAATCGGTATCGGCCGAAACCCTAGGGTTTCGGCCGGTTTCGCCCAGTATCGGGCGAAACTGGCCGAAACCCTAGGGTTTCGGTCAGCAAAAGTGGAAGAAAGAAGAATAAGAAACAAGAAGAAAGAAGAAAAAAATGAAGAAGAAGCAAAAAAAAGAAGAAGAAGCAAAAAAAAGAAGAAAATGACACTTACCTCGCCTCTGCGCCGTCGCCGTCGCCTGCTGCCTCGCCGCGATGCATCGCCGCCGTCGCCTACTGCCGCGCCGCGCTGCATCGCCGCCGTCGCCTGGTGCCTCCGCTGTCGAGGCACCTCTCCCGAGAGAGAGAGAGTGAAAGGGGGGACCGTGAGAATCGTTCGAGAGAGAGAGAGAGAGCGACAGCCTTTTAAATTTTGAATGGTAAACTTGTAAATAACGGGTATGTCTCTAGAGATATTTTATGGCAAACTAGTAAATAAGTGGTATGTGCGCAAAGCAAAATGGTGGGTGTGCAAAGCAACTCCAAGCTATATTAGGCAAACTTGCAAATAAGTGGTACATGCGCAAAGTAAAACGGTGGGTGCGCCTGGCAAACTTTTAGCTATTTTAGTATTTTATATATTTGATAGTTTGATAAATTTTATGTATTTAAAACTACCGATACGGACCAACCGAAACTCACGTCCGAAACTACTGAAACGGACGATACCGATACCGAAACCTAAATTTTGGCCAGAGCGATACCGAGACCGAAACCGAGACCTAAAACCTTGGTAGAGAGTACTTCTGTATGAGTCTTCAGCTTTAGTCCAACCAACCGCCCTTGAATTTTGATGTTTAAGCCTGCCTGAAAATGCTGAGCTCGATCTAATGGATCGGACACCATATTCTTCGCGAACCTGCTAGGTTTAGAAAATTCGGCGTTGTACTGTTACACTGTCATGTAACCTTGCATCAGATTCATAAATTGTGCTTGCAGTTTCCTCTCTGCCTCTGGCAAGAAATACTTAGTATTGAAGTTATCTTTGAAAGTGCTCCACACAATCGGTTGTACAAGTTGGTTTTCTTCTGAATCCCACCACGCTCTGGTGTCTTGAGTCAGTTGTAGCTTAGCCATATCCACCCACAAACGGTACGATCTGTGCCGCTTTCAGCATGTCAGCGGTGCAGCGTATCCATTCTTCTGCTGCAAGGGGGTCTTCTGTTCCTTGAAAGATTGGCAGACGTAGTGATCGGAATTCTCTTACTCCTTCCAACATGGGCTCCTTTTGTAATGCATGGATCATCTACCGCAGGGTCTGGTCTGAAATCTAGATCGTCGCTGCAGGCTATTCACTGTTGTCGTTGTTGTTGTTGCTAACATTCCCGTTGTCGACGTTGTCATTGTATTGGTTATTGACGTCGTTATTACTGTCGTTGTCGTTGTCGACATTTTCATGGAGATTGTGGTCGACGTTGTTGACATTGTCATTGAAGATGTTGTCGGTATTGTCGTTGACGATACCAGATCTGCTTTCATTGCCTAAACCCTCTGCATGTCCATATTAATAACGATATAGTTGTTTGCGGTAGGACGTGCACGACGATTGTATGTCTTCGTCATTCTGCTTATTAGAATATCATGAATAAGTACGGGTATGATTTACGATATATTCTATTCGACCTATACTGTTCATGAGGTGGTCAGCGTGGACCTCCATGGGCCACCACGTGTAACGACCCGGTTCTAAGTGCCATCACAATTTCTATATTATGCAGATCTTGCTGGGTACAAGTGAAAACAAAATAGCACAAATTAGAAAATAATACAGAATTAGAATCATACCTGTACGACAATCTCAGGAGATGTGTGCACCGTCCAACAAAAAAGAAAGTTATCCTTAGATGCTGAAAGGTCTACTGCTAAACCTGAAGGAGAAGTTATACAACGGAATTAAAAAGTAGATTATATCTCAACCAAGCTAATAGTTTATATACTAAACAAAATAGTTTCAATATCACCGAGCAATAAAAATGATCTACTGAACTGAAAATGTAACAGGTTATAAATGTTTTTAAGTGTTGATTAAAGTTAAACTAACCATTCTAGGCCGTGACTAATGTCCAAGGGAGCGATGTACTGTAACTGGCTCTGTCGTGTAACCATGTTATCAGTGTGAATAGCGGAAAAATGATTATAGTAACCCATTATCTCGTAAAGAAGAGGAAAAACGTATATGACCCCTCATTTCATAAAAGGAGGAAAAACAAAGACTTTTATTATACACCACTTCCATAAAGGAGAGTGAAAAAAACCAATACATTAAACCAATATCGCAACTGCACCCTTTGGACAGTGAGCTAAGTGTATTCCACTCTAGATGTTGGTTAAAAGTCATGAACTGTCAATGTTAAGTATTTGATAGACCCGCTGGGTCTAGTCGCGCCTAATCATGGGCCGGCCCATGTTGGCCGCCGGCCCCTCTTCTCCTTTGTGTTAAGCGCGCGCCCATTAGCCTAGTAAAACCCTAGTTTCTTTTATAAATAAGGGCTAGCCGTCATTAGTATTTTTCATGCTTGATATTGAGATTATTCTATTGAGCGTCATTAGGAGTAGTTCTTAGATTAAACGAGTGCGGACGTCCTCTAGGCGTCTTGGGAGGAGAGCACACATCTTTTGTGCTCAATTATCTTTCTATTTTGCTATTTGCTTTCTAATAAAAATCTTGTCTTTGTTAGATCTTAACATTTTGGTATCAGAGCACGTGACGATCCATGGCGGCTACGACAAGATCTCACGACAAAATTGAAGCTTTGGAGGCCAAATTCACGAGCGAAATCGACGGGATCAAGAAATCATTGGCGGCCAACGACAAATCCATGGCAAAATTGACGGCTTCCATCAACCAATTGACGACAAATCAAGCGAAGCACGACTACCGATTCGCGCAAATGATGGCAACCCTAAAGCAATTGGCGGCGAACAACAAAGGGGAAGAAAACCCTAAATCGGGGGAAAAGGCGGCACCTTTGAAGAGGGAGAAGGAGAAAGTTGAAAGCTTTGACCCAAAAAGTGATTTTTTGGTGGAAGATTTGGCCGAGGATGATGAAGAGGAGCAGATAAAGATCGATTATCGAGAGGAGATTAGGCGAAAGGTCGCAGAAGCCCAAGGATGGACCGGCGACCTCGATCAACCACGCGGGAAGGCACGCGAGGAGGGCGGGGGGCCGCGGCACCACCCCCAGGGGGTCACCGGCCCCCAGGTTAGCCGCATGGGGGGCGGCGGCCACCCCTGGGCTCGCCCAGTGGCGGCGGACCCCCCGATCAACGGGGGGGCCGCTGGGGCCCCCAGGAGCATCGGGGGGCCCGACGAACCCCCCCGGGGTCGGCCGGGGACGCCAAACCCCCAGGAGGATCCGGCGACCCCCGCTGACCCCCGCCCGGGGGGGGGGGGGGGGGCGCTGGGGCCCCCAGGATTACAGGGGGGCCGCTGGGGCCCCCAGGATCCACGGGCGAGGCCGGCGGCCCTGCCCTTGGCAGGCCGCGGCCCCGCCGACCTTCCCAGGCTGATGCGCGACGTTCCGAGGGCTGTTGGCGGTGATTTCGGCACTTTTCAGCAAGGGCAGCCGCGTCGAGAGGCTCCGGCACATGACTTTGAGGAGGGTTTGGGACCCGGGGACTTTCAGGAGCACGGAGACTACGTCGAGGGCTATCGGGACCCTCCAGACCCTCGTTTTGATGTTGAGAGATGGCATCCACCGCCCACAACCAGGAGAGACGCACAGGAGGCACCGGAGGAAGATACCGAGACTACCATGAGTGGCCAGAGGGCATGTTTGGAGGCGACGAGGGGCACAGAGACCTAGGAGACTATGGAGGTCGCGGAGGGGGACCACCTAGGCGATACGAGACTCTGGACGAGGGAGACATCACTATCGTCCGCGTCACAGAGACGATGGGAGGCCCGAGCAGGGGCACTTTGGAGGAGATTGCAGAGTCCGAAAGCTGAAGATGCCGATCTTTTCCGGGGAGGATCCACACCCCTGGTTGTTCACAGCGGAGAGATATTTCGCGACACATCACATGACCGAGGCCCAGAAGCTGGAGGCGGCGGCCATCTGCATAGAGGGGCGAGCCCTGTGATGGTATCAGTGGAAGGAGAGGAGGCAGCAGATCAGGAGCTGGGATGAGCTGAAGGACATGGTACTGGAGAAGTTTAGAGATCCCCGACTAGGGAACTTACACGAGCAGCTGTACGCCCTCAGGCAGGAGGGGCCGGTGCGGGAGTACATTGAGAGATTCGAGACACTGGCGGGACGAGTTCATGGGGTGTCGGACGAGTCGCTGGAGGACACCTTCTTGAAGGGGCTACGTCTTGATCTTCGAGCTGCGGTGAGGCCATACAAGCCTCGAGGGCTTTCTGAGGTCATCGAGATGGCACAGATGGTGGAGGACTCCCGAGCTGAGGATAGGAGAGGCGGGAGCAGCTACAGTGGGCAGATACAGCGGGGCACTACGACTGGGCAGGCGGAGCGGTGATCACTACTGAGACAGTTCAGACAGGGCTTGAGAAGACGGGTGAGCAGAACCCACTACCAGCCGGGGGCCCATTTCAACGGATGACCGATGCGGAGATGAGGGAGAAAAGGCAAAAGGGGCTATGTTTCAGATCCGACGAGCGCTTCACTCCAGTGCACCGCTGTGTGGATCGAAAGCTCCAAGTGTTGATAGCGGAAGCCGACGAGGAAGATGGCGTGGAGGACGAATGGATCGGAGGGGAGGACGACTCCCACTCGAAGTAGTACCGCCGGGACTTATACCACCTTGAGGACAAGGTAGTTCTTTGGGGGAGAGTATTGATAGACCCGCTGGGTCTAGTCGCGCCTAATCATGGGCTGGCCCATGTTGGCCGCCGGCCCCTCTTTCCCTTTGTGTTAAGCACGCGTCCATTAGCCTAGTAAAACCCTAGTTTCTTTTATAAATAAGGGCTAGCTGTCATTAGTATTTTTCATGCTTGATATTGAGATTATTCTATTGAGCGTCATTAGGAGTAGTTCTTAGATTAAACGAGTGCGGACGTCCTCTAGGCGTCTTGGGAGGAGAGCACACCTCTTTTGTGCTCAATTATCTTTCTATTTTGCTATTTGCTTTCTAATACAAATATTGTCTTTGTTAGATCCTAACAGTATTCTTCACTCTCAGTAAGTGTCCACACTATAATCCCTAAATTACGTAGCTATGGCGGTTCTATGCAAAAGACCAGTCTTCCAGTAATGTTATCAACGGTTCTAGCAAATCAGGTGTCAAATACTAGTGTCCCGTAATAATATCAATGTTATTACATTGCATAGTTCCGTACTACATAATTTAAGTGGCATAATTAACAGTGCATGTCAAACTCTATTCACAAAAGAACGTGGCAAATTCTTATTTAAACAATCAATTTTATAATTAAACCAAACAATCAAAATAAATTCAGAATTTATAAAACTAAATAATTTCAAAGAAGCAATGTGATCAGATTCGCTTTCGGCATATGGACAAGTCAACGTCTACCAGCCTGGAGGGATTCTACTACAATTAATTAGTCGCAAAGTCTGAAAACTACCAAGCCCATTGTAAGTTACACAAGGACTGAAAGAGACAACAAATCGCACAAAACCCAGGGCCGAAGCCCAAACCAACAGACAACCAAGCATGCCAAATCGGCCCAAAGTCTCAGGCCGAACAACTACGGGCTTCAAGCCCAAGATCAAAGAAACAATGGTAGACCAACCCGAAGGCGAGAAGCAGCGGTGAACAAGCGCACAGACAGTCCGCAGGACCCGCACAAGGAAAACCCATACAACAACAGCGCCGCCACAGAATGGCAATGGCAGGAAAAAACCCCGGCAGTTGACGAGATAGCCGAACCCAAACAAAACAGAGAAAGAAAAGGCAGCGGCGAGAGCCGTCATAGAACTCAAACTGAGATGCCGATAATTATACACATAGGGAAGAAATCCCTAGATAGTTTGCGAATCATCACATCTCTTGACATACCAAAACAAATTCCAAACAATCGAAATCCGAATAAACTAAAAAGAGAAAATAAACCAAGAGTTTGGAGAAGAATATTATCTACCTTGATGGTGAAGAAATCCAATGCACCAAAAGCTCCAAAATCCAAACTCGAAAGAGATCAGAAACCCCAGATTGAAATCCCCAGATTGGAATCAGAATTTTAGGGGAAGAGAAAGATGTTTTTCCGTATGAATAAAACCCAAAATCCATCGAAATTTATAGAGGAGAGAAAACATGTGAAAAAGAGTTCGAATCGAACTTAAAACCGAAATTTGGGAAGAAATCCGCTTGGATTAGGGGTTCGAATTGGGTATATAGTCGGCGGCTCCACTTGCACATGTGAGAGGCTATGGATATGGCTTCTTTTTTTGAAAGATGGAGAGCAGCTCTGATGCCGTTTCGTTTCGTTCAGAGAAAGAGCAGCCAACCCAAAAGAAAATCCAAAAGAAAATCCCTGGCCTTGGGCTTGTAAAATGAAGGGGAAAAGGTTTTGTGGGTTTTGTTTTAAAGAAATAGGATTGAGATGTTGGGCCGGGCCAACAAGTCTTAGAGGAGAAAATTAAGAAGGAAATAAAAGAGAAGTTGGGTTTTGTGAAAGAAAGTGGGATTTTAGTTGGTGGACTGGGCGTGGGCCTTATTTGAAATGAAGGAGAAAAGGAAAGGTCGGATGTGCTGGGCCTCTCTTTGGGCTCGAGCTACAAAGAAGAAAAGAGAAGGAATAAATAAAAGAAAATTATGGGATAAATGTCAAAAACAAATTTCCAAAATATGGATCGTTACACATATGCCCTGCCTAGCGGTGTTTCTTGAGATATTGATCAATCATATTCATTCTCTTTTAACATGTATATTAATTTTTCTCAACAATTTCTAAATGGCTATCCTCGTTATATTTGCACCACTGTTTATATTGCCAACACACCCATTGTGCAGTATAAAACCAAAGTTTATTTACTTTTGGAGTTGATTTATGAAAGGTGGGGTGAAAATAGCTACTCAAAATGAAGTAATAACTCAGACACTTGTAAAAAATTAAAGTTAATGAACTGAACCTCTCTCTTTCAAACAATTATATTCAAAAATTAGGAAAAAATGATTAGATCATAGCCCGTTTTTAACTAAATCCATTTTCTTACTTTTGGATTCTTTTTGTTTTAATTTTTTTTCCTTTTAATCTAGACATTACAGCCAATATGCGCGCATGAATTTGGAAGTATTAAGGTTGGCCCCCTTTCCATTCGGCATGTCGGTTAGGGTTCGGTTGTGGGTGGGTCGAGGCCTAGGACGTAAGGCTGTTAATTTTTTTCCTTTTTCTTTTTTTCTTTGATTTAAAAGAAGAGGTGAGTTGGTTACTTTTTAGATATTGATAATTTATTTCTCAAATTAGTTAAATGAGTATAGATTCCAATGTACTAGAAAAATAATTTTTAATGTTTCCAAAACTAATTAAAAGAAAAATATTTTTAAATTGTTTAAATAACCTAATGCTAATTATTGTTAACAAATATTAATATGGCAAATATATAGATTAAATGTTAAATATATTTTATCTTTCTCAGAAAATTGTATTAACGTTTGATATTTTATTAACACTCCCATTTGTAAAAAATTAACACGTAAATATTTTTTGATTTCATAGCAAAAACTATTACATGTAAATAAGAAGAGCTAATTAATGTCCAAAATTTAATAAAAATGTAGAAAATTAATCCATGAAAAAGATAAGAAAGATATATACATTAATTACTTAAGTCAAGAATCTTGATATATAAGGTTGACCCCTTTATTCTATATTTCCGGAAGAAAAATTAGTTGAGATTTGTGAAGTAACGAGGAATTCTTAAAGAAAAAGAATTATAAATTATTTGGAACAGTGGTAAAATGGTCGGAAATGAACATAAGCATAAGCATGCAAGATGTCAGTATTGTATGTGGCACGTGCGCCTGTGCATACATATGTATTCATGTATGTTTTTATGTATATAGTATGCAGCTATACGTGTGTGTAAATATATATATAAATGCAAAAAACCTAAAACTTACTGAACCCAAAACCAGATTTTGAATTGAAACATATGAAACGAATGAAACTATGCAAAACCTAAACTGAGTTTTCAAACCTTTATTTAAACATAAACCAAATCAAAGAGAAATGCTAAAAACCTTAAAAGACGTAGTCACACAAAATTCAAATGTGTATTACACAGTTTACATTGGCTAATTACGCACCACATTATCACATAATTTTCACTTGGATAGCTATCTAATAGTTAAATTCATATTAGGTTACACATAGCACTATACAGTAAGTATAAATAAAATGACACCACATTTTGACCCTTCACCAATCTTCATCTCTCTCCACTGTTACAAAAGAGAACACTAGTCTAGAAGGAAGAACACACACACACAAGGTCATGTCTATCTCGCAAGGTCTTGCGTAGGCTAAGGCCATTAAAAGTGTGCAAGGTCTTGCGTAGGCTAAGGCCATTAAAAGTGTTGTTGAATCCCCTCCAAAGCACAACGAAACTCTAAGAAAGGGGGAGAGTCTGTGCTCAGAGGAGCCTGGTCGATTGGACAGTACTTGGCAGGTTCATAGTGGATTATTTAGGGTCGAAGATGCCTGTCAACTATCGGAAGTGGGTTGCTGGGGCAGGGCTGTGATTAATTGGACTCAACACTGCTAGTAGAAGTTTAGCAAACCTTGGAAGCAAAGAGAATTGACTGTCTTGAAAAAGGAACCTTAATCAAAACGATATGCTCTGATATATAGCTTAAATACTAGAATGCAAAACTAACCCAGTTGAAACATAGTTCAGACCTGATCTAACAATGATAAAATATATCGGATCAATAAAGGACTTGCTTTTATTTTTTGCTTTTTACTAGAGTCACATTTCCCAGAGGTTTCGGGCTAGATTTGGAGCAACAGTAAGATTACTACATTATGAATATTAATGTTGCAGAAACAACCTATGCAGTGTGGAGAAGTGTATTGTGTATGTTTGACCCTTTCTAGCCTTGCAATGATGGCATTCTTGTGTGCTGAGATGCCCTTTTAATAAAATCACATTTCATATATGCGATTGTCATTTTGCTAATTCTACATCTTTGAGATATTAAAGCTTCTCTCCAAACTTCTAATTCAAAAATTATGTTGAAGTATCATTGATAAAGACATCCACTAGCATGGTATGTGACCTTCAATCTAAATATGCGGATCACGTCATAACTAACTTAAGAGATACACACCTAATCAATTGTTGGCTACTTGACTGCTTACACGTGATTTTGTTTATCACATGACATTGGGTGCTTAGGTAGATATTATGCAGATGCTAATGGTAGCGTAGATAACTCCTTTCGGTTGTTAAATAAGAAGCACATTACATAATTTATAACCTATTAGTATAGCTGGACATAACAATTACTAAAAACAAACTTCTTGTCTCGTACCTTGTAGCAAGCAATTGTCCTACTATGATAGGACTGAGAAATACAAATTCGGAGTTTTGTCTACTACTTTAATCCTGCCCTTTCTTACTGTTTGTTTATCGCTAAAGTAAACACCAAGAAAGTCACACACCTTCACTCTACTTGAGGAAATGATGCAAGCAAGCATCCCTGTCAGTGAAGAAATTGGATCTATGAAGGTTGTGTTAGGGACAAGGAACTGCGTAGCTAAGGTATTTAGACTTGCGAGGAAGAAAGATTAGGAAGAATGAAGGCATCATTTTTTGGCCAATTTTTCTGGGGAACATGACAAGGGATTGAGAAAATTAGAGGGTTCTAGAAAATGAGACTTAAATTGAGTTAGTCTCACCTCAACAAAGCCGAACACACGTTGGGGCAAAGAATGACGATGGTTATATGGATTTTTGTCTTGAGTGCAATTTTGATCAGCTTGCTGCCCATAGGTTGCGCTTTTGAGTAATATCTTAAGCTAAAAGAGGCATGCAAATCTACATCTATGATCATATGAATGTGATTTAATGCCTAATTATGGACTTCTGGGACCCTATCGTTTTGCCAATTTGTTTGCTAGCATATTTTGAGAAGGCATCGATGCATCAGTCAATAATTGATGACCATGGTGCATTTCTTTACCTTGTTCTTCTTTTTATGGATAGCATTTGTATCTTTCTTAAGTTTTATGATTTATGAAGCCAAAATTACCAAATCCTCAATGGATTAAGTTGTGTAGCTTTGCAAGTTAAAATGTCAGTGTCTAAATGTGTTTATTTGGAGTAGCGACTATATATGAAGGTGTAGCGCTTTAATTGTTTGCCATTTCCCAGACTTGGTGTAACCTTCCATAGAATGAAATTAGTGAGGAGTCTGGCAAAGCATCAGCATTAACCTCAGTATTCTAAAGAAGTTGGAACGACCACGAATTCTTGTAGCTAGTTGATAACTGGGGAATCCAAATAAATATTGTGCTGGTAACTTCTGTTGTCATTGAGTTCTTTCTTTAACTTTTCTTTGATTGTTTTTGCTATGGCTTTTTGGGTTATGGTTTTGTGTGTTTTCTTTTCTTTTCTTTTTTAAGTGCAGAGTGTGGGACAGAAGGGGTGTGCATTTAGGTCCTTATCCATTCCATGCAGTTTGCAAATTTGATTTCATGACCTTCATTGGCTGTATGTAGGGGAGGATGGGGTTTTAGTAGAATCTACCCAATGTACTGGTAGCATGGGCTTACTTACACGATTTGCGTAATTATATTGTTGATTGGTCTATACCCCCTTAGCAGCCAAAGGTAGGGGATGACTCGCAGTGTGCTGAGGGTGGGTTGACACCCATGCTGAGTTTTGCCAAAAGTTTCAAAGTTTATATAGAAATTTCAATTTCTTACAAAATGTGTATTTAATTTAAATACATATTGTTATAAAAATAAGCTAATCTTGGATTCTTTAGAGTTGAACAAGTGGTAAGATATTAGAATTGGATACAATAGATTCAAGGTTCAAGTCTTTACTTTGTTACTTTGTATCTTCTTTTTTACTTTTTTCGCTTATCAATACACAAAGCAATTAAAACGTTTAATTATCACATTTTAATTGTGATTTTTCGTTGAGAATGATGAATACAAAAATTCGTTTTAGGATAGAAGAAAAACATGTAATCATGATTTATTTTCAAGTTTCAAGACATATTACGATAGTATTTATTAAATCTATAGCCATATTCATCAAAAATTTATATTTTAAAATTCACAACTTAAGAGTTTAAATATTAAATTAAATTTCACTTGCATTCTTAATTAAAAATCACTTTCATATGCATTCACATGACAAGTATATTTATTCGCTAACGCCCATGTTGACAATAATTTGTGTCCGCCATTGGCCAGGGGTTAACACATTTGATCTGCATGTGACTAGCTTATTGACATCATTGTCTTTTTTAAGTCATATTAAGGTTAACGCATTTGACCTGCTTGTGACTAGCTTATTGACTTCCATATCTTTTTTAGTCTTATTAACGTCAAAGTGTGTAACTTGTTTACTGTTTTTGATTATGCGTACTTTGCATACTTCTTGGTATAAAGTTAGGCTTCATGTGGCAACCCTCTCTGTATAGCCAGGTAGTTAAAGAAGATTATTCAAAAAAAAAATCAATCCATAAGAGATGAGAATGGTAGTCATGGACCCCACTAAGCAATTAGAAAAGTAATGTTCACGTGATGATGGTATATTAACGGCTGGCCTAATGCAGATGTTGGGCGGGCTCCGATGCCAACTGTTGGACTTCCATACTTACTTGATATCCTTATCAAGTAGACAATCACCCACACAGTTTTTAAGTTTTAAGAATCGTTGAACAAATGAGCAAAACTAATGATTTTCTCTACAACACAAGCAATACGTGAAAAGTAAACGCAAAACAAAATAAAAACACGTACCTAGCATCAAGATTTATATTGGTTTCACTTAATTCTTGGTGTATGTCCAGTTGGATAGAGCACCAATACTTGAATAATTTTAGATTATAAAGTATGACACTTGGTTCAAGGGAAAATTAAGGCCGATATGAATTTGGAGAAGAAAACCTAAAAAATAAAACTAAGTGACTCTTAAACAACCCAAACCACTCTATTTTTACCCTCTGTAGATGTTATAGCATCCGTAAAAATAACCTTCAGGGATTAATTTTCGCACCTGAAAGAAGTACTAGCATAAACATCCTTAAACAACGTTCAAATAGAATTTAGAACTTGCTGCCTAATATTTGGATACGACTCGAAATCAGATCCTGAACCTGTTTTGTGCCCGCAATCGTTGCTGCTACTGTCCATTTTGTTCTCCATCGTTGGATCATGACGGGATCTGCTGAGCGCCTGCCACGCAGTGCCATCTCAATCGATTGCACCTCGCATGCCATGCGTTGCGTTCTCGCTGCATACCCCACGTAGCACACACACCACACATAGTGTGCGTGCGTTGCATGCACACATGCTGCACCCACATGCCGTAAGTGTGGGCCGCATGGTAACATGTCACGGGCTGCATTGTTCACTATAACGGGCTGAACAAAATTCTTCTTTTGGGCTTCATAAAATCTGAAGTTTTGAGCTTTAAAAATCTTCAAAAATATCAAAAATATCCAAAAATACTCTACATATCTTGTGTAATTTTAAGTATTTTGTATCGTATATTTCAATACTTCACCTTGATATAAACATACCTCAAAACATGTGCTAACTTAAATCTTCAAATCATTCACCTTCAAAATAAATCAACTCACCATGAGGCCAGAACACTTAGCTAATGAACTTTGCCTTAATCATCACCAACTAATCTAATGTTTAACCAAACCGTTTGCAAATGTGAATCTTCATTCGTCACATCTTCTGAATCCATATACATAAATCAAATCGTAGTGTCTTTTCTTACCACATTGTGGTACCCTAGAATCTTTTCAACGAAAATAGGTTTGGGTGTCACTCACACTTCGTTGACAATCTATCCATTCTCTTTGTGAATTTTCTTTAGATGCGCCAACATATCGACATCTTCCTTAGCACAATGCTTCATGGGTTTGCGTCCAAACTCAATACATCCATCACATCATTGACCATAGGATCTTCATGTGTAGATAATGCAGATGCCTAATTCATGTCGTTCTCGTAAGGAGCTGGAGTTTTTATGTTGCGTCTATCCATTCTGTTAGAAATCAAGTTGTACATAACAACTATAAGATCTTCACTTCAACTAGTACTTCAACTGTCACTTTTGTCAGTAGTGCCTGTAGTAGTAATCTTATGTTGGATTATTGCTATCAATCGTCGTCCCTTTATTGACATCGATGTCGAAAATGCAATTTGAAATAAAGCACATCCGTACGTTTGGCACTTCATTACCTCCACCTTTTTATTATTTTCTGAAGCTTTTTCTTTCAGTACTGTAGACTCATCAAATGTCACCGATCGACTAAGCATGACCTTTATATTTGGACTCCAAACTCTGTAATCTTTGATAACGTCTATATATCCTAACATGACACACTTCTTTCCATTGATACCGAACTTATCACCTTCATAGTAAATATAAACTGGATATCCAAACACCTAAAGATAGCCTAGCTCCACTGGCTTTCCTGTTCAAATCTTCTCTGAAATTTTTTCACTAATAGTTGATGATGGAATTCTTTTCACCAAGTAAGCTGCAGTCGATATAGTTTCAGCCCAAAATCCATTCGACAATCTTGATGTAAATTTAAGACACATCGCCTTCTCTAGAATTGTCATGTTCATCATTTTTGCAACTCCATTCGAATGTGGATTTTCTAATATAATGAAGTATCTTTTTTCTCTATGCTTCGCACAAACTTTCTTAAACTCAGTAGACGTAGGCTCAGCATCATTATCGGATCTCAGCACCTTTAGCTTCTTTCCTATTTGACTCTCTATAAAGGCCTTTTATGTCATGAGCTTCTCAAATATATCTAACTTCTTTTTAATTACGTACACCTATATTTTCTTAAAGAAATTATTGATAAACGATATGAAATAACAAGCTTTACATAGAGAGTAAATTGGAGCATGATCCCAAACATCGGTGTCATCATACTTAAGAATTTATCTTGTGTCATGATTCCCTTCACCGAAACTAGCCTTTGTCTGCTTTCCATAGATACAATCCTGATAAAACTTTAGCTCATTGATGTTTACCCATTTAATCAAACCACACTTCCTCAAAGTTCCAAGCTTTTCTTTGCGACGTGTTCAAGTATAAGATGTCACAGCTTAATCGAATCAATATCATGCGAACTTTAACACAATACTGAAATCTCCTAAGATGTTCGCCCCCTTAAGCAGATTCAGGTCCTTAACTTTTTCTCCTCTCATTACCATCGATCCTATCGATATCTTCACGTAACCTTGCAAACTATGGAATCTAATGTACTAAAAAAATTAGTGATTTACTCAGGGCTGGAACGTGCTACACGTTAGTATGTGTACTATGCTATCAAATATCTTAATTTTCACCGAACTAACTCCAACATCTTTGCATGCGTTATTGTTTCTCATAAGGATCGATCCATCCTTTTTTCATTCGTAGGTAGAGAAACACTTTTTATGTGATGTCATGTGGAGCGACGCCTTATAATCCATCACATATGAATGATTTTACCATCAAATGAACCCGCTACGAGCATATAATAGTACTTCTCACTCATAACATCTTATGTCTGCACAACTACAATTGATGGCGCTTTCTACTTGTCTCTGATCTTTCTCTATGTGCAATCTTATTTCTAATATCTAGATTTCTTCAAAATGTAGCACGATGTGCCCGTAATCATCGATCTCGATCGTCTTCTGTTACCACCTCATACATTGTTTCACCCCGAAACAAATAGGTCATGGCTATCTAGATCTTCACCGCTCAAACCAATTCTTACCATCTGATGATTCAACTCCTCACTATAGAGCATCGTCTCCACATCCTTAAGACTTAAAGCATTCTGATTGTAAATCATGGTGTCGATGAACATCGTGTATCGTAATGGTAATGATAAGAGCAGAATCATTGCTTCATGTTCCGACTCTACAGTCAATCTAATGGTTCTCATCTTCATCACTAAGCCATTGAATGTATACATGCAATCATCTAATGAGGTACAGACTCCTATCTTGAAAGTGAAGAAAATCTTCAACAAAATTAATTTGTTGGTGTGTGAATTAGATACAATTTTTTGACTTCTCCCACAGTTCTTTGGTCACAGTCTCATCAAATATTTGATAAATCACTTCATCCGATAAGCTAAGCTGGATGGTTATCATAGTTGAATCCTCCATCTTCATCTTCTCATTCTCCAAGTATCCACTGGTAGAGTATCTGTGTCATATATCACACCGTAGACATGATCGATCCGTAAGATCACATTCATCGTGTAATTTTATATCTTAAAATTTTTCTTACCATCGAATTTCTTAATTTTGTATTACGCTCTTCCAACCGTCGCATATGAACTGACTGTATACCAGTTCGAATCAATTGCTCCCTCGATTACACTGCTCGTCGGAGAACTCTCCGTCATTGCCTTGAATTTGATTCACGAATCTTGTTCTGATACCAACTGTTGGGCTCCTATACCCACTTGATATCCTTCTCAAGTAAACGATCACCCGTAGAATTTTCAAGAATCATTAGACCGAGCAACGCTAATGACTTTCTCTATAAAACATGTAACACAAGTAATATATACAAAGTAAATATAAAACAAAAAAATACGCACCTGATACCAAGATGTATATGATTTCACCTAATTTTTGATGTACGTCTAGTTGGAGAGACTACTAATGTTTCAATAATTTTGGATTATAAAGTATTCACTTGGTTGAAGGAAAAACCAAGCCCAATTAGAATTTGAAAAAAAACTTAGAAAAAAATAACTTTGGCGGTCAAACAACACTCGAATCTTTCTATTTTTGCCATATGAAGATGCAACATGATCCGTAAAAAAACCTCCATGGATTAGCTTTCACCCTTTGAAAAAACTCTAGCCAAAACACCCTTCAATCGCCTTCAAATAGAATCTGAAAACCATTGCATAGTATTAAGATTCGGAATCGGATCCCAAACCAGCCTCGCGCCTGTAACCACTACCGCTATGGCTACCGCATGCTTCATTCTCCAGCGTTGGATTGTTGTGGGATCTGTTGAGTGCCCATCACATGTCACCATATCGGCCGATCGTGCATCACGTGCTATGCGCATGCCGCATCGTTCGCGTAGTGCACACACGGGCTGTGAGCAGTAATAGGCCGTGAGCTACACTGTTCATAATACTGGGTCGAATAAAATTCTTCTTCTGGTTTATAAAATCCAATGTTTTGGACTTCAAAAAATCTTCAAAAAATCCTCAAAAAATTCTGAAAAATTCTTAATTAATCTTGGGTAATTTTGGGTATTTTGTATCACATGTGATTAGAGAAAAGATTCACAATCTCATGATATGTTCATGAAGCCATTAACAATTTTCATACATGCACTAATATACTTGCAAGAGCAAATTTGTGCCATTGGGGATTGTTAATGAGGTGTGAGCATTTTGCAACTGGCCTTTATTCAGTTATCACTATATAGTGGAGGCGTCACAATTTATAAATCTAATATAACTATAGTGCACCATGATCAAAAGTCTAATTAGAGAAGAGTTTTTCAAAACTTCTAAAGAAAATATATGTTGCTCAAAAATTTAAATACTATATAAGGTACAGGAATAAGAACACCAGGTCAAGTGTGGCCATCTGTTACAAGTATGGTTGCTATAGTCAACCGCTCTAAGAAAAATAAACACGTGGATTATAGATCCATATTGTCTACTCATTTTTGTTCCATATGAAAAGGCTAAAGCAATTTTGTTCTCAAAGGTGTGCAATTCAATATTTTTTTTGCAAACAAAGTTTTTTACAGGTTATAATTTGCATTTAATTACAACAATTTTTTTCTTTCTATTCAAGTTATCTATGTTGCATGTGCCTGGAAATCTAGCATGCATATACCAGCAAGCATTTTAATGAATGTTGCATTGTGCATTGCAGTTTTTGCTTTCTTCTTCAATGGACAAAACGGTTCGGCTGTGGCACATGTCTAGCAACTCTTGCTTGAAAACTTTCTCACACAGTGACTATGGTAAGCATCAATCCTTTCCTTTTTCTTTCCTTTTTTTCCCCAATAAAATCTGGTTTCCTTTGCTTTGGAGTTTGGAGGCTCCCTTATTCTCTGCTAGCTTGACTATTTGCCATGCTTTGTTGGCTAATAATGATGATTTGTTCTGATACAGTGACTTGCATCCAGTTCAATCCCGTTGATGATAGATACTTCATTAGTGGATCCCTGGATGAAAAAGTCCGCATTTGGAGTATACCAGATCGGCAAATTGTTGCCTGGAATGATCTTCATGAAATGGTTACAGCTGCTTGTTATACCCCTGATGGACAGGTACCATGCTTGATTCAGCGGCAACTTTCAGTTTCTAGTTTGTAACTGAGACACATTTGAAAAGTGTTGTTTGTTCAATGTTTTACTTTGTGACCATATTGCTTATTAGTTTCAATTTGTTCAATTCTTTAGGGTGCACTAGTGGGTTCAGACAAGGGAAGTTGCCACCTTTATGACACATCTGGTATGTAGCCATCACTATCTTTCTCTCATATATATGTGTTTTTACCCTTAAATCTGGCACTGAAAATAAGGGGATCTTCATGTACTTCTTTTCCCAGATAATAAGCTCCATCAGAAAAGTCAAATTGACTTGCAAAACAAGAAAAAGAAGGCCAATCACAAGAAAATAACTGGCTTCCAGGTAATTTTGGTATTGTGCATGTAGTTGTATCTTGGATACGTTTATACATTTTTAAAAGCCATTTTATACTTTGAAATTTTTTGTCTGTTAGTATTTAAATTTATTGCTGACAAGGTTGATTGAACAGTTTGCTCCTGGTAGTTCATCGGAAGTGCTCATCACTTCTGCAGATTCCAGAGTCCGGGTTGTTGATGGTGCTGAGCTAGTACACAAGTTTAAAGGTGAAACTTGCATGAATGCCAGTCCTTACCGTTCATTTGTCATATCTTTGTATCCATATAAATGTATATTTGCGATATTCCCAGGACACTTCATTTTTGCAAAATTTGTTGTGTTGCATGTGTGGACCATCACACCCATGTTGCATGACTAGGATACATCTCATGTGAATGAGAAAAAGAGAAATAGGGTATGATTGTGTACCAAAAGGGAAAAATATATATGGTAAGAGTCCATTAGCGAATCCCTGGGAACTAGAAACAAGACAAAGCAATTACGGATTGTTTTTTCTTGCTTTGCTCCCATAGTTATTCAAACACATATCTTGCTCTTGATAACACCATCAACAACAACATCAACAACACACGCTGGTAGGAGGTAAATACTTGACATCATGCATTGTCTATTAATTTGGAAGAATCTTGTAGAGCTCAACATCAACTTCAAGTTGATTTTATTTGACTGCTAGGGATGGTGTGGTAGAACAAATGTCTAATTTCTCTTTGTTCTGTCTGCTCTCATTTTACTGTTTAGAATTTCATTTTGCAGTACCATAGTGTATAGCACTTGTAAGTTGATATGAACTTGTCTCCAAGGACAAAGGAACATAGCAAATTAAACATGTTGGACAGGCTCTGACACAGGATGTGGTATTCTGGGACCTACCACTTTTGAATGTTTCTCATACTTGCATATCCAATTGCTGCTTATTGTGTCATGCACTTGCTTTTAAGTTAGGGACAAGCTCGTGTTATTGTTTTTCGATTTTGTATTCCCAACTCAAGTTTGGCCTTTAAGTAAAAGAGAGAGACTAATGATGTCTCTTATACTGATTTCAGTAATACCAGTTTCTAGTGAGCAACAACATTATTTCTCTTTGTACTTGCTACCAATTATAGTGAAATTTAATAGGACTTGAAATACTAGATAAGATCGGTTCAGGACCATGAAGAACTCTCCATCTGATGGAAAGGATTCATAGAATTTACCAAGTGTTTGCCTGATTGATCTTTTATCAATTTATACAAAAGAACAAATCATGACATAAGGAAGGATATTATTATCTTTTTTACTTTTTGATGCTTTTGCAGAGTTGGATGACTGCAATCATCATTAAGAATTTTAGAGGAGAAATTAGAAAAATCCTTGGTGATAAAGGGTGCCATTCTTTGCTAGAAGCTTGGCGATATTGTTAATAATGTTTATCATATATTATCCAGTGCTAGCGTAGTTCATGTAACTTCATGTAAAAGTTACGTAGATTTTGAGGGACGTGAAAAATAAACCTAACTAGAATTTGTTCCTACTTAACTGCAATCAACAACGCCGTGTGTGATATAAAGTAGAATAAAGTGCTAACTTTGTGGTAGAAATCACGCAAATCTGAAATTAAATTGATGAAAATAGGAATAAAAAGGATAACTTGGCTACAATTATAGGGGCAACCACCCTCCCAAGACACCAAAAGAGAGGACGTTCGCACTCTTTCTGAGAATTCTCCCACACAATATCAAAATCAAGACTATAATAGGCCGGCGGCTAACCCTAGGGCTAAATACTAATCCCCTCTAATCTAATTACAAGTTTGCCATTAAAATACAAAATAATTAGAGAGGTACGAAAATGTCCCTTTACCTCAAGTTGGGTTCGGTCGAGCCTGTTGCGCGCGTGCCCCTTTGGTCTGCCTCCTCTGTTACACGTGGGTTCCATCAGTACTCACTCCCCAAAGAGCCACCTTGTTCTCAAGGTGGAAGTCTGGAAACTGCTACATCATAACGTCCAGGGACTCCCATGTGCTCTCATGCTTTGGCAAGACCTTCCACTGCAATAGAAGCTCCTGCTCTCCAGTGCTCCCTCTGAATACCCCCTTCATCTTCTCAGGCTCCAATCTCACCTCCATATCATCTGTCAAGGTCTCCGGTAGCGTGGGCGAAGGGGTGTGGTCTCCGATAACCTGTCGAAGCTGGGACACATGGAATACCGGATGAATAATCGATCTTGGAGGTAGCCGTAACCTGTAAGCAACTGGTCCCACCCTGGTCTTGATGTGTACATATTTTCCATGCTTTTACCGCATGTTTTCATAGCATTTTTGCCATCCAAAGTTCACTTATATATATATATATTATCACGCTTTTCACGATATATTCGATTTTCGTATAGAATTGTGGATTTTCATGAACTTTGGAGTGATTTGGAGCAATTTTAGCACATGGACACATCCGAGTTATCTGGAGCGCCTATGGCAAGATTCGATAGGTGAGGATGAGAAGAGAAGATAAGAAGAGAAAGAGAGAAGCTCAAAGGAGTAAAGTATGCTGTTTTCCCAGACCACTCGGTCGAGTGCATCAGCACTCGACAGAGCTGACCTTCAACGTAAGAGAAGAACTCCTAAGCTGATATGCACATGCTACTTGACCGAATAGAAACGTCACTCGGTCAGCTCAACTCGGCCAACTACAACTCAATCCCAATTCCTAGTCGAAGTAGGAGAGCACAAAAGTGACCCGACTGAGCAGTTCAACCACTCGGTCGAGATGAAGCCCGATCAGAATGAAGATTTTCAAAGGCATCCTCAAATTACTGTACCTCGACCGAGTAGATCAGCGCTCGACCGAGTACTTCAACTACTTGGCCGAGCAGAATTTATTTCAAAGCGGCGCTTTGAGCCTAAAGAAGCATCCCTGAGTGACTCGATCGAGTACGACAATCACTCGATCGAGCTGCTCGCATATGAAGCTGAACCAAGAAAGGAGAAGCGGCTGACCGTGTCATCACTCGACCGAGTGGCGCCGCTACTCGACCGAGTACGACGCCGCAGCCCAACAAAGGGGGCCCAAGAAGCCATTTCTCCAATTTTTGTGGGGTCTATCCCCATTGTATTTAAGCATAGTTTTTACCCTAGTTTTAAAAGAGGCTATTCAGATTTTATTTCTTAGAAGTTCTTAGTTGTTCTTAGAGAGTTCTTGAGCCGTTGATATTGTTTGAAGACAGTTTATATTTTTATTATTGTAATTCGCATGGAATCTCTTGATCTTAATTCTCTTTGAATAATTGTTCGTCTTCAGTGCTTTGGTAACGATCTCTCATCTCTCTATGCCTATTTCAATGTCTTCTATTGCAATCATGCTTTCTATTGTTATTCTAAACGTTTTTGTTGATATCGCCATGAATTGTGAGTAGTCGTCTCTAGGGCTAATGGATTAGCCCTAGGATCTTAGGATTAGATGTAAAGTTAGGATTTTTACGTTGTTTTGGTATAAAGGGGATGTGTTTTGGTTGATCAAGCCAAGTTTGTAGGAGATCTCATATATGGTTTGTGATCCACGGATGTGGCATGCATCTTGGACGGTTATCCTATGAACTTAATTAGGCACGTTAGTGAATTCAATTAGAGTTTGTGATCCACGGGAGTGGCACACACTTTAATGGTTTCCACAGGCATCCTATATTACTGATCGATGACCTACGAGAGTAGCATCAATGAGAGCCATCAAAACATAGATTGAAGCTCTAACCCACGGAGGTGGCGTGAGTAGAGATTGAGAATAGTTGTCGTTCGTAATGCACGGATCGCGTGTGAAGCCATCCATAGAGGTGGGGCTAAGCACGGGATACGTTAGACGAGTGGCACATCGGTGGTTGGCCACGAGTTTTACATTTTAGATGCGACAATCTCTCCCTAATAAAGCCAATTCAACGTAGAAATTGTAGCCTAGCATTGACATCCGACGAACCTAGTGGTGACTCCTATTGCCCTAGTTTTTATTCTATTGTTAATCGAGATAGTAACCATTCGTGACAATATTTCTGAGTACGCCAACTAGCATTGTTATGAGACTTTGAATAGATCCAAGACTATAAAAGCATCTGCCTCCCTGTGGGTTCTACATTTTTCTATGTTACAAAGCATTGACACTGTGCACTTGCGGTAAGTTTCCGGAGTTAAATTCGGAGCGCATCAAGCTTTTGGCGCCGTTACCGGGGATACAAACGGTTTTTACTTGGGTTATTTTCTTTGTTGAAGAACTTGTTAGTTACCCTTACCATCCCTTATCTATCCATATTTTTATTCTTTTCCCTTCTCTACTAACATCTTCTCTGAGTTTGTTTCTTGTGCATGAACACTCGCCTTGGGGGATCCGACGATTTATTATTTGATCCCGAGATTGAGAGGACAGTGAGGCAACTTAGAGCAGAAAGGAGGAATCAAACTTTACATGATCAAATGGCAGGGACTCCTCTCCATTCTCCTCCACGTACTTTCAATGTTGAAGATTACATGAAGCCCAATCTTTACATCATGTCTTCTATCTTGAGACCGCAACTGGCGGGGGGCAACTTTGAACTGAAGACGAGCTTGATTAACTTAATGCAGCATGACCCCTTCCATGGGCATCCTCATGAGAATCCCAACCACCATATAGATCTTTTCTTGGCAAAGTGTGACACTTTCCAAGTTAAAGATGTGAGCGGAGATGGCATAAAGCTACACCTATTTCCATTTACTATGAGGTCCAAAGCAACTTACCGGTTGAGGGCGTACCCCACGAATACTTTTAAAACTTGGGAGCAGTTGGCCTTGGCCTTCATCAACAAGTACTATCCACCGTCCAAAACGGTGAGGATTAGAGGGGCGATCACGAACTTCTAGCAACTCCCGCAAGAGTCACTTTATGAAGCTTGGGAACGCTTCAAGGATTTGCAGCATCAATGCCCACATCATGGCGTTCCGTATTGGGAACTCATTCGGAGCTTTTATAATGGCCTTAAGCCTGACACAAATAATCATCGATGCCTCTGCAAATGTCATATTATTGGCTAAGCTCTTTGAGGAAGCCACATCACTTTTGGAGCAGATGGTCTCCAATAATCAACAATGGAGCGACGGAGCGATGATCGCTCAACACCTAGAGGCACCGGTTCGGGCCTTTCTGAGATATAATCAACAATGTAGCGATGGTCGCTCAACATCTAGAGGCACCGGTTCGGGCCTTTCTGAGATAAATGTAACTACACATCTTGACGGGTAACTTGAGACCCTTTGCAAGCAAGTTGCAAGAATTGAGCAAAGGTTGGACACTATTCCAACTACTTCCAAGGCTCCGGTATATGCTACTTATGAAGATTACGCCGAGCAAGGGTACGCTCCAATAGAAGGGTCCTGTGAAGGAATGGGCGTACCGGCGGAGCAAGTCAATTATATATCGGGTGAGGGGAGCAATCCTAGACCTCAGGGGTCAAATCCAGCATGAAAATCACATCCTGGATTCTCCTATAGCAACCCCAACGGAGCTCTACAACCACCTTTCCAACCACGGCCACATCAGCCGCCTCAATAACAAGCACCACCTCCACAACAGCAGCAGTACAGATTTCGGCCATCTGGGCCCTATAGACCGTCGAGATATTTTAATCGTCAACCATATCTGCAGCAACAACAACAATATCAACAACCGACGGCACAAAAACCTGACGTGGAGGCGACATTAGACGCCTTTATGAGCACCCAAGCAAAGATCAATTCAGAATTATCAGCCGCGCAAAGGCAACTTTCAGCCTCCGTCGACAACTTGTCAGCGCAAATGACTCAATTTATGAAGGCTCAAGGGAGATTACCATCTCAACCCGAGCCAAATCTAAGGGGGTAAGTTAATGCAGTCGTGGCAGTTATGACCAGAGGAGGAAAGAGTACCGATGCTGTGATGGTATCGATATCTAAGAAGGTGGATCAACGATCATCGACGCCTATACAAAAGGAAGATACCACTATTTCTGAACCCATCATCGCAAAGAACGAGGAGAAAGCTATTGACGAGCCCTCTGCTACTAAAGGGAATGACGCTTCACCTACTGAACTACATATTCCTATCATTACGGTACCGGTTGACGTTCCATTTTCCGAGAAATCTGTGCCAAAGGATGCCAACAAAGACAAAGGAAGCCGCCCTCCACATCCTTGTATGCAAAGATTATCCATGGCAAAGCTCGAGAAGAAACACACCAAATTTATAGAGCTTCTTAAGGGTGTTCACTTGAACATCCCTTTTATGGACGCGCTTACAGAGATAACAACATATGCGAAGTTTTTGAAGGATTTGATAGCGGGGAGAAGAAAACAAGAAGCCGTGAAATTAGCGGATAGTTGCACTTCGGTCCTCAAGAACACCCTACCGAAGAAACTGCCCAATTCCGGAAGCTTCACGGTGCCGTACTCCATAGGCGGCATCCCCATTGATAGAGCGCTAATTGAATTGGGGGCGAGCATTAGCTTGATGCCGCGCTCCATCTTCAAGAGGTTGAATATGGGAACGGAGCTAGAGCCCACTGGCATGAGCATACAGCTGGTGGACCAGTCTGTCACCTACCCGGTTGGCATCTCACGAGACGTCATCTTACAAATACCGGAGGAATTAATGTACATGTGGACTTCATTATTATGGACATGCCTGAGAAGGGGAGTTCTCGAATCATCTTAGGACGTCCTTTCATGACCAAAGCTGGAGTTTTGATCGACGTCCGTCAAGGGACGTTATCTATGAACATTGGAAATATAGAGATCGAATTTCATCTACAGAAGCCGATGAAGGAGTGTTTCCCGCGTGAAGATGCTAGCTATCTTGAGCTATTAGAGGATGAAGCTACCGAAGAATATGCCATGGAGGAGTTGAAAGAGATCATATGAGGAAGGACATAAACGATGACGGCGACGTCATACTTGATAAGGCATTGGCCGCTTACTTGAAGGTCTTTGACGGGGAGTCGCATGGTATACCACTTCATCAACAACCGGAGGCCGCGATCTCTACAATTTCTGAAGACCGACGAAGCAAGACGAACCAAATCCCACCACATGGCCTCATAGGAAAACATGATGAGCGCATCTCATATGCGTTCAACATCAAAGATCATCATTGAAGATCAAGGGAGTCGAGCTTACGACTTTAAACAAGCGCTTATCGGGAGGCAACCCGAACTTTTCTTTATTTGTTTTGTTTAAATTTTCTAGCCTACCTAAAAAATATTTTTAATTCATTAGAAAACTTTAAAATATAAAAATTATAAAAATCTCTGACGCATACTTTCATGTGCAGGTGAACGATGAAGGGAGCACTAAAAACGATGAAGAAGCGGAGAAGAACCCAAGAGGAGATGAGGAAATGAGTTGTGCTTTCAACAAAGTTCTCGACCGAGCAGACATGCTGCTCGGTCGAGCTCAGGGCAGCTCCAGAAGGAAGCAAAAACAGCACTCTGGAATAAATTCAACTCGGCCGAGTAGCAGGTCGAGCTCAGGAGCAGTCACATGATAGAGCTGAAAACGTCGCTCTGGAATCAATTCGACTCGATCGAGTAGTCTTAGTGCTCGATCAAGCTCAGAGCATTAGCAGAACAGAGCAAAACAAGAGCTCTGAAATTATTCAGCTCGACCGAGCTGAGTAAACAGCTCGACCGAGCTGAGTAAGCAGCTCGGTCGAGTACCAGGGTCAGATTGGGGGCTTGATTTCCTTTTTTCTACTCGACCGAGCAGCATGCATTGCTCGACCGAGCAGCAACTTAAGTCGGGGCCCGCTCCTTTTAAATCATAGCCGAATTGACCGAGCAACCCTAGCTCGGTCGGCCCCGTATATAACCGCTTGACCCCACCCCTAATTAACCCCCAAATCAAAAGCCCTAAACACAGCCCGAGCTCGAGTTCCCCTCTCACAAGCCCTAATCCGCTCGACCCCTCACTCGATCGAGCGCCGTCGCGCACGCCGTCCGAGCGCCGTCGCACCCCACTCGGTTCGACTCCTCCTCACACTCCATTCCATCCCTCCCTCTCCCCTTCCCTCCCCACATCTCTCTCTCTAATTCCTCATTTGAACCCTTAAATCGATTCATTTCTAATTTTGAACCCTCAAACCCGACTAATTTCTTTAATCTGCTATTAATAATTTTCATACCATCTACTGCATGTACATTTGGAGCATTAGTAAGCAGCGCTTGGGTTTGGATTGCGTTCGCCGCTTGAGATAAGCTTGGGGGAAGATTTGCTTGGAGACTTCGCATTCCCATTGCCGTCACGCTTCCTGGGATTTGGTACACTCGTTCCTCTCTATACTTTATATCACTATATTTTGTGTTTGCACTAGGTCGCACGTTACACTCACGATGCTGCCTAGGACACGCGTTAGCAGGAAGCTCGCGGTGAAGAAGAAGAAAGCGGATGACTCCGGCGCTTCTTCTCGCCGAGAACGCCATCGACCATCTCCACCACCCTCACCCATCCCATCCCATACACCACTCGCACTAGAAGGGCCACAGGCTAATTCCGCTATTTCCATTCCCACATCCGCTCCACCACCCCACCTCAGCCACACCAGGAGACCCTGAAGACATACGACATTGTCTTCAGGAACGATGTGCACTGCGAGAGATTCGCGATCATTTCCAGTCGCCCCATTGTCCTCACCAAATTCGTTGACATCCCAGCCCTCCAGACTCTAGGGTTTCTTGAGGGTGGTGCCCAACGCCTTTACCAGGCCAGGATCACTTCTTGCATATGACCACGACCACCTATGTTCGCCTCACCTACGAGGCGATGAGCTCCATAGTCTGGGCAGACCAGGGCATTAGGTTCAGATTCTTGAACTGTGACGTTGTCGTCACCTACGCCATGATCCGAGCCATCTTTAGCTTCCCACCCATCCCAGATCCCTCTTAGGCCTTTGCACCCGACACAGAGCTCACATCCTTTAGTGACGAGAGTTTCTGGAGTCGGATAGCAGGTCTCCCACACTTCAGCAATAGAGGGCAAAGTCCTCATCCATCATTCACCCCTATCTGCGCTTCGCTCATTGTCACCTCGCCACGACTATCTTCTCTAGGCCCGAGCTTGGCACCATCTCGTACCCTGAGTTAGTCCACCTTAGTGGGATGACCCGACCCATCAGTCGTGCTGACGACAGCACACTTCGACACCACCTCCTATCCGACACAGCTTGTTGGCTGTGCAACCGCCTAGTTTCCATTTCCACCTCCGCCACGGAGATTTGTTGTGACGGTTTCTTCACTTTCTTTGCCCTCATGTTGGGCCTTGACCTTTCTGCCTATCTCCTGGCTGCCACCGGGCCCATCATACTGACCACCGATGTGCTTGCACACATGCACATCATCAGGTCCCACGATGAGCGCCATTGGATCTACCTTCTAGGCCCCCAGCGTATCACATGGTCCTTCCATGCCCCGACCTTACATGCATTGAGCCTGTCCACTTAGACTGGCTTCTACCCGACGAGCTACCCATCCCACCTATTCACGTCCTGGAGCCCGTAGGACCACCTATTGAGCATGGTGATGATGATTGGGAGCTTAGCTCCGAGGACCATGAGAGAGCACCCACTCCTACCACTTTCACACCTTTAGCGAGCACCTCTGTCTCTACTTCTGTCAGTGCTTCCACCACCACCACACCTTCCACCACTCTAGCTGAGACTCCGGGGTAGTCCACACTCTACCCCCGGCACCACTGCACCACCATCATCACTGCTCGTATCTGAGGGCACTTCAATATCTGTCGCTCCCGAGCCTACACTTGAGACCACCCATATTGAGCTTGTCCCCACCGAGCCGGCTGACACTACTGACCTTACCCCTACTGTCTCTACACCTGTGAACTCCGCCCCGATCACTCCTACCATTCCCGAGTCCACAGTCCCACTGTCCACACCAGCTTCTGGCAGCACTTCTGTCTCCACCGCTGCCATTTTTTCTGAGAGCGTCATGGTATCTATCACCACATCTGTCGCTAGACGACTCTGCCTGATGATACACACATTCCGACCCCTGCACCCGATTTCGCATCCGTCCCTGTCCCATCTTCTGTCGAGATCCCCGCTAGGCCACCCTCTCCTAATTTCGCAGTCAGACCTCGTGCACCACACGCACGCGTCCAGGTAGAGAGATGTGCCCCATAGTGATGCACGTTAGCCACCAAGCTCCCGCCACACTGACGCACGCTTGACAGCGGTAGAGTCCGAGATTGCTGGGCTGAGGCGAGACTTTGTCGCCTTTAGACAATCACTACCCACCTCCAGTCACAGCGGCGGGACACTCGAGAGATTCTAGATATTTTGAGGGCACAGGGTGTGCACCACATGCTACACTTGCACCAGCACATCCAGTCACTCCAGTTCCACCCACCGAGCCTCTTGCACCACCTGTTGACTCTTCATCTTCTGGTCTGTAGCAGCGAGACCCATCACCACCTCCAGAGGGTGTTGCCGCTGCTTGATTCGCATTTCTGCCCATGCGCTCCCCTCTCTCTTTCTTGTGCCCATCTGGCCACACGGGGCTTAGCTCCACATAGCTTGGGGGAGAACCTACTTTCATCCATCTGCATACTTGTTCATATTTTAGGTATTAGGATCATGCATTTGCCATCATTCATTTTTTTCTTCTTTTCTTTTTAGCTTTCTTATTTTTAGGATTTCTCATTACCCACCCACCCCATCCTAGCATCATTCACTATCTTTCACGAGTGTTCTTAGCAGTAAGGACACTGCTGTATTTAGCTTGTGGGATGAACGCTATCGCTTTTATTTATTTTTCCTTCACTTTGCATCATTTTTCGATTTATTTTTCCACCCATTTTCCACCACAATTTTTTCCTTTCTCTTTAGCATCATATTTCTCGTCTTTTGGTTTGCGTGCATGCTCGTTTTATTTTATTCCTCTTTTTCTTTTCTTTCTTTTGCTAGATGAGTTCCTTATGATGACATCTCTTATTGTTTTCGTAGCCATCACGATGCTTTTATTCCATGCCATGGTACGTAGAGTTATTTCATAATCTTGCTATTCATAAGTGCTTGCAATATATAATTCTTTTGATGCCTTCTCTAGTGTAAATGCATGAAGCTTATTGAAACTGAATGTGTAAAGTAGTGTTTAGTATGCTCTCATTGAAAATGCACCAAAATTCACGCATCATTAGCATATCTGAAGCACAGCTTTTACATTTTTATTCGCATTCTTGTTGCATGCCTGATATGATTGAAAACCTTACTGCCTGACTTCACTACTCGTTGAAAATTTGAAATGATTAAGAATACACATAATTACATATGAGACTAGTTGATGTATTATCTTACTAAACCGTTTGTGCACACTTTCTAGTGAACCAAGTGTTATATTAATTCTTTCTCCACATGTATATTTTATTTCTACATGTCACTTGAGTTCACCTCCCAAGGCTATTTATACCGCATCCATTCCCAAAAATCCCATACAAAAGAAAAGCTAGCTCCAAAAAAGTACAAAAAGCCAAAAAGGAGCCAAAAATAAAAAATATAAATCCTATTGCTCCTACAAAAGTCCAAAATGAAAAATGAAAAACAAAGTTTCAAAAGAAAAAAAGAGAAAAATTCTCAGTTTCAGTAGTTGGAGCCACATACATACGTAGGAAAACCAAGACAAAATTCCACAATTATTTCCTTTGGATGTGACGCCTCAAGTTAAGCTTGGGGGGTGAATTCTTTTGACCAAATGAGTGAGCACGACATTAGAATGGAGATGTGCACGAATTGGAAAGTTTGATAATGCTGAAACTTGGCGAAACAATTTAGTTATGAGAATTTCCCATGATTTGATATGAGTATGTGTATGTCTTGATTTCTATTCTATTCATTATTGCATGCCTTGTGTGAATTTCCATTCTTCAGTTATAGCTTTTGATTGAAAAGTGTGTAGCCAATGTTGTGTATATTTGATGCTATGAAACGTATGATGTGGATATATGCCGATTGTATGAACTCTAGAGGGACTCCTTTTATTCATCCTTAAACTCTCAAGTACTTCATTTATATAAGATATGAAATCTCCGTGGTAGTGTGTGATTTACTTTCTGATTCGTTGTGATAAGTGGTGAATGATATGAGATCTAAGAGAATAATCTAGCGACCATCCTCTCTTTGCATTCTTTTTCATCTTCTTATTTTTACCTCCCGGTGAGCTTCGTATTCGTCTTCCTCGAGGACGAGTAAGAGGTAATCTTGGAGAATTTTGATGTATCCATATTTTCCTTGCTTTTACCGCATGTTTTCATAGCATTTTCGTCGTCCAAAATTCACTTATATATATATTATCGCGCTTTTCACGATATATTCGATTTTCATGTAGAATTGTGGATTTTCAGGAACTTTGGAGCGATTTGGAGCAATTTTAGCAAATGGACACATCCGAACTATCCGGAGCGCCTAAGGCAAGGTTCGATATGTGTTCGACGAGGTGGAGAAGAAGATTGGATGTGGAGAAGAGAAGAAGAGAAAGAGAGAAAGAAGCTCAAAGGATTAAAGTATGTTGTTTTCCCAAACCACTCGGTCGAGTGCATCAGCACTCGACCGAGCTAACCTTCAATGCAAGAGAAGAACTCCTCAGCTGATATGCACATGCCACTCGACCGAGTAGAAACGTCAATCGGTCAGCTCAACTCGGCCAACTACAACTCCATCCAAATTCCTAGTCGAAGTAGGAGAGCACAAGGGTGACTTGACCAAGCAGTTCAACTGTTCGGTCGAGCTGAGGCCCGATTAGAACGAAGATTTTCAAAGGCATCCTCAACTTACTGTAGCTCGACCGAGTAGATCAACGCTCGACCGAGTACTTCAATTACTCGGCCGAGCGGAATTTATTTCAGAGCGGCGCTTTGAGCCTAAAGAAGCATCCCTGAGTGACTCGACCGAGTACGGCGATCACTCGATCGAGCTGCTCGCATATGAAGCTGAACCAAGATAGGAGAATCGGTTGACCGTGTCATCACTCGACCGAGCGGCGCCGCTACTCGACCGAGTAGGGTGCCGCAGCCTAACTGATAGGGGGCCCATGGAGCCCTTTCTCCAGATTTTGTGGGGTCCATCCCCATTATATTTAAGCATAGTTTTTACCCTAGTTTTAAAAGAGGCTATTCAGATTTTATTTCTTAGAAGTTATTAGTTTTTCTTAGGGAGTTCTTGAGACGTCGCTATTGTTTGAAGACAAAGTTGATATTTTTATTATTGTAATTCACGTGGAATCTCTTGATCTTAATTCTCTTTGTATAATTGTTCGTCTTCAGCGCTTTGGTAACGATCTCTCATCTTTCTATGCATATTTCGATGTCTTCTATTGCAATCATGCTTTCTATTGTTATTCTAAACGCTTTTGTTGATATCCCTGTGAATTGTGAGTAGTCATCTCTAGGGCTAATGGATTAGCCCTAGGATCTTAGGATTTAGATGAAAGTTAGGATTTTTACGTTGTTTTGGTATAAAGGAATATGTTTTGGTTAATCAAGCCAAGTTTGTAGGAAATCTCATATAGGGTTTGTGATCCACGAAAGTGGCATGCACCTTGGATGGTTATCCCATGGACTTAGTTAGGTACGTTAGTGAATTCAATTCGAGTTCGTGATCCATGCGAGTGATACGCACTTTGATGGTTTCGACCGATGTCCTATATTACTGATTGATGACCTACATGAGTAGCATCAATGAGAGCCATCAAAACACAGATCGAAGCTCTAACCCACGGAGGTGGCGTGAGTAGAGATTGAGAATAGTTGTCGTTCGTAATGCACGGATCGCGTGTGAAGCCATCCATAGAGGTGGGGCTAAGCACGGGATACGTTAGACGAGTGGCACATCGGTGGTTGGCCACGAGTTTTACATTTTAGATGCGACAATCTCTCCCTAATAAAGCCAATTCAACGTAGAAATTGTAGCCTAGCATTGACATCCGACGAACCTAGTGGTGACTCCTATTGCCCTAGTTTTTATTCTATTGTTAATCGAGATAGTAGCCATTCGTGACAATCTTTCTGTGTACGCCAACTAGCATTGTTCTGAGACTTTGAATAGATCCAAGACTATAAAAGCATCTGTCTCCCTGTGGGTTCGACATTTTTCTATATTACAAAGCATTGACACTGTGTACTTGCGGTAAGTTTTCGAAGTTAAATTCGGAGCGCATCAGGCCTCGACCTCGAAAGGAATATCTTGGTGCTAACTTCTCATTCCTCCTGTGGGCCAATGATCTCTGCCTGTAGGGTCTCAGCTTAAGGTACACCATATCCCCAACTACAAACTGCACATCTCTGCGGTGAAGGTCTGCCATCGTCTTCATAATTTGCTAAGCTCTAGTCAGATGGAGCTTCAGCTCCTCCAAAATCCTATCCATCTCTGCCAGGTACTACTCCACATTGGATACTAGGGACGTCTCTTGCCCATAGTGTACTAAATGTGGAGGATCTCGGCCATAAAAAAAATCCTGAAGGGTGTCGTCTTAGCTGCAGTGTGATAAGATGTCTTGTACCAATACTCTGCTCATGCCAGCCAACGGGCCCACTCCTTGGGTCTCTCTGAAATAAAGCACCGTAGATATGTCTGAACACTCCTGTTGACGACCTCAATCTGGCCATCTGTCTGCGGGTGGTAGGCTATGCTCCGTCTCAAAACTATACACTACAGCCTAAAAAGCTCATGCCAGAATCTGCTCAAGAACACCTTGTCCCTATCTGAGACAATGGACTTTGTGGGCCCATGCAAGCGAATGACATCCCTCACAAATACCTCTGCCACCGACACTACGCTGTAAGGATGCCAAAGTAGTATAAAATGTGCATACTTGCTGAGGCGGTCTACCACAACAACTATGACTGTATATCCTCCTGACTTCGGCAATTCATCAATAAAATCCATGGAAAGGTCCTTTCACACACGCTCGGGTAAGGACAACGGCTGTAGTAAACCCCCTGGAGCCATCGCCTAGTACTTGTGATGCTGGCAAACGTCACACTCTGCAACCATCCTCGAGACGTCCTTCTTCATCCCCTTCCAGTAGACATCACTCGCCAGTCTCTGGTAGGTCTTGAGGACCCCAGAATGTCCTACGACACTGCTGTGAAACTCTTGGAGTATGGACGGAATATGTGTAGAAGTCCTCAGAAGTACCAAGCGCCCCCAATGTAGTAGCCGTCTGTCCTGGATAGTATAACTTGGATGTTCTGTAGATCCCTGCAATAGTGCCGCCCGTATGCCTGCCAGCTCCTGATCCTGCTCAACCTCCTGTTGCAGTGGCTCCCAATCCTGTAGTACAGAAACCGCCAGTGCTGCCAACTCTACGTACTCCCATCGTGAAAAGACGTCAGCCGCCTTGTTCTGTAATCCTTGGCGATACTCAATCTCAAACCTGTATCCCATCAGCTTCCATAGCCACTTCTGATGCTCCTCTGCTACCATGCACTGCGCTAATAGGTATTTAAGACTCATCTGATCCATGTGCACTAGGAAACTCCTCCCCAACAAATATGATCTCTACTTCTAGATGGACAGGACAATAGCCATCAGCTCCCTCTCGTAGACCGACCGTAGTCTGGCTTTAGCTGTCAACGTCTCACTGTAATACGCTATGGGCCGATGATCTTGCATCAACACCGCTCCCAATCTATGCCTTGAAGCGTCCGCCTCCACAAAAGGTCTGGAAAAGTTTGCCAGCGCCAGGGCTGGCACTGTGGTCATGCCTTCTTCAAGGCCTCAAAAGTAGTCGTCGTCTCCTCATCCCAAATGAACTGGTCCTTGAGTAGCTATGTGAGCGGCCAGGCGATCGTCCAATATCCCTGTACAAATCTGCGGTAATATCCCGTCAAGCTCAGAAATCCCCTCAGCCCCCTGAGAATGGTGGGGCACGGCCAATCTAGCATCGCTGCAATCTTCGTCCTGTCAGCTGCCATCTCATCTACAGATACCACATGTCCCAGATACTCCACATGTGGTTGTCCAAATAAGTACTTCTTTCTGTTTGCGAATAGCTGGTGGTACTGCAATTCCTGGTGGTACTGCAATTCCTGAAAAACGACCTGCAGGTGGTCCAAGTGCTCCTCCAAGGTACTACTGCACACTAATATGTTATCGAAAAAGGCTGGTACAAATCGTCGCAGGTAAGGAAGAAATACTTTGTTCATGAGAGCCTGGAAAGTAGCTGGTGCGTTAGTCAAGCCGAAGGGATGACTAAAAACTCATAATGGCCCGCATGCACCTTGAACGTAGTCTTAGGCACATCCTCCCCCGCATCCTGATCTGATGGTTGTTGGAAGCAACGATCTAGGATCTTGGTTTGATGATGACAAACGTGTCGTTATATCTGACGTGTGTGCTTAGCGTGTTTCAGGATTGGCGAAACAATATACTTTCACTATTTGGCGGAATTGCTATTCGTATAGCATATTGGGAGAAAGGGAGTGTGTGTGCACAAAGCAGTTTGACTTGGTCATCAGGATTGATAAGATCAAATCTTTATAAATCCTCTCCATATCCCTATTCAAATTCATGTTCTTATCCCTAGCCATATTCAAAATCAAATATCCTATCTATGGTGCAAAAAGATTGAATCAACTCTTTTTTTGAAATTCCAATCCATATACTATAGGGATCATCTTTTGCACAAAACCCTAGCCTCATCCAATATATATATAGGGGCATCACCCCTAGGGAAAAGAAGAGGCTACAAAAAATAGTGTGGCTTACAAAAATCAAAAGGAGGCTGTAGGCTAATATTTTTATCAAGTAACCAAACCCTATTATCCATAGTCTACAAGCCAACAAATTTTTCCGGAGGCCAAAGCCAATATTTTTATCATCTCGTTTCCAAAGCTTCACGTCATCATCCAAGCACCCTAAAGACTTCATCATCCTCCCCAAATTGGAAAGGCCGCAACAGTCTCCACAAAGGCCAAAGTTCATCATCAAGGAGGAACTCAAGCATCACGAAGATCACTGACATCCTCATCCTCAAAGCAAAGCAACACGCCCCAAGGAGGAATCACATCTCCAAGCCATCGAGACGAGCTGCTGCATGCCCGAGTCGGAGAAGAACGTGAAGGAGGAGTCGACGTTCGAAGCCCATCCGTTGTTCGTCGTCACGAAGTTGCTGAGTCGGAGCTGCTGAGAGTCCACCGCCGGAAACGAACGCTCGGAGAACGCTGCTGCTGTCAAACGAAGAAGTAGCTGTCGTCGCCGACAGGTTGCCACCGGAGAGTTGCTTGTCGCTGTCGAAACTGTCACCGCCGCCACCGGTCGCTGAAGCATCCTCAGTCGTCGACGAAGAGTAGACGAAGCCGCCTGTGCACATACAGTCGACGTCGTCGATCATCGAAGGAGCTTTCACCGCTGTAAAACCCTCGCCGCTGCATCATCACCGAGAGGACGTCGCCGAGATCTGTGTTCATCGCCGTCGTCATTGAAGACGAGGCCGCCTCCGTTCATCATCGCCAGAGAGCTTGCCGCACGAAGAAGCTGTCGCCCGCCGTTCCTCGGAGCAAAGCCACACCATCAGCGAGCATCTCACGCATCGTTGTATCCTTCGTCGTCTTCAGAGGCTGACACCGCCTGTTCCGCACGCCATCATCTCGAGGAGAGCTATCGAACTCGAGCTGCTGGGAGGAGACAGCGACGTGATCGAGTCACTCGTTCCCGAAGCGCTGCCCGGAGTAGCTCACGCCTGCATGCCCTAAACTTCGAAGCGAGGAGAACGAAAACGAAACGAAAACGTTTTCGTTTATTGAGCTGACGTGGCAGACGCTGTGCCGCAAGATCCAAACATCAACGGCGAAGATTTTTCTTGCGATCGAAAGAGTAACGAAGCCGCACGAGATTTACGTGCTGACGTGGCGGGGGAAATTTAATTGATCTGCTTTGCGCACCGACCGAGATTAAAATTGATTTGAACTAAATTGCTTTGTGCACAGACCAGTGCATAACTTGACATGCAGGAGTCAGATTGAGACACCGTTTGCGTCAGATTGGAGCTGACAATGTGCTGATTGGACAGAGACGCCTACACGGACACAAACTGAGCATTTCTAAACTCTTAAACTCTTTTATTTGTGTCTTAGTGTAACGTTCTCTGTAAGGGAAACTTTTACCTATTTTTGTGGACTATTTTGGGACTTGTCTAGTTGGGACTAGACAAGTGGGACCCAGCTAGTTTGGGACTAGCTGGTAGAAAGCTTTGCTAGGATTGCTAGTGAGAGAAAACACTGTGTGTGGGGTACTGAGAGCCTGGCGAGTGTAGAGACGTAGAGGGTGCTCTGAGCGTGCTCTAACTTGTGGTTTTGTACCTATTGCGATATTCAATACTAATTCTGCTTTGGGGGCTGGAGTAGGTCGTTGGGACGACCGAACCAGGGTAAATCTGCTGTGTACTCTGTGTCTGCTTTTTATTTACCCTGTTGCTGCTATAACTGCGTGTGCTTATTCGTGGGTTGCACGAATTATTTTTATTAGCCTATTCACCCCCCTCTAGGCTAGGATCCAGATCCAACAATGGTAGCCCGATTTAAGATCTATCTTCGTGAATATGGCTGTCCCATGCAAATCATCTAAGAGCTTATCTATCACTAGTATGTGGAACTTATCTGGCACCGTCTCCTTGTTCAAAGCGCTGTAGTCTACGCAGAAACGTCAGCTTCCATCCTTCTTCGCCAGTAACACCGGACTGGAAAAGAGGCTCACACTGGGCTGTATCACTCCCGTCTGTACCATCTCTGTCACCATCCTCTCAATCTCGTCCTTCCGTGCCTGTGGGTAATGGTATGGCCTCACACTGGTGGGGGACACGTCCTCCCGCAGGACTATGTCATGCTCGTGATCCCTCGGCGGCGGAAGTCCACGTGGCTCCTGGAAGAACTCCTCGAACTGCTCCATCAGCTATTAGCTATTGTACCTCCCCTGTAATGTGCTGCTTCCCGTCGGGCCTCAGCGCAACCCTCTCTCGTCAATGAATATAACTCCACCAAGTATCTACCATCCTCCGTCTGAATGGTCTTCATCATGGTCTTCGGCGAGACCAGTACTCTGCATAGGCTGGGTCCCCCAGTAAGACTACTGCTCTTCCATCCTCCTGGAACTCTATCCTGGGCAGTTTCTAGTTCACGGTCATCTCCCCCAGCGTCCGTAACCAAGTCATGCCTAGGATGACATCGGTACTCCCCAAGTCTAGAGGCAGGAAGTCAACTATCACATGCGCCCTCTGTAGTGCCAGCACCAGCCCTCTACAAACTCCACGGCTGCTCCCCTTTTTCCATATCCCCATTATGACACTGAAGCTGCCACAGTCTGTCAGCTGAAGCTCCTGCTGGGCCACCACTCTACTGGAAGTGAAATTATGGGTCGCCCCACTGTCGATAAGTACTGTCACCTCCTGGTCACTGATATGCATACTCAACTTCATGGTATGGTTTGGTGTGAATCCTACCACTGAGTTAAGGGAAACCTCCGCCACGTCTAGCTGATGGCCCTCAGTCTCTTTCACCTCTGCGGTCTCGTCCTCTACATCAGCCTCGTCATCCTCATCCTCAAGTAGCATCACCTGGAGCTTGCGTCCCGCACATCCGTGACCTGGTGTGAATTGCTCGTCGCATCTAAAACATAGGCCCTTCTATCGCTTCTCCATCATCTTTGTGTCAGTCATCCACCTGAACTACCCCCAGCCTGTGGTGCACTACTCTTTTCCTCACTCTTCTCCTTGGTGGCAGGCTCTGCTCCCAGTAGTGGCTCTCTGCTGTCCTCCTGTCGCTGTCTGACTACATAAAACTGGGCCACTCCAACCGCCACTCGCCTTCCTCTCCTCCAACTGCCAGTCCTCTGCCATCTGAGCGTACTCCATGGACTCCATCAGATTCTGAGGCTTCTGCATGCGCACCACTGCTCGAATAGTGGCCCTCAACCTTTTCATGAAGGTGCTCTCCATCGTCTCGTCAGTCACTCCGTGTACATGTCCTGATAGGGCCTCAAACCTCTCTAGATAATCTCTCACTGTGCCCTGCTGTCTGAGTGATAGTAGTTGCTCCCTCACGTTTCCTAAGTGGGGGTCTCTGAATATCTCAACCATCTGGTTCCTGATCTTCTATGAGCAAAAAGGGCGCATCACATCCTTCAACTGAAACCAAGCGATGGCCTTTCCATCCAGACAAATTCCTGCTGCCTCCAGCTTCCCCTCAGTCATGCGAGAGACTCTAAAAAATCTCTCTGCTCTGTTGATCTACGACACTGGATCCACCTCAACGAAGACGGGCATCTTCAGCTTTCGCAGTCGGTCCATGTTGAATGTTCCCTGATCTCCCTGTCCCTCGTTATATCTGGGCTGATGGTAGTGCTGCCACCTCTCTTGGTGAGTCTCATGTCCCCATGTTTCCCTCTCCCACACTCTCTATAACCCCCTCATAGTCCCCCTTCATGTCCTCCATAGCCTTAATCCCGGCCCTCATGCTCCTCCTGATAGTCTCTGTACCATCCTCTGTCGTCTCCGGGACGTCCCTCATAGGTGTGAGGTGGTCTGAATATCTCAACCATCTGGTTCCTGATCTTCTATGAGCAAAAAGGGCGCATCACATCCTTCAACTGAAACCAAGCGATGGCCTTTCCATCCAGACAAATTCATGCTGCCTCCAGCTTCTCCTCCTCAGTCATGCGAGAGACTCTAAAAAATCTCTCCGCTCTGTTGATCTACGACACTGGATCCACCCCAACGAAGACGGACATCTTCAGCTTTCGCAGTCGGTCCATATTGGATGTTCCCTGATCTCCCTGTCCCCCGTTATATCTGGGCTGATGGTAGTGCTGTCACCTCTCTTGGCGAGTCTCATGTCCCCATGTGGCCCTCTCCCACGCTCTCCATAACCCCCTCATGGTCCCCCTTCATGTCCTCCATAGCCTTAATCTCGGCCCTCATGCTCCTCCTGATAGTCTCTGTACCATCCTCTGTCGTCTCCGGGACGCCCCTCATAGGTGTGAGGTGGAGGGCGCCATCTATCATCGCCATACAGAGGGTCGGGAGGGTCCTGAACCCCCACTCCGTCATCTTTGTACTCTTGAAAATTTTCGGGATCAAATCCGTTGTTGAAATCATGTGTCGGGTCCTCCAAATAGGGCTGAAACTCACCTATCCTCCTGCTGTGCACCCCACCCCTGCGGGGGGCTCTTCGCTGGTCGGCGGGGCCCTAGCGGCACTGAGGAGGGGCCGGCCCTGAGGAGGGGGCCGCTGGGCCCGGCCGAGGGTTCTCGGGGCCCCAGCGGCCATGCCACTGGTCGACGGGGCCCGTCGGGGCCCTGGGGGCCTTTGCCGGCCCCGGCCAGATGCGACGAAATCTCCACGAGTTGGAATATGATCTTCGCTAGGGCTTTGCCGTGTTCTTTCAATTGCCCACTATGATCCGCTAGAGTTTCCTTCACTTCATTTTAGATGCGACGAAATTTTCCCGTCAATTTCTCATCTACCGCATCGATCCGATCTTTGGATCTCGTAGCCGCTGTCATGGATCGACGTGCTCTGATACCAAAATAATAGAACCCATGCAAATCTGGAATTAAATTGATGAAAATGGGAATAAAAAGGATAGGTTGGCTACAATTGTAGGGGCAACCACCCTCCCAAGATGCCAAAAGAGAGGACATCCACACTCTTTCTAAGAATTCTCCCACAATATCAAAATCAAGCCTAGAATAGGCCGGCGGCTAACCCTAGGGCTAAATACTAATCCCCCCTAATCTAATTACAAGTTTGCCATTAAAATACAAAATAATTAGAGAGGTACGAAAATGCCTCTTTGCCTCAAGTTGGGTTCGGCCGAGCCTCTTGCGCGTGCTCCCCTTTAGTCCGCCTCCTCTGGTACACGCGGGTCCCATGACTTTGTTTGTCAGAGAAGAACAAGGGACAAAAAACCTTCTATGCCATCCGAACTGGATATTTTTAGCATTTAGAGATTTAGTTAGATGTAAGCGTGAAAAATGGGTACATCCATACATGATATTATTCAAGAAGAGAAAGGTGGAGAAAGAGAATATATGAAGGGGGAATTGGGTTAAGAAGATTTCTATCAAGGTTTGAAATGATACGTATTGCTCGTATCGGATTTCAAGTATACTGATACGATCCATAATACCATCGGTACTAACTAATAACAACTAATATAAGAGGAGATTCAAAGTTTAAATTACCAAAGTTTAAAATTCTAGGTTGTCATAAACGGATAACAAAAAATCTCACTTAAGCCAAGTCAAAAGCAAGGTTCAAAATATTAGCTCATTGATTGAGTGTGTTTAAAAAAAGATGATGTCGTGGACAATAGAAATGGTCTATGGATGAAATAATTATTGAAGATAAATGTCTACTTGCAACTAACTATTATAAGCCAAGAAAACCGATACACAAGTCTAATACATCTGACACGTTTCACCCCAAAAATTTCGATACACCCTATACAGTACTACAAACCAACGGATAATTCCGAGACCAAGACCAAGATTTTAAACCCTAGTTTATGTGGAAACACTACATCACTGTACTTCATGATCATGAGAAAAGATAATAATTGTTACACAAAAAATTGAATGTTGTGGGGACTCTCTCACCCGAAAGCAGGTATGATAAACAACAGTTGATCCTCTTGCTGAGGGTACACACTACACAAACAGTTGTGAATCTGCTTCTACCAACACAAACTATTAAAACAATAATATATCCATCTACGTCAACAAGGCAATGTTGTAACTGTAAACTGCAGTAAATGTGGGCACTAGAAACAATGACAGGTAAATGTTTTGTTGAAAAAGCAGTAGGCTCGTTATTAAGTATATGTATATGTTGTCTGCCACGATAGTGACACATTTCTTGTTATGTTCGTACTTGGAAGTGGGCAATATAAAGTTTATGGGTGTTGCAGTCAGGAAGGTGTGGAAGTTGATTTCTAAATAGTGAGAAAAAAATAGAAAGTCAAATGACAATAGAAGATGTGGGTATCCTCTTTTAGGGATTAAACAGTTGGGATTGAGAAGAATAAGAACTATAGAAGGTAAAAGAGAAATTGGAAATGATGGAGAGGTTGTACACTATTACTCCGTTTATTAATAGAGTATTTAAGATATATGTTGGAGAGTTACAGTTTGCATGATTGCCAAAGGTTGGAAGAAAATGACTGAAATGGTAAGAACTCGTGTTCATTACGTTGTTTCCAAATATATCTTTTAAGATTTGTGGTGGAGAGTTTAAGTTGGCAGTTTGGTCGGAGGTTGGAAGAAAATGACTGAAATGGTTGGAGAATTACTTGACAATATGCTCACCTTTCATGTTAGATAAGTTATGGTTTTCATACAGAAATAGAAAAAGAAATCTGAATAATAAAATACTATTAATCGGCTTGAGAATGGTTGTTGGTGATGTCCTCCAATAGTAGCTGAACAGAGCTGGTTTTTGGTGGTTAAAGATTGCATCAAATAGCCAGAGAAACTATGCCATTTCTAGCTAGGGCTGTTGACGAACGAGCTTGAACGAGCTTGAACAATGAGCTTGGTTTTGTTCATGAACAAAATCCTTGTTCAAGCTCTGTTCGTTTACTAACCGAGCTCCAAAAACATGTTCAAGCTTGTTCATTAAGCTTATCGAATGAAGGTAAACGAACATAAATGAACATTTACCGAGCTTGTTCACGAGTAGTTAATCGAACGTTCTGTTCGTTAACAAGTCTTATCGAGCTTGTTCGTGACCATGTTCAGGAACATGGTCGTGAACATAAATCAATTTTGTTCATTAATAGATTATCAAACAAACAAACAAACGTTAATTTTTTAATCAGGAATAATAATATTTAAACATTATTGTCAATGACTAAATCAATTAAATAAAAGGATTAAATATTTGCAGGACAAAACAAACAAATCCAGCATAATAGCTCCATATATCTCATTACAAGCATCCATTCCAAGCATAATAAAAAATATAGTATTTGTCTAAATTTACTATTTTCGGTACATGTTCGGTCACGAACACTTAACGAGCTTGTTCATGAACATCACTTAACGAGTTTGTTCACGAACACTTAACGAGCTTGTTCATGAACATAAATGAACGAACACGGTTATGTTCAAGCTCTGTTCGTTTACTAGACGAGCTCTAAAAATCTGTTCAAGCTTGTTCATTAAGCTTCCTAAACGAACATAAACGAATATGTACCGAGCTTGTTCACAAGTAGTTCGTCGAACGTTCTGTTCGTCAACAGCCCTATTTCTAGCTAGCTGTGACTCTCCCATCAAGTTTATACCTCAGAAACCATAAATGTAATCGACAGATTTTCCTCTCATATTCTCCTAAACCTTAAAACTCTGTATATATCCTTCGTAAAAATAGATTTTCATTCTTATGACCTTTCTATTCTTATTTTTTTCTTTTTAATCCTAACTTTTTTCCACATACATTTTCTCCCCAGTTTTTCTCCGTTTGTGAGTTTGTGAGGCACTAAAGCGTTGGTTTCTTGGTTAAGATATTGTCCACCAGTTAAGAAATTGTGGAAGGGACATATAATCTCATACTGCTTAACGATTGTATTCGTCACGCCCCGCAGCCCGGGGTCGTAGCATGGTTTGTAAATGAATGGCAAGTTCTGCATTTAACCAGTGAAAACAATCTAGAAACAAGCAGAGATGCATTTAAAATCCTTTAAAAATTTTCATATATATATGTATATATTTACGAGTTTACAAAATTATATACACCATATCATCCACACACTAACAAAAATATATTTACAAGAGATGACAAGAGATGACATGGATACATAGTCTACCTCTAGATCAGAAGTCAGCGGTCTCAGCCGCAAAATCTGAATCCTCGTATACTGGGGCTTCCTCTGTCTCAGACTTAACCCCTAATGGTGCAACGAAAACGAAGACCCACCAGGTAATTCTAGAATTTTTGAATTTAAACATGTGAGCATGCGTAAACACTAACTAGAAAGCAGGAACTGGAAACAGATTGTTTAATACTTTCTATCAGGCATGCACTGGAATTTAAACAAACATGCAATTCAGTTGATAATTTAAAGTGATACTAACATGGTCATATCAAGTTATGTCAAACCTAGGTTGTGAATCATATTAGAGAGTACAGTAAGCAACCAAAGAGTCCACCTCAGTACCACGTGGGTGCTCACCCGGGTCAGGCTTAAAGTAGAAATAGTAGGGGTCATGAGTCTAAAAATAACAGTGTGGAACTCATTAATTAAGTCTGGTGATACATTAGAGGTCCATCGTATTCATGATGTGACTCGTCTAGAACACCTGATGCTGTCGAGTCAATATAAGCGTGGTTCCAGTCGCTCTCGCGCTCTCACTAATATGATTTACCCTAAAACCCAGTGAGTCCAAAGTGCCAAGTATATGTCAAGTGTATATCTCTCCGTGTTTTAGTGATATAATAGATGTGTAGTTCTAAATTAGTATTATTTTAAAACTTAATTTCTAAATTAAAGCTTAAATTAAATTTAAGGTCATATTGAAACTAATCCATATGATGGTGTGCTATGTCATTCTATTTCCAGTCATATTTCCAACACTCTATTCTATCAAGTATATTTCAACAGGACAACAACAATACATATAATCCACTGACTTTCTAATTTTATTTTGGTTTTCATAGCACACTCAACGTATCAATTATTTCCAATGTCATGTGTCACTGTGCCAGATTATACTATGATTATCCAGGAAACATGTAGCATATAGTGACGCGAAACAATGAAATATTTAGCATGCTATAGATGTTCACTAATTTAAATATTTAACATGGAGCATATGAGTCGTACTATTTTAAACATGCATCACAGAGCATATATGTATGTATGTATATATATATAGTGATCTTCGGTTGCGAAAAAGAGGGTTTTCACACCGTGCGAAAACTTTTTTTTTAATTTTTTTGAAATTTTTTTGAAATTTTTTTTGATGTTTAATCCATACAATTATATACCCCAGGGAAAATAATGGGTGAACCCGTTGGGGATTAGAGCACCTCATCCACTCGTTACAAATTTAACGGTATCAAAACGTGCAAATTTGATGAAATGCCTTGATTGAAGGCTAAATGACATTATTTCTCAATGATTATTTTTTGAGGGGGGTATAACAACATATAATGAGGGTGGGAAAAAGAATTTATGAAATTATTTTTCGAAAAAAACTAAAAACATTTTTGCACGGTGCGAAATGTTCTCATTTGACGATTTACACACACACATATATGGGTAAAGTGTTCATAGGGTGACTCCTTAGATGAAATCTAAGGATTCGCCCACATTTCCCACATATCCTACATTTGTTTTGGATTTTATTTTTCATGGGGTTGTTCACATCATGGATGATCAACATACCAAAAATCAAGCCATTTCAATACTTTTAGAGGCCCCATCTACCCCTTGCAACTTCAACGGCTTGAAAACATGCTTAAAATCCCATGAAGTTGTAAGGGGTAAATGGGGGCTCTAAAAGTATTGGAATGACTTGATTTTTGGTATGTTGATCATCCATGAGTTAAACAACAATCCCATTAAAAAATTCCAAAAAAATATGGGTTATGGGAAAAATGGGGGCGACTCCTTAGATTTCATCTAAGGAGTCACCCTAGGAACACTTTACCATATATATATATATATATATATATATATATATATATATATATTGCAAAAAACAGGAAGAATATCCTAACATGCTAAAAAAATTAAATTCGAAATATAAATGAATAATTCTAGCTAACATGCATGTCAAGGTAGCGATCGGTGTCACACTTTTAAAGTATGTGGTGATGGACAATGGGGGAGGGACACCTGCGGTGATCTCAGATAGTTTTCATCTTCGATCGTTTTTCCGGACTTAACCATATGTTTATGGTTTTGTATGATCCTTCAGGTAGTAACTTATGATCCACAGGTGGTAAACTATGATCCTTCAGTCGGTAGCCTGGTGTATGACCCAACATGCAGTAATTTTTATAATTCCAACGGCCTTTATTGGCCAAACCCTCATTTTCATTCATCGGGTAATTTAAGCCAACTCCGACATGTAGGGCAAAGCCCGAGATTCCCATGCTATCCAATGGCCACCACCAAGTCTCGACACTAGCCAAAACTTCACCAAAATAATATCTACATTCACCATATACGGAAATCAGCCTCGGAAATAACCAAGACAGTCATTACAATGCATGGAACCCTAAATCAGTCACAACCTAGAGTTTAAAACTTAGGATAGTCATGGCGGAGGCAAGAGAAGGCCACGGCAAGGCCTAGGGGAGGCCTACAGGTCACATCAGGTAGCAGGGAAGCCGTATAGTCATGGAAAATGGGGTAAATCCCCTAAACATCTCGCAGACAAGGGCGAGAGCCTCAACAGGTCACGACCAAGAGGGAAACACTAGGATAGTCATAACGAAGGCAAAAAGGGCTGCAACGAGGATCACCACCACGCCCCGAAGCTCAGAAGTTCATCATTGCAGCAAAGGGAAGCAAAATCACAAATTTAAAAACCAAAATTTAAAGAATAAAAGTGATTTTATCACAAATAATCGACTGTCGAAGGATCTGAAGAGAAAACCCAACTCCAATTTAAGATCCGAAGTTCAAATCTAAGAAAAAAACCCAAAATTCCTTTGAAAATTACTTTTCGTTTGAAAAACGAAAATCTTAAGCTCAACCGAGCTTAAGATAGAGGGAAGAGGAGACATATGGAGCTCAGGGTAAGTCGTGGCCTCGCCACGAAGGCGATCAGACTCTCGATTTGAGGGGAAGTCGTGTCGGATCCTCACGATTTAGGGCGTCGATGGATTTGTGAGGAGAGGACACGTGTTCCGTGAGGTGGAGAAAGGGAGGGTCTCGACTGCTCTGTTTTGCCTTTGGGCCGAAGGAACGAAGGAGAGAGCGCGAGAGGCTGTTGGATTCCGTCGCCACCGCCTCAGCGAGCATGAGAGAGGCTGAAAGAGAGAGAACATGAGAGTGAGGGAGAGAATGCCACATGCGATGCACATGGTTTAGGGGTAGTGGGGGGAGGGGTTAGTGGGGCTATGGGCTGGACTGGGCCGAGCAGGGAAAGAAAAAAGAAAGAAAAAAAGAAAAAAAGTAAAAAAAAAGAATGGGCCAGGCTTTATAAAAATTTGGGATTTTACAGTATTATTTCTAAATAAGACCTCAATGGGCCATGTCTTCCTCATTCTTCCCAAATTGATATGGTAAGCGGTCTTAAATTAGTTGAAAATCCTAGGTACCACAAATGGGTACCTTTATGGTTAACAATATGTGCTTTCAGTGCACTGATGATGCTGGAGAGGGAACATCATTTTGGATAGAGGCAGAATGGAACACTATGGTGTCTTTTTCTTCAATTAAATGGTACCCTTGCACGATTGCATTACTTGTGGATAGAGGAGGGATAGACACCAGCTGATGGCTATCTTTGGGAGTGCCTGGACTTCGAGGAGGAGGGGGATGCATGGTAAGAAAATGGCTTAGTATCCTTCAGTTTTATGCTATGTAGGATACGTGGAGGCCTGCTGTGTACGCTTGGAGAGGTGAGAAGATGTGTTTCTTAATGAGTCTGCTAGGTAGAGTAGGGCTTTATAAAACGAAATAGTTGTGTTCAATTATCAGTATAGTTGCTGCTTTCTGTGAACATGTACCCTTGGCTGCTCTGCAGTGCAATAATCCAAAGACGGCAAAATAAAAGAATACCACCGACCAGATCATGGGGGCCCAGTGTTCAAAGGCGCTCTCTATTTGGAGGTTGAATAGATTTAGTTGACTGACTCATATAATATGTAGCATAGCCATGCTGATCACGAAGGTGTGTCGTGTCAGAAACGTATTGAATACACATATTGGATGCACATATCCTATGTATTTATTAAGTGTTTGCTTTGTGTTGGTGTGTTACGTCTGTTGGGGTGGACATGTCTGGGGCTCATCTATCTTTATGAGCAAATAACCCACATACATGTGTTGTGCAATGCATAATTCATGAATTGTTTGTTCTACAAGAATCTATGCAATTTAAAGCTTTATTAAGGAATAATGCAAGTCATGGCACATGGAAGCTACGTGAAAGCTATAGCGGTTTGCGGTGGGTCGTTGTGATTCAGGCGAAGAATTTGGTGTTAGTTATACGAATTAATTCTCTCTTATGAGAGCTTCTTTCCACTCCCTTTGTGGTGGGATCTTCCCCCATTAGGGTATAAGCCTACGGGCTTGTGTCTAAAATAAAAAATAAAAACAGAGAATAATGCAATTATAAATATAGAATATCCTCTAAGGTAGAATTATCTTACGTCAAGACATAGTTGTCCACTGGCTAATGCCCACGGTTTGAAATACTGATGTGAATCAACTTACTCATGTACTGTTGTACCACTGTTTCAAAAAGCATAAATCAAGGAGCTAGATATCTTAAGGATGGATAGCAATTCAATTCTCCTACATGTTGATTTGTTGATAAAAGTTTCTTGATTTGCATTTGAAAGTTTCTGGATCAAACAGTGGATTGCTGCAATCAAGTAAAACATTATTTTTGTGCATAATTCGCTTTAATGTTTGTGTTTCGACTGCAAAATGTCAGAAGGATGCTCACTCATCTAACTGTGATTACTGACCAACCCAATTGAAGAGAGAGACCAGAATCTTGTCACTGTAAAAAAACAGTGCATGCGGCGAACTCAGAGATGAGTCGTTGCTAGCTTATCCTATGCTCTTGATTTTTTTTTTCTATTTTGGCTGGATTAGAATTGTTTGGTATCTAGAAATTTGTTTGGCAATCTTTTCTAAAGTTTTCTTGATAAATCTTTCAGGCTAGTCTTCTATCAACTCTATTGATATCAGTAGATACCATGTTTTCACCAACTAAATTTGGGAAATTATTAGTCAATTTCTTCGTCTAGAGATTTGACATATGTTGTTCTGTACTGGCAACTAGTCTATATGAATGCTACTGTTTAAATTCACTCCAAGGTTTCTGGATCAAATTTGATTTGTTTTCCCAAATTGATGGATATCAGCCTTCTAGTGTTGACCGCTTATGTGTTGCTGTTAGTATCGGTTTAATCTTCTATTGGCAGTAGACAAATAATCTATATATACAGTTATTACATGTATCACTTATATTTCATGGAGTAACCTGACTATAAATAACTGTTGCAACATTAAATAGAGCGAACAGTTTGGAAGTAGTCACTTTCTCATGAGGTCGGTGATCACCAATAATGAAGTATTACGTAATGTGGCATGATATCATGTTCATTTCTTTTGCTTTCTTTCATCTGCTTAGAGGAATCACATTCACCTTTAACTTCTATGCATTCTAGCAACTAAATTTTTTCATTGAATCCATTTTATGCCTGTAGAAATCTGTATTACTATTGAGGGTGCTTGATGGGACCTTTGTCCCATGTGGTGAGGGGGGAGGTGTGCCACATGGGCATGGTGGGGTCCACTTGGGGGTGGGTGGTGTGTTGGTTGTGTTGTTGGGTGATGTTGTGGAAATCACAACCAAAAGGCCCCCTCTTTCTCTTTACTTGCAAGCTTGCCGTTGTTTTTCATAAAACCCAAATGCCCCTCCTATTCCACATGTTTATGGGTTTGCCATCGGTATTTTTTCCCTTTGAGCCCCTTGCGTTTTTTTGCACTTTAACACATGCTTTCCCCCCTTTTACTCCGGACAATAGCCACCAACCCACAACCCCCCACCCCACACAGTTCCCTCTCTTTTTCAGTTGCGTGCGGGTCCCGCATCCTGTGTGGGATTTTTTTCTTCGGTCCAGTGCACGGGTTATTTCTAGTACGCATATATTTGGCATTGGTCATTCCCTTCTAGTATGGCATATGTTAGAGATTAGCTCTCAATTCATTGAAATATACTGTCTGCTGTGATACCTGTTAAAGGATCAATAAGATGTGTCTAGAACACTAGACTGGGGATTTTTGAGTGCGTTAACTGATTGCAGTCTCCTACTTTTTTTCCCCTTTCTAGGATTTCGCAATACAAGTAGCCAAATTTCAGCTTCCTTGGCCACGAACGGGAGGCACGTGGTCTGTGCTAGTGAAGACTCTCATGTCTATATTTGGAGGTACGACGCTGATGCGCAGCCAAATAGAACCAGAGGAGTTGTTTCCTCGACTCAGTCATACGAACATTTCCATTGCCAAGATGTTACGGTGGCGATTCCTTGGCCAGGCGCTGGCTCAGGGGGTGGAATCCCGAGATCCCAGAGCAGCCGACAAAATGGGCTCAACGGCGTCTCCAGGAGCAATTCGCAGGGACACGCTGAGGCCAATGGACAGGAGAGTTCACCCTTGTCATCGTTTCGTTGCAATGGCTGCCCACAGCAGAACAGTATCCTCAACACAAGCGCCAACCCCTTTGCCGCCGCAGCCTGGCCTGAGGAGAAGTTGCTCACATCGTCAATCCGGAGCAGCCCCCGGGAGAGCATTGACCTCAGCAACGGGAGAATGCAGTTGCAAAGCCGGTCAGCCTGGGGTATGGTGATTGTGGCCGCCGGGAGAGGAGGCCAAATCAGAACATTTCAAAATTTCGGCCTCCCGTTTTAAATTGCTTGCTGCTGGTGCCGCCCTAATTTTGTGAATAGATAGATAAGTATGGTGTGAGCGATCGTAACGGTTACAGAGGTGTGTGTGCTGTTATTCAAATTTGGTCCCATGGGCTGTTGCTTGGCCAGTGTGCGAGGGCTGGAGTCGACCAGCTGCGACGCAGGGCGAAATGTAGATCGGAGAGAGGATGCTCGACAGCATCGTGGGACCTCGGATGAATTCTTTTATCGGTATGAGTTCTTGTCATTATTGGTTTTGGAGGTGTGCAGATTGAGTGACCCATTTTATGCGCTTGTTCCACATTTGTTTCGTTTACACTGTTCTTGTAACGAGGGAAAACAAATATTAATGCAACAAAAAGAAGTTTACAGTTACCAGTGCATAGTTTGCCTTTGTTTGATGCTCAAAATGCATTCCTATTAGGATGGGTGACCATCTGGAAAGTCCTTGTGTTTTGTTGACCTATGTGGTCTTGCTCTTGCTGTGTGAAGTCGAGGGGTTGCTGTGTGAAGATTCTGCAAAACGGTAAAACTCATCCAGGGCATCACACCCAACAATTCACGCAACTTGCAGGTTGTGCTGAAGTCCCGTGCAGCCCAGTCCACTGCATTGTAGCCATCCATGAAATCTACTGAGATTTAAGAACGACATATCCTTTGATCACAAATGAAATTGGACATATCCTTTGATCACAAATGAAATTGCACGCAAGATCAAGATGAGCATTCAAGCACCAGACCAGAGTTATTGAATCTCATTTTCACATCGTCAAACGAGAGCAGAAACGAGGAGAATGCAGAAACAACGAGGAGAATAATCGAAATACAAAAACTAAAACTTCGTTGTTATCTCAGGGAACTCGCAATTTTACAATTACTGATCCAGTTTGAAGATCCGGTTCGAATATAACTAGCTCCCTACAAGGTGCATACAACATCAAGTTACTTAAAAAGTGATGTTACCAAGTGACATAACACACCGAACCATCTAAAACTTGAAATCCTTCTTCTTAGATTTGCCATCCTTCTCGTGCATTTTGCGCTTCCTCTTCTTCTCAACCTGCAGCCATCACCACGCTATATTCAGCAAAAAAGCAGAAACGAACGAACGAAAATAAACAGCACGTGCACAAACTAAAACAGACCTCGGCAACCATGTCGCTGAAGTCCTCCTTCTGGTTCCGAAGCTTCTCCTCTTCCCGTGCTTCTTCGTATCTGAATACGAATTGAAAGGCAGTTAGACAAATATCTGTTGAATAATCGAGAAAATAATCTATCAGGGTGTATCCTATCCTTACTTAGCAGCCAAAACATCATCCATAGCTTCCAGCTCCTCTGGCTGTATGGTGACATCCACTTTATCCGATTTTTGACCTCGAAGAAGATCAACCTGCAGAGTAAATCAACATAATCGAGAAAAGTTAAAAAAAAATTGATGAAGGGAGCCACGCAATATAAAGCAAGGCATAAAAAGCTACCCACCCTTTTAGCAGCTGCTTTGTCTTTGTCACTAAGGACATACCTGCATTGGGAGAAGAAACCTAGTTAGCCCAGTGTATAAAAAAGCAAACAGTGTTGTGTTAATATGAACATCGGGCAAGCATAGTTCATACGTGTGGGTTGTTCCAAGTAGAGTGCCGGGAGCAATTCTTTCTTCCTTCTCTTCGAGAACCTGCAGATTAGATGAGTAAAAGGAAAAGGTCAAAAGGCTTATTTATATTAATCGGAGGTCAGGTATAGAATACGGTAATACCTGATAAAGAGGTTTCTCGGGCTCTTTCCTTTGTTGCTTACGTAGATCAATGACATCGGGTGTTTCCACTCCGGTGGGTGTGCTGAATGAGAAAAAGAACATATTAGACGGCGATCAGTTAACTACCGTGAGCAACTAGAGTTGGGGTGAGTCGGGTGCAGCACCTTGAAAGGCTGTCAACTGATTGGATGCCCTCCTCCATCTCCTCTTCTTCCATTTGTTCTTCCTCCTCCTCCTCCTCTTCCTCCTCCTCCTCCTCCAAATCTCCCCAATGTTTGCTTCGATCTACTGGCTCTTCCTATGATAAGAACAAATAGACAATAAGGTTAGACAAAATGTTTGGAGCAATCACCCCCACAACAGCAAATGGAAGCTCGCTTGGAAACTAGCTGCATGCATGGCCATAGCTAGAAATCATGCAAAATATACTGCTACAAGTTGCAACAAATACAAGTCTAGCCTATCTTAAAGAAATACAAACTAAACTTAAAAGGAGCAAAATTACCTCGTAGTTAGGTTGGTTTTGTTGTTGAATCCCGAAGACATCGCCATATAATGGACGTCCATACTGTTATTAAAGGGGAAAAAATAAGAATCTTATAGAAGAAAAAAATAATACTCAAATAAATAGTAAGATGTTAAGAAAAAGATGAAATATTCGACAAATTTACTTCATCGACAGGAGGCTTTCCCCAACCCCCAGGATGGTAACCGAAGCTGGCCCCAAGAGGTATAGGAGCATTCAGGCCAGGAATTTTCAAATGCGGATAAGATGGCGGAGGTCCGTATCTCTGACACAATTAGTTACTGTTAGGCGTAAAAGCATAGGGTATTCAGGACACGATCCACAAAAGCAAAGGTTCAAGCAACCAACCTGCATGTTAATAAGCCAGGGAGGGGGAGCACCATCAGGCATGCCAAGAGCTTCTTTCAGTTCATGCGACAACATCCCTGGTTTCATTTCCCTCAACTTAACCTGCCACATTGCACACATATCATTAAGCAACAAGCCCCTCTATCCAATAGCATAACTAGACACATGCCACACAGGAGCATACTGAATGACATCTAACAGAATGAAGCGATGAACCGGCTTCAAAGTCCTAAAAAGTGTGGGTGTGGGCTTTTGTCAAAGCAGTAAAATCTGGAAGGTAGAAATTAAAATTCATTATAAATCAGATATCTTGTGGTGAATATGCTATAGTGGCCCCTTGCAGTAATCTAAATTTGAAAGAAGCCAGTGCAATAAAGCACACCAACTCACACTGGATGCTTGACCAGAAATTTATCATGATACATACATGGAGGGAACCAAGTTCAAATGCACAGAATGCTTGCAACATAAATCAGCGAAAACAAAAGAATCATCAATTCTAAACTTAATAGCCATCATGGAAATAATTACTCTCTCAAACCATGCTTGAATTGGTTAGTTTGGACCATGATTAGTTTGGCTAAGCAATCATTGCAGCACATGGAAGCACTGATAAATTTGGTTATTTGATTATCAATTCAACCAGTTTTATATTCATCTCCCAAAATAATAAAAATAATATTGCCATGGTATAGTCTGATCAAATAACCAGATAGGACACACTTCACAAGAAGAGAAGAAAACAGCATTAGCTTTATGACACTTGTCTTGTTCTGCATTAAATCAACAAGATATCTAGTTGACAAAATGTTTTATATGCACACTGACATTAACGTCAGGAGAAAGGCAATTATTCATTAAGCTATCTGCATGTTTATTATATCAGTATCACGTTAAGACAATGCAGATGACATAACAGCAATGTTTTCATGAAAGTGCAACTGAAATGTGAGAGAGTGAGAGAGTGAGAGAGTGAGACTCTTCCTAAATTACATGATAGTACTCCCAAATCTGGATCCCCCCTCCCCGCTTTCTCTAGATTCGTTCTCTGATTTTAGATATAATATAGAACAGTCTTGAATGTGGTATATGTAAATGGCATACAGCAAACGCATATTGGTAGCATCCATCTACAGGGAAAAGAAAAAACTGGGAGAATAAAAGGCGAGAAACAAGCGGACAGGAAGAGTGAGGGACATGATGACAATAGGGGAATAAAACTAAAAGTCAATTTACCCTGGCACTCTCAGCTCAAAACCGCTGTATTTTGACCAAAGAAGGTCTAAGTTATACACAAATGGTGGTCATTGATATGGTCCAGGAGAAAAAAATAATGAGATATACCCGGCATCAGGCCATCTGCAGGGAAAGTGTAGGTGAAAAATAAGGGAAGACTAGATGTACAGAAGAGACGAGTAAAAGGAACAGGTAAAGGGAAAGAGGGGAAATAAAACGTCCATCCTAATTTTACTGCTGTTCTTGCAGATTAAAACCACTGCAATTTAATCAAATAGGAAAAGGAAAAGTAAGTAAAGGGTTCAAGTTACAAGTAAACAGGCTTGTGTCAGGTTCCAAATCTCCAATGCAATGATCCAGACCATGTCAACTTAGCGGACTGGGTCAGATCATTTTAGGATCAGGTTTTCATTGAACATTTGTTCCAACATCATAAATTTATATTCTAACCCAACTCTCTCTAATTCTCTCCCCACTTTTGCAATGCTAGGGTAATACAGTAGTGGCACAGAACAAGTGCATGCAACAACGGCAAGATCAGCACATTTGACAACCGCAGCAACTTCTGCAAGAACAATGACTTCGACAATGAAGCTACATATAGATCGCATGCCCCATTATTCATACATATACTGTGTCACATAACGTAGCCATGTGGTGAAACATGTGCTGGCACCAACTAACATGCAGCTGCATATTATGAATTATACAAGACCTGAGATATACATTGCCCCATGGGAAAAAAAAATTTAACAGGTGACCCACATAGTAAATGACAAAGCTGTTTGCCCTAACTTTACAATAAGGAATTTGCCTTTAAAAGCAAGAAGAAAGACTATGGTTTGCTCTATTCCCCAATGCTTCAAAAGCATGAACATTATGCTGGCACAGAAAAATGCCAACCACAGTGGGAAACACCTATTTGTATGATAAGCATGCAGAAGAGGGCAAAGTCAACCATGTGCAAAATAACCATGCTGCCACAATTCATATAACATTCCAAAAAGGTCAATATAATATACCTCGAACTCTTTTCCTTCATGATACAAATCACCATGAGTAGTAAGCTTTGGTTTAGTCTGATACTTGAAAAACGCATCATGCAGAACCTACAGTTGGAAAACACACAGTGTGAGAAGAGCCCTTTATACAGTGAAGCTAGAGATATGCATGCTGAAAGACCATAGATAGATGATGGTATATACAACTTCCGCAAAGTGATAAACCCATAAACTAACTTGGAACCAACCTGATAATCGATATCCATTTTTCCCATCTTCGGTTGCATGCGCTCACGTTGCTTCTGTTTTAGCTTCTTGCTGTCCTCTTTCTCAATGTATGCCTATCATAATATGAAACAAATGAGGTTCCATGAAACAGAAAAATAATTAGATCACTTGTAACAATTTAAAATTAACAATGCAGATCAAGATAATACATATTATGATTACATCAATAAAATTCAATTAACCAGTTTCTTAGAAACATCAACCCTTCAAATTGACACTATGATAAATGAATGGAGATGTAAATTAACATTACCTGTCTTATTTTCTCTATTCCAGTTGCAGCAATAAAATCTGGAAGTTGGAAAGGCTGTTTTTCAATACCACGCTTTCCCTGCAACACAAAGGAACATATTCACGTAAGATCTATACTAATAAATAGAATTTGCTGAGTACATGATAAAGAGATATGAAATTTAAATTTAGGCAGTAACAGCTCAAAACATCTGCAATGTCAAACTGAAGACTATTCAGCATGGGACAAAAAGGACTGCCATTACAAATAACACTTAGACAACAGTACTATAAAACTGAATTAACATGTAAATTTCAGTTCATTTATCATTTTCAGATGATGAAATCTAGTCTAGACCTTATATTATTTTGCAGAAGCAAGTATCATATGGTCTAAAAACACCCCACCACCCTAGCAATATATCAAAAGAGAAACCACTCAAGGTCCCCTTTAGAAAACACCACCAAGTCCTGGCTCCATGATGTTACAGCTGGTCCCCTGCAAGAACCACATATATGTATAAGAGGGGTGAAACCTTATCTGACTTTATCTTCCCTCACCCCTTGTGTATAACCCCTCTGAAAGCATTAAATTCCCGCATGCAAGGACACATGTAATCTTTCCCAACAAAATAGATACTATAAATATGTTGTGACTCACCTGTAAAAACTTGCGCTTTTGACACCAATGTCTTGGAACAGGTACAGTATTCCGATATGACTTTAGAAACACGAGCAATTTTGGATCTGCTGCTGTTGCATCCCAAACCTTTGAGGAAATGGACAATTAGAACATGTTCAATTCAATCACAGAATAAGATATCGCTTTAAAGTTTAAACAATACATTAAGATGAAGACCAAGTGCTCGGAAATTAGCTATGCGGATATGACAGTGCAACCAATTAAAAGCCTCTGTTTTTCCTTATAAAGACATGCCGATCAATTGCTAAATTCAAAACATTAAAAATATTTACTACATCATTGTGGGCTAGCAAAGTAGCATATCCATTTTAACCACAAACAAACTTCAAATGTCCCAATAGAGATATAAATTAACACAAGAAACATTGTGGATGCTTTTTTCATGACTACTAACCATGTCTGATTAAGTACTATTCGATAGTTATAGCCTATGAAGCATACACACTTTAAAAAAGATTCGGTATCTATGTTGGACACAACACTCGCAAGACACTTGCATGCCACGTATTGGACACACCGAGACTATTTTTATTTTTAGGATCCAAAGTGATGTGTCCAAGCCATGTCAGCTTTAAATAAAATCTAAAGACCACATGTTCAGATACGTCAGAGCCACATGTCTCTTGAAAACATATAAACATAATTTTAACTAAGCATGTACCATGTTAACAAAGCTTAAACATCGCTAGACCTAGATAGGGTATCAACTCGATTATATTAGATATTTTTTGTTTGCTTTTGTTACTTGATTCAAAACTGTGGATTCTTATCATTGCAATTTTGATTGTTTTGCAGTTTATTTTGAATAAAAGACTTCCTAATCACTGTGTTTTGATGTGTAACATTTGTAGATACTTATGCATGCACATACATGATTATATTGCCGTGTTTCTGTGTCTTTTTAAGAATTTACAGTGTCCACATATCAGTGTTGTTGAGTATTGATTCCCCGGATTTGGTTTTGGATGAGGAGCAAACATAAATATCGTATACTAACTATTTGTGAGCGCAGTTATGGAGATCGTCGTCAAAAGAATACGTACATCAAAAGCGACATCTTAAGACTTCTCAATACGCGTGATCATGTGCCTGAAGCTTCGTTAAAGCTCAAGGAGTTTTATTGAAGTCAAGAAGAATGAAGATTGAAGCTTTGAAGACGGTTCGTCAATGTATTATTTATTGTCTTCTAGTTTCATAGTTTAGAATGTTAAGCCTTGAGTAGGACTTACATTATTATCTTTATTTCGCTCATATCTTAGAGCTAGGATTATCATAGAAGCCATTAGAAACTTTTCCGTAGCCTATCGCTTCTTCCCTCGGCTTCTTGTGCATGTTAGTTGGTTCAAGAAGAGTCACCAACCGACTAGATGACGATCTAGTCGGTCGACAACTCTACATGAACCGACTAGATGCCTTGCTAAATTCAGCTCATTCCATGTTGATCAATTAGTCGGTCAAAGAAGGTTCCCCGACCGACTAGATGACGATCTAGTCGGTCAAGAGTCCTTCTCAGACCGACTAGTTGTGTTCAGTCTTTTTCAGCTTGAGCTACTGTTTCGAGTTATTCGGTCAAAGAACGTTTGTCGACCGACTAGTTGAGAAACTAGTCGGTCAGCATTTGTTCTTAAACCGACTAAGTCAACTTGAAGTCAGCCTATTCTATTTCGACTGTTAGTCGGTCAAAGAACATTCACTGACCGACTAGTTGTGAAACTAGTCGGTCGACAAGTCTTCTTAGACCGACTAGTTGTCATTGCCTGTACTTCGACCTTTTGACTGTTCAACCGTTAGTCGGTCTATGTTGTATCACCGACCGACTAGTTGATGAACTAGTCGGTCAGTGATCCTTCTTTGACCGACTAGTCTGGTTCAGAATAGAGCCGTTGGGAACTTTTCCAACACGATTTTCCTTGCCTCTATAAATACAAACTTGATTCGTTTGAGGCAAGGTTAGAGGTCCATTATCCAAGTATTTTCAGACCTAAGAGAAGAGTTTTCTCAAGCTAATTCCAAGCTCTCTCTTCCTCACAAGAATCTCTCCATTCACTCCTTGAGCCAATATCCTCAAGAGAGATTCTCTCCATTGTGAGCCATTCAAGCCAAGGGCTTTGAATCCAAGGACACCAACCTCATCCTAGCCACCTATTGATGTCCATCTTGGTGGAGCTAGGGCTTGGTGTCATCATCATCCCCAACATCCTTCTTGCCCTAATATTTGGTAAGTTTACTCAAGGCATAGGATTTTGTAGGTAAGTGTTTATTTCATTTCAATCGTTATTTGAATTGTGTCTCTCGATTGTGAGAGAGAGTGTGATCCCGGTTTGTGGGAGTCACATGCCATTTGTATGATTTGGTCTTGTGAAGGTTTTTCACAAGAATTTCATAGTGCTAAATCTTGAGTTAGGGTTTCTAACTCAAGTATCCGGAGGGGATCCGGGTGGTTGGGACGTAGGATCACCGGGAACAAGTCGGGGAGACTTGGGTGGATCCGAACCCGTTACATACTTTGTTTGCATATGCTTAATTCTTGTTGATTGTTGTTTATTCCGCATTATCGTTTGTTCATTGCACAATAGTTAGGAATAACTCTCTTAATTATTTTAAGTACTATTCACCCCCCCTCTAGTACGTGTGCAGTAGCTACCACAGGGCACTACAATTGGTATCAAAGCCAAGGTTAAAGCTACAAGTTCAAAGCTATGACAAACAACAACTACGTCTTCAAGAATCGTCACGGATCGTCTTCAGTTATGGAAGGGCAATCCTCTGTCAGGCCTCCTCATTTCAACGGCACCAACTATGGGTACTGGAAATGCCGGATGGAAACCTTCCTCCGGAGCGCTTCACTTTGGAGAGCCACATTGACAGAGTATGTCGAGCCTACCGAACAAGATTTCGTGAAGTGGACTACCGAGGAGGTCGCCGCAAAGATAAGCAATGCCAAGGCAATGAATGCCTTGCAATGTGCGTTGGAGCCCGAAGACTTCAACAAGATATGCACATGTAAGAGTGCATATCAAGTATGGAACCAACTCCTCATCTTGCACGAAGGAACAAGCACGGTAAAAGATTCTAAACTCGTTATCGCTAACAAAGAGTTTGAGTTGTTTCACATAGAACAGGGTGAAACCATGAAGGACTACTATGCTCGCTTCGTGGACATTTCCAACGAATTAGAAGCTCTTGGGAAGGTCTACACCCAAAAGGAGAAAGTCGCGAAGATTATTGACGGACTTCCCTCTTGTTGGGAAAAGCGTACCTTCGCCATCGAGGAAGGTAACGATATGAATAAATATACCTTTGTTCAATTAATGGGTACCTTGTTGTCTTACGAGGTACGCAAGGAAAGTAAGATCAAGATGAAGGAGAAGATGAAAGCGTACTTGAAGCAAGACGAGCCAAAGAAAAAGGCGATTGCAAACAAGGCCGCTCCATCTACCGATGATGAAGAATCGAAAGAAGAGTTGGACATGGAAGCTTTAGCCGATTTGGCAAAGAAGTTCAACCGATTCTTCTGACAAGGTAAGTTGAAGAGTAAATCAAAATTTATTTCGACTAATGCTTCTACTCCCGTGTGTTATAAATGCAACAAGCCAGGACACATCAAGCCGGATTGTCCTCTCTACAAACATAAGAAGAAGTGGAAGGCATCCAAGCACGACAAGTCGAGAAGGCACAAGAAAGGACTTGTCGGCACATTCACCGACTCCGAAGAGGACTCCTCAAGTGGAGAGTCTGATGATGAACGAGTGGAGAAAGCACACACGTGCTTCATGGGAAAAGAGGAACGTGATCAAGACACTTCCTCCGATGAAAGCGAGGATGGAAGTGAGGATGAAGGCGATGAGGTAACGAACGATGAACTTAAAATAGCCAACGAACAACTTTGGAATAAGTTTTCTAATTTGGCTACTAGATTTATTAAGACTAAGAATGAACTAGATAGTCTTAAAACCTCGCCTAAACCCATCATCGTCAACAACGACACCGTTGTTGAAGGGTTGAGAAATGAGATTGAAAATCTCAAATCTCAACTTGAGCATGTTCATGTCGAGGATTCGGATGAACATGTGATAGCGGATTTGACGTTTAAAAAACTCAACTTTGAGTATTGAGAATAAAAATCTCAAATCACGTGTTTGTGCACTCGCATCGCAAGTGTCCACCTTGGATGCTTCTTTGCATTCTCTTACCGAGAAGTATGAGTGCACATTAGGCCGTATTAATGAATTCAATAAAGGTAAGGGCCATTTGGATAATATCCTAAATGACTTACCTCCGGCCAATCATCACATTGGTTTGGGGTATAAGATGTGAGACTCATCCAAATCGTCCGGCACCTTTGTTAGGCCATCATCCGATGCTTCTACTAGTGGAAGTAAACACTTCATGGGTAGTTCTTCTACCAATGGTGCTTCCGCTAGGAACACACCCTCATTTGGAAAGAAACCCACTTTGGGTGGACCTCCAAAGAAGTGTCATGCTTTCATGTATACCATGCCACGTATGAACACACATCCTACTCCACATGTTAGCACGTATGATGATTTTTATGCTCCGCATCCACGAGCACGTGCACACCATGTGAGACACACTCATGCACGTGTTCCACCACATTCATATGCCCATCCTCATTCACATATGAATAATTATCATCATGCACCTTTGCATCATATGCCATATGCTTATCCACGACATGCATCACATAGAAATCAACAACGTATGCATGTTCCCAATAGGATTAGGACTCCCAAGACATACACCATTTGGGGTCCGAAGAACACAAGCATGCATAATAAGAATTTGTATGTGCGATCATATATTAATGATATTATTTTGAATGATGATTATGTTGGGAAATCAAGGTCATCGTGGACTTGGTTTCCGAAGGGTTAGTTTCCTTTGACCCTTCATTGCTTGGTACCATAAGTTTAATTTCATTTTATGGGTACCAACGCAATTGTGGTAAGAATTGGTTTATTTTTTATTTGCATATTAATCATGGATGTGCATGTTAATTTGAATTTAGGTAGGATATGGGTTACATTTAATATGTTAAATTTGTTGCCTAACCCATAGGATCCAAAAAGATTTTTGGATACCAAAATGATATTCGCTAGGTTAAATCCACCATGGGATACCAACCCTACCAACTCATTGATTTGCAAGGGATTTTTCATTCAAATAGAGTTGATGGTGCTTAAGTGATGCACCAAAGTAGGGGGAGCTTAATGTTGTAAGTATATTCTTACTTTTGATTTACATTGGTATCCATGTGTGTTAAATGCATCCATTGATAGATTATATTACGATTGGTATCAATTTGCTACTTTTGGTATTCTCATTGGATTTATGTCTCTGATATTGACTTCGTCGCTCGACGATTAAATTTGATTTAATAGAAATTTCTTCTATGGGAACATAGAATTGTTTTCCATGCACTAATTTCTTCAAGAATGTTGATATTGGAGAGTATGTTCCAAAACTCAATAAGTGAAATTGATTTGAGTTTTGATGATTTCGTATTTCGATTTTCGCCTATGGCTTGATGATTTTGTTTTTCGATTTTCGCCTATGGCTTGGTGATTTCGTTTTTCGATTTTCGTCGATGGTTTTATGATTTCGGTTTTCGATTTTTGACTATGGTCGCATTGGCACACCTTGAGTTTCTTCGGTATTTTACATTCGGTATTTTACTTTGGTGTCATTTGGACCGTGGTCGTATTCTTCGACTCCCGTGCTTTATTTCTTAGCCATTGTTTTTGTCGTTGTTCTCCTCCCGCTCATTTTGCTAATGCCAAAGGGGGAGAGAATTAATAATGACAGTGTGCTAATTAATAATTTAAAGGAATTTACCATGAATCTAATTTGATGTGTTAGATTCAGGGGGAGTGAAGATATAAAAATGGATTTAGATCCTATATGTCAATAATAGGATTCATATTTTATATTTCCCTCGCTGCTTGATGCGTATGAATATTATTGAATACGGAACTAACGTGTCATCAATGCAGTGGGAGTAAGTAAATTTCTTTTGAATCATTATTATTGATTATTATTTATGTTGGGTTGTCATCACCAAAAAGAGGGAGAATGTTGAGTATTGATTCCCCGGATTTGGTTTTGGATGATGAGCAAACATAAATATCGTAAACTAACTATTTGTGAGCGCAGTTATGGAGATCGTCGTCAAAAGAATACGTACATCAAAAGCGACATCTCAAGACTTCTCAATACGCGTGATCATGTGCCTGAAGCTTCGTTGAAGCTCAAGGAGTTTTATTGAAAAGAAGAATGAAGATTGAAGCTTTGAAGACGGTTCGTCAATGTATTATTTATTGTCTTCTAGTTTCATAGTTTAGAATGTTAAGCCTTGAGTAGGACTTACATTATTATCTTCATTTCGCTCATATCTTAAAGCTAGGATTATCATAAAAGCCATTAGAAATTTTTCCGTAGCCTATCGCTTCTTCCCTCGGCTTCTTGTGCATGTTAGTTGGTTCAAGAAGAGTCACCAACCGACTAGATGACGATTTAGTCGGTCATCAACTCTACATGAACCGATTAGATGCCTTGCTAAATTCAGCTCATTCCATGTTGATCAATTAGTCGATCAAAGAAGGTTCACCGACCGACTAGATGACGATCTAGTCGGTCAGGAGTCCTTCTCAGACCGACTAGTTGTGTTCAGTCTTTTTCAGCCTGAGCTACTGTTTCGAGTTAGTCGGTCAAAGAACGTTTGTCGACCGACTAGTTGAGAAACTAGTCGGTCAGCATTTGTTCTTAAACCGACTAAGTCAACTTGAAGTCAGCATATTCTATTTCGACTGTTAGTCGGTCAAAGAACATTCACCGACCGACTAGTTGTGAAACTAGTCGATCGGCAAGTCTTCTTAGACCGACTAGTTGTCATTGCCTGTACTTCGACCTTTTGGCTGTTCAACCGTTAGTCGGTCTATGTTGTATCACCAACCGACTAGTTGATGAACTAGTCGGTCAGTGATCCTTCTTTGACCGACTAGTCTGGTTCAGAATAGAGCCGTTGGGAACTTTTCCAACACGATTTTCCTTGCCTCTATAAATACAAACTTGATTCGTTTGAGACAAGGTTAGAGGTCCATTATCCAAGTATTTTCAGACCTAAGAGAAGAGTTTTCTCAAGCTAATTCCAAGCTCTCTCTTCCTCACAAGAATCTCTCTATTCACTCCTTGAGCCAATATCCTCAAGAGAGATTCTCTCCATTGTGAGCCATTCAAGCCAAGGGCTTTGAATCCAAGGACACCAACCTCATCCTAGCCACCTATTGATGTCCATCTTGGTGGAGCTAGGGCTTGGTGTCATCATCATCCCCAACATCCTTCTTGCCCTAATATTTGGTAAGTTTACTCAAGGCATAGGATTTTGTAGGTAATTGTTTATTTTATTTCAATCGTTATTTGAATTGTGTCTCTCGGTCAAGGTTGTAAAAAACGCTAGGCGCTAGGCGTTCGGATTGCTAGCGCCTAGCGCCCAGAGCATTAATCGGGGATTAATCGGGGATTAATCGGCCTAGGCGGATTTGCAGTTTTTAATTATTTTATTTATTTTTATATAATATATTTATGTTTATATATAAATATAAATATAAATATTATTTAAAATACATCAAATATCTAATACATACTAAATCAAATCCAGTTTACCTATTTTAGAGTATTTGTGTGCAACAAAATAAAATTTAAAAGATACTCTTGTGCAATTAAGCCATTTACCAAAAACGCCCAGAAACCGCCCAGGAACCGCCTAGGAACCGCCCAGAACGCTTAGGCGGCCGATTAATCCCAAAAACGCCCAGATTGACCGCCCAGGCCATAATCGGGGCGTTTACTGGCCGCCTAGCGCCTAGGCGGCCGCCCAGGCCGATTTTTAGAACACTGCTCTCGGTTGTGAGAGAGGGTGTGATCCCGGTTTGTGGGAGTCACATGCCATTTGTATGATTTGGTCTTGTGAAGGTTTTTCACAAGAATTTCATAGTGCTAAATCTTGAGTTAGGGTTTCTAACTCAAGTATCCGGAGGGGATCCGGGTGGTTGGGACGTAGGATCACTGGGAACAAGTCGGGGAGACTTGGGTGGATCCGAACCCGTTACATGCTTTGTTTGCGTATGCTTAATTCTTGTTGATTGTTGTTTATTCCGCATTGTCGTTTGTTCATTGCACAATAGTTAGGAATAACTCTCTTAATTATTTTAAGTACTATTCACCCCCCCTCTAGTACGTGTGCAGTAGCTACCACATGGCACTACAAGTGTCATGATGTATCTGTCTCGTGTTCGTGTTCGTGTTCATTTCTATGCTTCGTAGGTTACAATTATTATGATACTTGTAAAACATGCTTCCTAACATGATAAAATTCAAATGTAGTTGCATGCAATATACTCTACGAGGATTTATATTCCAAAGAATGGTCATGCTCTAAGGGATATCAAGGCAATACTTCTAATTCAAGGCATTTCTTATTGTAATCTAATCTCAAAAGTGTTTGCAGATTGCCTTTCTTAAAGTTTTTTATAATTATTAAACTTAGAAACATGTAAGTACAAAATATATTGCCATTATTTTAGTCTCAATACCACATGGGGCACTTGGATATTTTATGACATCATCATGAGACTGCTTTAAAAGAAAAAGAAAAAGAAAAAGAATCAAAACAAGACATCCAAGCAAAGAGAGAAGACAGTCTGAATAAACATAATTCACAAGTTTTGAAGCAGATATACATCAACATCCTCATGTATACCTCTCTAGACTTCTAGTATGTAATTTGATGTCTTATTACCTTATCTTACATCCTTATATAGTAAATTTTATTGGCAATATTCTGCACATAGTTACAAAATTCGTGAATTATTAAAAAATTGCAAATAATTCATGAATCCCTACAAAATGAATTAATTCACATTTGGTTGACCACACTTTGAGTGAATAAATCATGAATTAAACACAAATAAATAGTAATATCTGCAAATTTTCATGAATTTTAATGTGTCACCCTAAAATTAGACTTAAAATGCATTTGACATGGAGTGAACCTCGGTTTTCTTAGATCATTGTAAGTTTTTTCTCCTCAATTGGGTTATAATTGCTTTTAAGCTTCAAAATGTTATGTCTACTTGTGACTCCTAATATATCACAAAGTTTTACAACACAATTCCCAAACATTGCAACATTTTATGAATTTCAAACTCTTGAACCTTGCCAAATTAATCCCAAAAGCCTAACTTGTGACTATGATTCTAAACACAAATCTCCTCCTTCAACACATGCCCTCACCAATTCAGTTTTATGTAATTTATGCCCAAGATGAGATGATGAGAAGGAAATAAACATTGCTGGGAGAGTTTCTCATAATTGCACGCTAGTCTTCCTACAATACACGTATAACTGTAATATTTGAAAATAATCCTCCTCCAGCAAATTTCAATGATAACATGTATTCTCACCAATTGACATTGTAGTTTCATACCAAGTAATTTTCAAAATTCCTAAGTTTTGCCAATTTTTGATTAAGCATCAGACAATAATTATAATGCATATGTATTTAAGAATCCATAAATACAAAGTGAAAATTCCTAATGCATCTAACCGGATTGTATTACATTGTATTTCAATAAATTTAACAATTCAATTCCCAGAAATCAAACAAGAGTGATTATTGTCCAATACTTAAGCCAAAATTAGCAACACCCCAAACTTTAAAAATTGCTTGGTTTGAAACTACAATCTCATTCACCACCTTTTTTAACAAAAAAAAATCAATTAGAACATCCAAGTTTATAATCGAATCAAACCACATCATTCATGCAAAGTGAATTTCTAAAATTAGAGTTCCCATCAAAAACATAGGATACATGTTTGCATGTAAGATGTTAATGTCCCCACATATGATCATGCAGCTTTACATGTCAAACTATTTTTAGTTTTTAACACTAAGCCTTTTCAGTTTAATGGCTATATGGTAACAAAGAAACATTTATTTCAGAGAGGATGCATCTTCATTGCCACCAAAGAAATCCAGCAGGCTGGTCTAAGAATGCTGTTTTAGTAATTTTTTTACATATCATTTCATTCTACCATGAGTCTCTGCAGCTTGCATGTTAGAATATGCTGTTTAAATGAAGAAACACAAACCATACGTCACTAGACATATGCACCCCGACAATGCACAAAGTTGCCTTAAAACCATCTGAATTATATCCATCAATCAACTGATCAAAAAATAATGTACTATCTGTATTTAACGGAAATTGGACATTTGGGTACTATACAAACATACGCAATTTAGTTCCATCACCCATGCCACACACACACACACACACACTGATGCGGACCCGGACCCGAGTCCGCATCCCAATGAGGCCGGCGGCTACCAAGGGGGGACCCACCCCCCTCTCGTCACTTACGTGCGCCGTAGGAGGCGTGGTGGCACGTAGTAGGGTTAGTTAGGGGTATTCTAGTCATTTTAGACTAGATTAGTAATTCCCCACTTTTCTATAAATTAGGGCTAGCCGTCTTTATTTGGTTTTATGCTTATTTTGTGAAGAACAATTGTAGGCGTCATTTGTGAGGGTGTTTAGGCTTTGATCCGTACATTCAAAGCTAGGAGAGCGAGTCTCCTCTCGAAAGAGGCTCATTATCTATCAATTTCCATAGTCTTCGCATTTTAAGATCCAAAAAATTCCACCTTTTTATATTTTTCCTCTTTAAATTCTGAAATTAATTGATACGAAACCCTAGTTCGTATCAAATTGGTATCAGAGCACTAGATCCAAATGGCGGCAAGTACTCGATCGAAGGCGGATGCGGTTGAAGAAAAGATTCAAGGGTTACGGGAGGATCTCAATCGGGAGATCGAAGAGAGGTTCGAGGGATTGAAGAAAACGATGGGAGATTCACTCAAGGATTACGCCCATTCACAAGAAGATATCCAAACCGAACTTCGTGGGATGAGGACGGACGCCGCGCAACAAGGCCGAGATCTCCGAGAATTGAAAGAGATGATTCGAGCCATCACGGTGGCGAAAGGGGGAGATCGAGGCAAGGGGGTCCAAGAAGGGGGGGGGTTCTACCCTAGAATCAGCCCCCAGCGGATTTCCAACGCAAGACGACCACCCGAGGGAGCAAGGAGGGCCGGTGGGGCCAACCCTAGGGTCGCGCGAGTCCGTATGGGAGCCGGCAGACCCGCGCGGGTCGGGGAACACATCGACAGGCCCGCCTGGGCCTGTCAGGGCTTTGGCGGCCCCGCCCGGCCCTCCCCAGGCCTGGGCGAGGCCGCCAGGCCCCCTGCGGCCACCGGCGGGCCCATCCGGGGGCGGGAACGGCTGGGCGAACCCCGGAGGGGGTCACGACACTTCGGCAGGCCCCTACGGGGGCGGGGAGACATCGGCACCCCCATCCGGGGGTGCGGACGGGCCACCGGGGCTGTTTCGAGCCGCGGCAGACCCCGGGGGCCTCGCAGAGGCGGCGGCACCCCCTTTCGGGGGTGCGGGAGGCTCGGCGACCCCAGGCGGGGGTCCGGCTTGGTCGACAGGCCCGTCTGGGGGGTCGACGAGTAGGGCCGGCCCATTCGGGGGCCCGATGACGACTTTCCAGCCCTTTGGGGGTGTGGCGGGGATCGTCCCCCACTTCGGGGGAACTCCGGGGATGGCAGGAGGCGGATGGGCCTCGGGAGCAGCTATTGGGGCCCCGGCGGGCCAGTTTTGGAGAGCAGAGGCCCTTGCGCCTGGGCCGAGGCCCAATTTGGCACGACCCCCAGAGTTCCCGGGACACTACTACCAGCCCGAGGCGTGGGAGAGACCTGCTTGGCCAGAGGAGCTGTACGGTGTTGACGGGGGAGGCCCGAGGGAGGCTCGGGGTGGCGAGGTGGTCCGGGGAGGTGACCGGGGCGGAGATAGGGGGCAGCTAGGCGACATCAACGCAGATCGGAGGTTGATGAAGCTGAAGATGCCGACCTTTGACGGCACCGACCCTGATGGGTGGATATACCGAGCAGAGAGGTATTTTCAGGTGATGGGTCTGACGGAGCAGGAGGTCCTGAAGGCCATCGGGATCTACTTGGAGGGGAAGGCTCTGGCCTGGTACCGGTGGAAGATAGCACGGTCCCCCTTTCGGACCTGGGAGGAGTTATCAGCAATGATCGTGGATCGATTCCAGGAGACGGGGGGGGGGGATTTCTACGAGCAGCTGTCGGCCCTGAGGCAGGAGGGGACAGTGAGAGACTATGTAGAGAGATTTGAGATGCTGAATAGCCGGGTGAAGGGGGTTACCGACGAGGTGATGATCGGGAACTTCATGAGGGGGCTAAAACCGTCGATACGGGCTGAGTTGCGGATGTAGAGCCCGGCTACCCTGGAGGATGTCCTTCGCTTGGCACATAAGGCGGAGGAGAAGCACACAGAGGAGAGGCGGATACGGGGCACTTGGGGGGCACAGAGTTCCCGCCCTACTCCACCATCCACGACATCGAGACCACCTGCGGCCGTTCCCGAGACGCGAGGAGAGGGTCGCCCAGCTACCTTGGGGCGACGGATGACGGAGGCCGAGGTGAGGGAGAAGAGAGCCAAGGGGTTGTGCTTCCGTTGCGACGAGAAGTTCACCCCTGGGCACAGATGTGCGAGCCGCCTGCTACAGATCACCATGGTGCCCGATGAGGAGGGGTACGTGGGGGATGAGGAGGAGTTCGAGGTGGAGCAGGAGACACCAGTGGAGGAGGAGAAGTCTCACCTAGACTTCGCTGAGGTGTCCCTAAACTCTGTGGTGGGGTTCACTCCGAACCACACCATGAAGTTGACAGGGCAGCTAGGAGACACGGCGGTGACGGTGTTGATTGACAGTGGGGCCACCCACAATTTCATCTCCAACCGGGTAGTGGAGAGACATGGGCTGCAGCTGAGCACGCAGGAGAAGTTTACCGTGCTGTTGGGGACGGGGAAGATGGAGGAGAGCAAGGGGCTCTGCAAGGGTCTGTGCCTGACCTTGCAGGGAGTACAGATCATGGAGGACTTCCTACCCCTTGAGTTGGGCAATGTTGACATCATCCTGGGCGTACAGTGGCTGAAGAAGCTGGGAGATGTGCGGGTGAACTGGAAGCGACTCAGGATGGAGTTCGAGGAGGGGGAGCGGACAGTGGTGCTCACTGGGGACCCGACCCTATGCTTATCGATGGTGGCCTTCAAGGCCATCACTCGAGCCTTACGGAGAGAGGGGGAGGGGTACTTGGTGGAGTGCCGATTAGCAGGAGCAGAGCAGGAGCCGCAGGCAAGGGTTCCCAAGGAGGTAGAGCAGGTGTTGGGGCAGTACCAGGAGGTCTTTCAGGACCCACAGGGGCTACCGCCAGAGAGGGGGCACGAGCATGCGATAGTCCTGAGGGATGGCGCTGCACCGGTGAGTGTGCGTCCTTACCGCTACCCCCACGTGCAGAAGGATGAGATTGAGCGGATGGTCGGGGAGATGTTACAGGCGGGGGTGATACAGCCCAGCGTTAGCCCATTTTCGAGCCCGGTCCTTCTGGTGAAGAAGAAGGACGGGAGTTGGCGTTTCTGTGTAGACTACCGGGCTCTGAACAAGGAGACAGTGGCTGACAGGTTTCCTATCCCTGTCATAGACGAGTTGCTAGATGAGCTGCATGGAGCAGTGGTGTTCTCCAAGATTGATCTGAAGGCGGGGTATCACCAGATCCTGATGAGGCCAGAGGATGTGCCGAAGACCGCATTTCGTACCCACGAGGGCCACTATGAGTTTCTCGTCATGCCGTTTGGCTTGACGAATGCTCCTTCGACATTCCAGGCGTTGATGAACGACGTTTTCCGGCCATTCCTGAGGAGATTCATACTCGTCTTCTTCGACGACATCCTGGTCTACAGCCGGACTATGGGAGAGCACTTGGGCCATTTGGAGGTGGTGTTCCGAGAGTTGCTGAGGCACCAGCTATATGCCAACCGAAAGAAGTGCAGTTTCGGTCAGAGGCAGATAGAGTACTTGGGACATGCGGTGTCCGCCGCCGGAGTAGCAGCAGATCGGGCGAAGATAGAGGCGATGTTGGACTGGCCGGTACCCACCACTCTGAGGGCACTACGGGGATTTCTCGGGCTGACAGGATACTACCGGAAATTCGTGAGGGGGTACAGCACCATTGCAGGGCCACTGACAGATCAGCTGAAGAAGGATGGGTTCCAGTGGGGAGAGGCAGCGGCCAAGGCCTTTGAGGCCTTGAAGGAGGCAATGACCACCGCACCAGTCTTGGCGTTGCCTGACTTCAGCATTACATTCGTGGTGGAGACTGATGCGTCAGGAGTAGGATTGTGGGCGGTCCTTATGCAGCTAGGGAGGCCGATAGCCTACTTCAGCCAGGTGCTTTCCGCTAGAGCACGGCTGAAGTCTGTCTACGAGAGGGAGCTGATGGCTATTGTGCTCGCGATCCAGAAGTGGCGGCCGTATCTGATGGGCAGGGAGTTCGTAGTCAGGACCGACCAGCGCAGTTTGAAGTATCTATTGGAGCAGAGGTTGGTGACAGAGGAGCACCAGCGTTGGCTATCCAAGTTAGTAGGGTACAGGTTCATCATTGAGTACAGGCCGGGGCTGGAAAATAAGGCGGCAGACGCCTTATCACGCAGAGAGGAGGGGGTGCACTTGAGAGCACTCTCGTTGCCGGTATGGATAGATAGTGAGCCCATGCTGCAGGAGGCCGAGTCTGATCCGGAGTTGAGACTGATTCGTGAGCAGCTGCAGGGAGGCGGGGAGGCGCCGCAGGGTTACTCACTAGAGGGGCGGAGACTATTATACCAGGGCCGGTTAGTATTGCCGCGGGCATCCACCTTCATACCCGCGTTATTTCAGGAGTTCCACAGTTCGGTGGTAGGGGGACATTCTGGGGTGCAGCAGACATATATGAGAATGTCCCGGGAGGTTTACTGGCCTGGCATGAGGAGAGCGATAGCACATTTGGTTGCTGCTTGTGACGTGTGCCAGCGTCACAAGTACATGGCCATGGCGCCAGCCGGACTGTTGCAGCCCTTAGCACTTCCTGAGCGAGTCTGGGAGGAGGTGACGATGGATTTCATAGACGGGCTACCCAGGTCGGAGGGGTACTCCGTGATTTTTGTTGTGGTGGATAGGCTGAGCAAGTACGCCCATTTTATACCGCTGAAACATCCGTACACTGCTGTTTCAGTGGCTGCAGCTTTCACCAGGGAAGTCATACGATTACATGGGATTCCAGCCTCCATTGTCACAGACAGAGATAAGGTCTTCCTGAGTGGGTTTTGGCGGGAGATATTTCGAGTCCAGGGTACCGTGCTGAAGAGGAGTACCGCATATCACCCTCAGACCGACGGGCAGACAGAGGTAGTAAACCGCAGCATCGAGACATATTTGCGGTGCTTCGCGTCGGAGACACCTCGACAGTGGTATCGGTGGTTAGCCTGGGCGGAGTATTGGTACAATACTTCGTACCATTCAGCAGCAGGTACGACCCCCTTTCGGGTATTATATGGCAGGGATCCACCGGAGCTACTGCGATTTGGGGAACGACCGACCCCAGTCTCCCAGGTAGAGGACTATATGAGGGAGCGGGAGAGCATTATGGAGGAGCTGAAGAAGCATTTGCTGCGAGCTCAGCAGGTGATGAAGGCTAGGGCGGATGGGCATCGGCGGGATGTGCACTTCCAGGAGGGTGATATGGTCTATCTGAAGCTGAGGCCTTACCGACAGAGATCGCTAGCGAGGAGGCGGAACGAGAAGCTATTAGCGAGATTCTATGGGCCTTTCGAGATTGCGGCCAAGATTGGCCAGGTGGCTTACAGACTGAGGTTGCCATCGACCGGGACGATACACCCGGTTTTTCATGTCTCGCAGCTTCGGCGAGCCATTGGAGAGCAGACGGTGTCCTCTACCCTACCGCCTACACTTACTGAGGAGATGGAGGTGATGCTGGAGCCATTGGAGGTTCGAGCCGTTCGTCAGGGACCGCGTGGGCAGAGGGAGGTGCTGATACACTGGGCCGGGCTACCAGACTGTGATGCGACATGGGAGGCCTATCGAGTGATCCAGGAGCAGTTTCCCCACTTCCACCTTGAGGACAAGGTGGCCCTTTTAGGGGGGGTATTGATGCGGACCCGGACCCGAGTCCGCATCCCAATGAGGCCGGCGGCTACCAAGGGGGGACCCACCCCCCTCTCGTCACTTACGTGCGCCGTAGGAGGCGTGGTGGCACGTAGTAGGGTTAGTTAGGGGTATTCTAGTCATTTTAGACTAGATTAGTAATTCCCCACTTTTCTATAAATTAGGGCTAGCCGTCTTTATTTGGTTTTATGCTTATTTTGTGAAGAACAATTGTAGGCGTCATTTGTGAGGGTGTTTAGGCTTTGATCCGTACATTCAAAGCTAGGAGAGCGAGTCTCCTCTCGAAAGAGGCTCATTATCTATCAATTTCCATAGTCTTCGCATTTTAAGATCCAAAAAATTCCACCTTTTTATATTTTTCCTCTTTAAATTCTGAAATTAATTGATACGAAACCCTAGTTCGTATCACACACACACACACACACACACAGAGAGAGAGAGAGAGAGAGAGAGAGAGAGAGAGAGAGAGAGATCCATCACCCCACGCCCCTGACACGCACACTCTCCCTCCCTCCCTCCCTCCCTCCAGGAGCATGAAAGCAAAACAGGTAATTGTTGCAATGAGCAATTTTTCTGAAGTTCATATGGCTGGGTTTCCAATCTAATAGCATGATATGTAATTCCTGAAGAACGAAGACCAAGACAAAATGACAAAAAAACCATTAAATCATACCTCGACCACATCAGGCCTCGAACTTATTTGTTTCAATTCTGCAATTTTCATTCTCCTTTGAAGCTACCCAAAAAAAGAGCAAAAGGTTAAGCTGCTTCACTAAATAATTTTCCCAAAATAATAAAAAATAAGTCCCGCAAGTAGTACTAAAAACCTTTTTCTTCTTATTGGAGACTCCTTTCTCCTTCTGCTGATTATTTTGCTCTTCCTCTTCTGAATCTGAATCTGAATCTCCTTTCTTCTTAGCCGCAGCATTTGTAGCGGCTTCATCCCTTTTCACGTCATCCTGCAATCAATAAGCAAACATAATTTAAAAATAGAGAATTGTCCTCATTAAATCAACAAAATCCCGAGCCTAAATTTATCTGCTGTTCCCATACCTCGGTGCCGGTAGTCGACTCTGTGAACGTGAACTTCTCAAACACATTCTTAAACTCCTCAAGAAAAATGTCCTCTATTTCTGCCTTCTCTGGAACATATTCTACTTCGACCAATTCAACCATCTGCAAAAATCAAAAGCATTTTGGAATCAGGTCCCAAAAGTCATATACACACACGACCACTTGTTTTTAACTCAAGCAAGCTTTAACCCGAGTTCTACTCAAAATTCAAATGATTTTGTATCAGGATATATGACAATAATAAAAAAAGATAATCCTAAAATTTTCAGAAGATAAAAATGGATCCAGCCATGCACTGAAGTGATCTTAACAATGATTATAATTTAAAAAAATAATCATTGAGGGGTGCAGAAGATGCCAAAAAAGAAATCACGCACCACAAACCCTAATAGACTATACTTCTAATAATTGCTTTGAGCTCATAAGAGACTTGAATTATCGGAATGGTCTAGGTAAAAGAGGAAAACATAAACCATAAGATTGAAATAATAGTCATAAATTCTCTAGAAATCAGCAAATTCATCAGGAAACCACATGATTCGAACTTCGATAGTGGACTAACGCTCATAAATTGAGGTCATTAAAAACTAAACAATGTTTTATGCAAATCTCTGGGGGGAAGTGCAAAAATTGACTGGAACCCTAGGATTCAAAAGCGGCCGATCGAACGAGTAAACAAAAGGAACAAATACCTCGTTTCGGGGATCGGAGTTCTCTTGATCGTCGGTTCCACCGCCATCGCTCTCGTCGCGGCCGTCGGCGGCCGCAGTACGCTTGTTGTTCTTCTTCTGCTTTCGCCGCCTCTGCCTCCGCCTCCGCTCGATCTCTCGGGCCTTCTTCTTCTCGATCGATCCGCCATTGGAGAGCGAATCTCCCTTCAGTCCACCGTTAGCAAGTACCGTTTCGTTCACAGGTTCGGCAATCGCCATTGCAGAGGGATGGAGGAGAGGGGACAGAGATAGAAGGGGCGGTCGATTCCGTTGGCGAGAATTTATTGGAGATTTATATTGTTTATTAACGAAAATACCCTAGCCCGATTTTAATTTTTAACTGAAACATGGGCTCTGAAGCCCGTGACCGCCAAATCTCGGATCGGCCCAATTGGGCCTAGTTAGCCCGTACGTTTCACAAAGCTTGCGGGCCTCCAAACTATAGCGAGTTAGTGGCAATGGGCTTCAAGCGGAATATAATTTTAAGTGTTAGCTATTATACAGAAGTTGTCCTAAGTGGCATCTTTGTCCCGATTATATCTTGTATGGGAGCTACATGTGACTCCACTTCTCCCTCAAAGGCCCAAAGTCCACCAAAAAAACCCACAAATACACACTCTCATCCAAAAACAAGAACTCAACTTCACATCCACCACACAAAAAATCCCCAAAACCCTTCGGACAATACCCACACACACACTCCTTCCATTTGATCTGTTTGGGTCTAGCGTCCTGATTTTTTGGTTGTTGTTTGGTATATGGTTCTGATTTTGTATGAGTTTTGGGGGTCCCGTGCACAAAGGGGGCCCCGTGCACTTTGTGCACGAAAGTGCACGTGTAATTTCTAGTCATCTGCTATATTATAGCTAGAATTCCTCAATTTATTGAAAACTTAAAAAATCATGACAAACTAAGTCGACTTCGAGAGTTAAAGATTATGGAGTCACGTATAAACTGTACTTGTAAGAACCATCAATTTCAAATAATAGCTCCATTGAGATGGGTTGACAAATTGAGTGATTGATTGTGAATGATTTTATTTGGTTTTACTGTTGTTTTTAATCTCAGAATAATATATACATGTGTTGTATGATAATGAACTCAAGAGAGAGAGAGAGAATTTCATTGCTAAGAATAATTCACCATTGCTAAGAGCCATGGTGCTCTATTTATATATCTCATAGTGGGGAGGCCAAAAGCCTCTAGGAGACCAAGGGTCCCCATTACTCTAAGTAATGGGGGCCTAATGAATGGGTAATGAAGGAGGGGAGGCCAAAGGCCTCCCTCATTCATAACACTCCCCCTTATACATTCATCACTTCGGTCTCAGCTACTGAGGCAAGGGGTGGATACTTCTGGATCCAGAGTAAGTGTGTTTGCCTCGTTAAAACCTTAGCTGTGGAAAACCCAGTGGGAAAACCCAACAGCTTAAGGAAAAAGAGTGCAACCCACATGTTACTCCCCCTGATCCGTACAAGCTTCAGGCTTGCAGGTCTTTCAACTGTCGCATACCAATGTTCTTTACAAGCTTTACAAAAGTACATTTAGGCAATGCCTTAGTAAAAAGATCAGCTAAGTTGTTGCATGACTGGATCTGTCGAACTTCAATCTGCTTGTCGTTCTTCTGCTCGTGCGTCCAGAAAAACTTGGGAGAAATGTATTTTGTCCTGTCGCCTTTGATGTAGCCCTTCTGAAGCTGAGCAATGCATGCAGCGTTGTCTTCGAATAGGGCAGTAGGCTCCAGATCACTGGTCTTCAAGCCAGTGGATTGGAGGATGAGTTGGACGACGGAGAGTAGCCAAAAACATTCTCTGCTCGCCTCATGGATCGCGATGAGCTCTGCATGGTTGGAAGATGTAGCAGTAGTGGTTTGTTTTACCGATCTCCAAGAGATAGCAGTACCTCCGTAGGTAAATACAAAACCTGTTTGAGATTTTGTCGTGTGCGGATCAGAGAGATAACCTGCATCAGCATAACCAAACAATTTGGGGGAGGCACCTCTCTGGTAGTAAAGTCCAAGATCAATGGAACCCTGAAGGTATCGCAGAAGATGCTTTACTCCGTTCCAGTGGCGCTTTGTGGGCGCAGCACTGTGTCTGGCTAGTAGATTAACTGTAAACGCTATATCGGGACGCGTACAGTTAGCCAGATATAGAAGTGCTCCAATGGCACTGAGGTAGGGTACTTCAGGACCCAGTATCTCCTCCCCCTCTTCCAGTGGCCGGAAGGGGTCCTTATGTACATCTAGTGATCTTATGACCATAGGAGTACCTAAAGGATGACATTTATCCATATGAAACTTGCGTAGAAGTTTCTTTGTATAATTAGATTGGTGTAATAGGATTCCACCTCTTAGGTGTTCTATCTGTAAGCCAAGACAATACTTTATTTTGCCTAGGTCTTTCATTTCAAAAGTATGTTTAAGGCTTTCAGATATCTCTTTGATCTCTGCAGGAGATCCTATGAGATTTAAGTCATCTACATATACAGCTATGATGACAAATCATGTTCCCGTTCTTTTGATAAAGATACACGGGCAGACTTCGTTATTCGTGAATCCTTGCTGTGCAAGAAAATCACTTAGTCTGTTATACCACATCTTGCCCGATTGTTTTAGACCATATAATGATCTATGTAGCCTTACAGAGAATACGTCCCGAGGTATCTCTTTCATCTCTGGGGGTAGATTAAACCCATCAGGAAGTCTCATATAGATATTTTTATCTATATCGCCATATAGATATGCAGTCACAACGTCCATGAGCTGCATTTCTAGGCTTTCCAGAGAAGTTAGGCTGATTAAAAATCGGAAGGTGATCGAATCCATGACCGGGGAATACGTATCTTCGTAATCAATCCCCGGTCTTTGGAAAAATCCCTGGGCTACAAGGCGTGCCTTATAGCGAACGATCACATTATTTTCATCTCTTTTTCTTATGAAAACCCACTTATATCCCACAGGTTTTACACCTACTGGTGTTTGGACTACTGGTCCAAAGACTTTGCGTTTCAAGAGTGAGTCCAGCTCTACTCTTATTGCATCGTCCCACTTTGGCCAATCATCTCTGCGTTTACATTCCGCTAGAGATCGTGGTTCGACGTCATCGTCATATTCAGTGACGTGAAAGGCAATATCGAACGCAAAATCGTCGTCGACGACTATGCTATTTCTGTCCAGTACTTCTCCAGTACGTACAAAATTTAATGATGTTTCTCCTATTGTTTCCTCTGCTGGGGAAATCAAGAGGGGAGAAGTAGCTGTTCTGAGCTCAGCATCCTGTGGAGGGATAATCTTAGTATCGCCAGGAGTCTTCCTCTTTCGAGGAACTTTATCTTTTGAACCTGGTGGGCGTCCTCTTTTCATTTGAGGTACAACCAATTCTGCTGCCAGTGGGCTGCATCCATCTATGGGGATGTCAATCCTAGCTGGCGTATTGGCAGCAGGGACGCGTGAACGGACAATCTTCTGGTTGTCCGTGAATTTATCCAGTAAAAGATGTACTGTATTCTGGATGTGAAGGATTTTCAGGATCTCATCTTCACACAGATTAGTACGCGGATCATATAGGGACAAAGACTTCTGGTCCCAACTAATGGTCTCAGAAGCTTCTGGCTTCTTAGACTGTGTGCCCAGTTTTGGAAAAAATTTCTCATTAAATTCACAGTCTGCAAAACGTGCCTTGAATGCGTCACCCGTCAGGGGTTCAAGGTATCTGATAATAGAGTGCGAATCAAACCCAATATATATACCTAGACGACGCTGAGGACCCATTTTGGTCCTCTGCGGTGGTGCTATTGGGACATATACCGCACAACCAAACACTCTCAAATGAGAGATATCCGGAGGTGCGCCGTATGCTAGTTGCATCGGGGATAAAGTGTGACCTCCAGAGGGTCTTATCCTAATAAGTGATGCGGCATGTAAAATAGCATGCCCCCAAGCATCCACAGGCAACTGGGATTGCATAAGCAATGGACGTGCAATGCATTGGAGTCTCTTTATAAGAGCCTCAGCTAATCCGTTTTGGGTGTGAACATGTGCTACCGGATGTTCAACTTCAATACCCGTTGCCCGGCAATAGTCTTCGAAGACTTGTGAAGTAAATTCTCCCGCATTATCAAGACGTAGTTTCTTGATATGGTTATCGGGGAAATGAGCACGCAACCTTATTATTTGTGCCAATAGCTTTGGAAAAGCTAGGTTGCGGGTGGACAAGAGGCACACATAAGACCATTTGGTTGATGCATCAATCAGTACCATGAAGTACCGAAATGGGCCACTTGCGTGGTGAATAGGCCCGCAAATGTCACCATGAATTCTCTCAAGGAAGCCAGGAGACTCTAATCCCACTTTCAGGAGGGATGGTCTCGTTATTAGTTTTCCCTTAAAACAAGGGAGACATGGAAATTCACCCTTTTGAAGAATCTTCGGGTTCTTCAATTTGTGTCCACGGGATTCAGTGATGATGCGGCGCATCATTGCTGTTCCAGGGTGACCAAGTCTATTGTGCCAGAGTTGGAATTCTGGTAGTGATTGGCACGTCTGGTGTTCAATCATATTGGCTTCTACTGGTTGAATGTATGTTTGGTATAGACCCGACGGGAGTCCCTTGAATCGCTCGCAGATGATCTTCCGGTCATCTTTTTGACGAGTTACAATTAGATATTCAACCTTATTTTTATCCCTGGTCTCTAAGTGATATCCGTTTAAACGGAAATCCTTGAAACTTACGAGATTTCTGTTTGATATAAGAGAGAATAATGCATTATTAATTTGAAGTCTTGTGTTATTTGGGAGCAATATAATTGCTTCACCAGTTCCTTCGATTATTTGGGACAGTCCTGAAATTGTGATAACAGGACCGTCATATTTGTTTAAGCTATTAAAATAGCAATGATCGCGAAGGATTGTGTGCGTCGAGGCACTGTCCACTAGGCACTCAGACATCATCTATATAAGCCAAAAAAAGAAATTTTATTTGAGGGAAAATGTAGACAACATTCATAAATAAAAGTCCACACTAAAGCAAATAACAGATGAAGATACATCGAATTCTAAATGCATAGATAAATGATGATGCTCAATCTAGCAGATCGTCGTTCTCGAAGTCTTTAGCAGTAAAGACTGTTGGCGGCTGTACACCTGCCAAGTTTGTTTCAGGTCAAGACTTCTGGCTCGCCTGGTATAGATCCTGTAGGTGGCGAGGAGTGCGGCAGTTTCTGGACCAATGGCCAGTCATGCCGCATCTATGGCATTTGTCCTCCCAGGTCTTCTTTGGAAGTGACACGTGCTTGGTGTCCTTTCGCTTCCAAGTGAAGTTTCTTTTTCCTTTATTGTTTTTGTTTGTCTGGGGAGCTGCACCTCTTGGTTGCTTCATTACCGCTTTCCCTTTAGTATTTTTAGTCTTCCTCTTGTTTTTCCACTTCTGGGGAGAAACATGGTTGGCTTCAGGGATAGGGGCAGTGCCAGCTGGACGTAAGTTATGAGTTGCTAGCAGTAAATCTCGATTCTGCTCTGCTCTAAGTGGGCATGAGATCAGATCGGAGAATCTCGTGAAGTTGCGTTCACGATACTGCTGCATGAGGATTGCATCTTTCTCGTGAAACGAGGTAAATGTTTTTTCCAACATGCGCTGTTCTGTCACTTCTTCACCGCACAACTTCAGGCGTGAGGTGATGTTATGAAGTGCAGAATTATACTCAGCGACAGACTTATAGTCCTGAAGTCTGAGGTTTTCCCACTCATAACTGGCACGGGGTAATATAACATCAATTTGATGTTTATACCGTGCTTCCAGTGCTGTCCACAGGTCCTTCGGGTCCTCAACCGTTAAGTATTCGGCCTTTAAGGTCCGATCTATATGCTTCCTAATGTAGATTATGGCTTTCGCCTTATCTACATCGGATACAGTGGTTGTGGGGCTGCTGCTAGCTGTAGCAGATGCTTCAGCCGCTGCTGGGGCCGAGGAAGGAGCCAAAATGGACCCAAGGAGGGCCATTGAACGCAAGTGGAACTTCAGGTCCACACGCCAACTCAGGTAATTTGTCCCTACAGAATCGAGGACCTCGAAATCGACGCTTGCCAATTTTGCCATTTATCTACGTATTTTAAAATGAGCATGAATTAATTAAAATTCAAAAATTCATGCATAAAGAAATAAACAAGTAAAAATGCGGGGATTGGCCAGATACCCAAAATAGTACACAGTCCAAAGTTCGTTTAAAGTCCATAATAGAAAAAAATAATACAACTTTGGAAACCCAAACTGAACTGGGTCCCTATATCTCCGTCTTCATATGCTGTTGCATCGAGCTTTGGCTTACACAGTCATGAATCGACTCCTTGCGGTCCAGCGGTCGCGGCCAGGGAATTGACTAAGCCAGGACCACTTGTTACCCAGTCAAGCTAGGTTGGTCCAGCAAACTTAGCCAAGCACATTGACCGACATCATGATCCATTGAAGGAGTTTTCATCAATTCTATGTGCTGTTGCATCGAGCTTTGGCTTTAAAATACAAATTTCCTCACTTACAAATTCTCTCAAAAGAAAATAAAAGTGCAAGGAAAGTAAATAGGTATACAATGGCCGATCCCGAAAAACACATTTTTACTGATTTAAACATCCACGCAGTTCTAAATATGCTACGGGCATAAAAGTAAACAACCACGCATATATCTCAAGCAAAACATATGGTAAGGGAAACTAGAAAATATAAATATCTTGTAGACCACGTGGAAACGTCATACACCGTTAGGTTAGTTGACTAACGGCAGAGCGGTCTCGGGATCTTTAAGATAATTATATTTTGAAAAATAGAGTCCTAGTAAACCATAGATTAATAATAATGCAAGAGTGTTATAATTTTAGCAATATGAGGGACTGGACGACAGGCCCATAACAAAAAATTAAAATAAATTAATATTTTGTATGGGGCTGCAGGCCCATAAATATTAATCATTTTAATATATTATTAACAAGAGATCAGTTCTTGTGGGACATAAGCAACTTTGAGAATGACCCTGAAGAGTTTGCAAAAACATTGTGTGAAGACTCGAATATTGATGATCCAGAAGTTGCACCAGCAATCGCAGTGTCAATCAGGGAGCAGCTATATGAGGTTAGTCTCTTTTCTTTTCCTTCTTATTTGAAGAATGGGTTCATATAACTGTTTACCTTTTACATTGGCAACTTCTGCTGGTTGCAGGGTTTTTTAATTATTAGATCCTGCTTTATGTTGGTTTTGGTAAGACTGGCATATAGATTAGACATGGAGTCAATATCTTCATATTGGACAGTATCCTATTTTTCAATGTGATAGTTTCACAAAATGCTTTCTTTTTCATTCATCACTCGTTCTCTTTAGCCAAACATGTCGAAGGAAGGCTATCGGTTCTGAGCAGTAATAAACAATTTCTAAAAAAAGTCCATTATGATAATATTTTGAATTATTGACTAAGTTTTTATTAATAAAAACCAACCAATTTGGTCCATGTCAGCAATGGTGCTATACATGGTCTTTTTTTTCGTTTAATGTTTTAAAAGAATTAACACAGGCTTCAAATTTTCAGAAACATCACTAAGCTCCCAGGGTGGCAAACTGAGAATAAAATGTAGATTCAAGTGTCTGGAAAAAAAAATCTCAGTTCAGCACGCTAATGCAAATTTTGGATTTTGGACATTCCAGAATGTACAGAACTTGTAGCATGAATTTATCCATGATGGACACTTGGACGAAATTAAGCCAGTACTTGCCCATGATGAACCTGTGGACTCGTATCCGATAAATTCTTGCTAGTTCTCATTCCTAAAGTGAAATTCTGAAGAATATTTCGAATTTAACAGATGAAAGCATAAAGGTCCAATGAAATGGAAAAATATGATTAAATCCTAATCTGAGCAAGAATTGGAGTAACCTACGCCTTTAAACTTAACATCCGTATAAAACAAAGCAATTACAGGAGTATAGCAGATTTAAACAAGCCCAAATATAGGCTATGTAAAATCGTAGCTAAAAAAATTCGTTTGTAGCTATCTACGGGATCGATAGACATTACCTCTAGATTAAAAATCTAGGGATGATCGTAAAAATTGAGATCCGTAGATATGTCCGCTCTCGATACGCTCCAAAGAAAAATCTCTGCAAAGCTTCGCCGCAACGGATTACCGCAACAACAGATTCCTTCGCACGTAGGGGTTTGATTTTTGGAAGGAGACGGGAAGAAAAGCTCAAAAGAGAAGAGCGTAAGTGTTGATAACGTGTTGTATGATAATGAACTCAAGAGAGAGAGAGAGAGAATTTCATTGCTAAGAATAATTCACCATAGCTAAGAGCCATGGTGCTCTATTTATATATCTCATAGTGGGGAGGCCAAAAGCCTCTAGGAGACCAAGGGTCCCCATTACTCTAAGTAATGGGGGCCTAATGAATGGGTAATGAAGGAGGGGAGGCCAAATGCCTCCCTCATTCATAACAACATGGACATATATACACTTGTACTTTATTTTTAAAAAAAATTTTCCTATGTGTTTTACGCCTTGTGTATGATCAACATATCAAAAATCAAGTAAATCCAATGTTATTTCACACTAGATCCACTTGTTGCAAAGTCAATGGTTTCGAAACAATAAAACTTTTTGTAACGTTGAATCAAGGATCAAATCATCCAAGAGTTCATTCATATTTGGGGTCGTAAGGTTTTAGAATGTGTACAATATCCTTATAAATTTTATTATTTTGCCACACAAGAACAATAGTCTTTTCTACTAGCAATGATCTTTTGAGTGTTTTCTCCATTCTACAAAGAGAGCTATCCTCTTCCGTGTGTTGTCACATGCTCCGACCATGTGTAATGGTTTTAGTCACTCTTATTTGGTTCCATTCAAAGAGCTTTCGATGCCAGATCTGAGACGAGCCTCCATGTATCGATTTGAGCTGCTTCAAGCTCTCGTCCTCTTTTAAGTTCTATTCTAACTTAAGCATCAGACTGGGATTTGGGTCGGGCCTCAGATCCGACCCCCTGACGCTTCCTTGTGATGCAGATCAACGAGTCTCGATCCTACGTGAGGGTCGCTTAAGCTTCTCAACCTCGATCGACCAACGCATGATCCGTTCGAGTGTCGATCGAGCAACGCAAGTCAACTACCATCCATCAACAACCCTGGTTCTTCCAACATAGGGTCCCACTCATCCGGCTGACGAGGCTCTGACTCAGCAGGAAAGGATCCCCATCAGCATCTCAATTGTTTTGGTCATTTTTGGCCTTAACAGACCCCAAAAGTACACTTGGTGGGGTTCAGCCGAAGGTTGTAGCGTCAGATTTGTGCAAATGTCTCTCGGAGATCTGCAATGTGGTCCGCCGGCTTCTTCTACTTGACCAGCATGTGTCACGACTAGCTTCCCATTATACTTGGGAACGAGGACGCGAGCGGGTCCGCATGTGCTTAAAGCAAAGAATATGTACTTATTATTTTTTTTCTTTCTTCTTTGACTTAAGCACAATAAGCGTTAATTAGCAAAAGAAGGTCCATACACGCGAATATATCAGAAGTAGCATAAATAATCATTATATTACAAATACCAGCGTTCAAAGCAAAATACACAAGCAATTAAGGCCTAGCATGGCCGTACAATCTGCTGAAGCAAGCACACCTGAAAACAACAATACAAATAATAAAACTGAAATAGAAATGTTCTGTTCTAGCCTTCCGCGGGGAGGATCTCAACGTTCTCATAGCTCTGATCGGCGGGGTCCACCTCTAAGGTGGGATCCTCAAAGATAGGGTCCTCGAGGTACTCTGTCTCTGAACCTAACATATATTTCATTAACACATTGAAATATATGTCAGCGATAAGTTCGGCAAGATATTTAAAGTAATGAAGCGAAGAACAACTAGAAAAGGACAAATGAGCGTTTGTACACAGTTATGAATAATAAGTGCAGAAAAGTAAAGTACGAGCATGCATGTATTTGCAGTTTAAAAGTAAGACAGTTGTAAGTTGAGTATTTGAGTATTTGTGCTCGTGATAAGTCCATGTCTGAGTAGGTAAATGTTCTTGATACACCCTATCATCGGAGGTTTACCGTGACACTTCTTGCCATTCCAACCTGGAAGAGGGCCAAGATGCTTGCCTCCATTAGTGTGGTTTGGAGGTAGCCGTAAGATGTTCAAGCAACATTTACGGACTCTACTACATGAACCAACCACACCCAAGTGTACTGTCTAGTCATCGACTAAGTTTCACCCCATCTGTATTCGATGGTTTCACCCCATCTGTATTCGATGGATATCACATATGTGTTTCGAGTTATAAAATACTCTTTTTTCTAATTAGTTTAACTTGTTAGCATGTAGGTAGTAAAAGTAGTCCAATTAAATTACAGGCATGTGATAAATTGTTCCAAACGATCAACATTAATATGACAAGTCTATTTAAATTAGAAGGCAACAAGCAAAATGAAAACATATTATTTGGCTACTAAAAGTCGACAAGCACATTGAAATAAGATTTATCACTAAGTTTGAATGGTTCGATTTTGTCACGCCCCGCTTCCCTAAAATGGAGGCGAGACGTGAAAAGGTCCGCACGAGAGTGGAGCTGTGAAGCCCCAAACCCGATAAGCGTCAATAAAACATAAGCAGGTCCCTGTAACTACAAATGGAACAACAATAATAACACAAGAAGAGACAGGATTAAAATCTCATATCTCATAATTTGTCCAACATGAAAATTAAGTTCAACATCCAGAAAAGCCACCAGGCTAAAAGAAAGAGTCTAAGGCCCAGAACAAGGCCAACAAAAGAACAACGTAGCCAAGCATAGGTGCTACGCACCGACAACAAAACAACAGTCTAAACAAAAGGGAAAGCTCAACGAAGACACTAGGACTGGTCCCCGGTGTCCACGTACTCCTCGCCAAACACAGGCTCGGGCTCGGCGTCAGCAAACACCTCGTCCTCAACGATGTTCTCAGGCTCGGGATCTAACATGTGTCACCCAAAAGAGTAAAGGGGCACATGTCAGCAAGTCTAAAAAGACTTGGGCAAGGAAACTGAAGGTAAGGGAAACTAGCAACCTAGCAGTTATAGTATGATGCATGGCATGACAAGTATAGCATGGAAGTGACAAGTAAAGGGAAGTACAAGTAGCAAGTATGTCACGGATACCAAGTAAAACACGGACAAGTACAAGTCAAGTGGTTCACGTCAAGTGAACAGTCAAGTAAACACGTCAAGTAACAAGTTGTGCACAGAGATTCCGCCTGTTGGCTAGAGTGCGTGATCGGGCCAACCCCTAAGCTCAAGTGACCGTTTATCTCTACCCCTCCACGTGTATCGAGCCAGGGCATTACCCCCGAACACGGAATGCTCGCTTCTGGATCACAAGCCAGGAAGTCTATTTAACACGTATGGCGTAGGGTTATGCCCATGTATAGTGGGTGCCTAGCCGGAAACTAGTAGGTCGGGCATTGGCTATCAACCAACACATGGCCCGCTTCTGGAACACGAGCCAGGAAACACAAGTATTGTAGCGTGTGCTACGAATGCAACATTCAACATGGATAGCATGGATGGAAATTAATTCACGTACCGTTAATTGAAATTAAACATGGCATGATAGTTATGCAACACGATAAATGACGGTCCTAGCTTCGTTGTCAAGCTAGTTCCGGAAATTGCGCCTAGGCGAGTATCATTTCGTCGCCTAGTCTATTTTACACCTACAACATGCAAATGGCCTAAGACATGGCCCAAACCCTAAGTGGCAAGTTTCACTTGCCTAGCACCGAGGATGACGATCAACGAGGGTTCGTCCCACGGACGCTAATCTACGGGGAAGTCGCTGTTATGGGGAAACAACACCAAAACAACACTCATTTCATTAGGGTTTCATAAAACACAACGGGTTATGAAAAACATTAAGAGATCGATCATTACCGTATCGGAAACGGAGGAACGATGCCGAGCAACCACGGCAACGGAAGAAACGCTCCGGAGAACCTAGGGTTCAGATCTGGAAAAGATGGGGAAATTCTGGAGAAAGGGGTTTTGATGTGGATTTTGGGGATTTGATGGAGATTTGAGGAAGATGAGAGGTAGAATGTGTTAAGGGAATGTTTGGATGATGGATTTTGGTCTTGGGATGAAGGAATAAGGGTTTGAGGTGGAAGGGGGCTCAATGGGGGAGAAACTAGGGTTTTAGGTCATGAGGAAGAAGAAGAAAACGTTTGGAGGGGTATTTATAGAGTTTGGTGGTGGCTAGGGCAAAACTAGGGTTTACTGCACTGTTTAGTCGGTCAAGGAACAACTGTTGACCGACTAGTTTGAGAACTAGTCGGTCGGTTGACCAACGCAGACCGACTAAGTGTAAACAGTAGCTCCAGTCGAAAACCTGAACTAAGAGTTAGTCGGTCTGAGTACAAAACTTAACCGACTAGTTTGACAACTAGTCGGTCGGAAGATGAACTTAGACCGACTAAGAGTAAACAGTAACTAGTGTCAAAAATAGTTAATGAGTTAGTCGGTTAAAGAAGCATTGCCGACCGACTAGTTTGCAACCTAGTCGGTCAACCAACGTTCTTAGACCGACTAACGATAAACAGTAGCTTCTGAACATTTTAACAAAGCCCACTAGTCGGTTCAAGAAGGTTTTCCGACCGACTGGATCGTCATCTAGTCGGTCAGTGCCCCTTCTTACACCGGCTAACGTGCATCAAAAGTTCCGAAATGGAGCGCGAGGCTCTGGGATCGATTCCTAAGACTCCTAGGCTTGATCTAACAGTAAGATATGACCGATATGAAGCCCGTCACGAATGACTTACTCCAAAATCGACGGTTCTAAAGAAGAAGCTAGAAAATCACGACGAAACGGTCGAAAACGAAAGCTACGGAGACGAAAACCACACATGAGGAGAAAATCCTCCAAAATATATATATAATACAATAAATCCAGATACAAGAAAACCAGTCGTTACATCCTCCCCAACTTAAGAAAAATTCCGTCCTCGGAATTTCCCAACACTCACGTGTCCGGGAACAAAAGTGGGAAACGCTCTCGCATCTCATCCTCATTCTCCCAAGTAGACTCTCCAGGCGAGCCGTGTCGCCACATCACCCTCACAAGATTGATAACCTTGTTCCGAAGTGACTTCTGACGCCTGTCCAGAATCTGTACTGGCTGCTGGTCATACGTCATATCAGGGCGAACGGTAATCTCCGAGAAATCCACATCATGAGATGGATCGCTAATGTATCGACGAAGCTGCGACACATGAAAAACATTGTGAACTCCTTCCAAAGATGGCGGCAAGGCTAAGCGATAAGCTACCTCGCCAACTTTCTCCAGAATGTCAAACGGTCCAATGTATCGCGGGCTCAACTTCCCTCGCTTCCCAAAACGAATCACTCCACGATTCGGGGAAATCTTCAAGAACACATGGTCGCCCGGCTGAAACTCCAAAGGAGGACGTTTAGCATCCGCCCAATGCTTATAACGGTCCTGAGCAATCCTCAACCTCTCCCGAATGTTCCTGACAACATCCACGGCCTCCACAATCATCTCATGTCCCAACAGCTCCCGATCACCAATGTCATCCCAACTCAATGGCGATCAACATTTCCTCTCATACAAAGCGGCGAAAGGCGCCATGCCAATAGATGCCTGGAAGCTGTTGTTGTAAGAAAACTCTACCAGATGTAGGTGGTCCTCCCACGAACCCTTGAAATCTAACATGCACGCCCTCAGCATGTCCTCCAAGATCTGAATCGTCCTCTCGGACTGGCCATCCGTCTGCGGATGGTACGCCGTGCTGAAACTCAGACGCGTACCCAAACTCTTCTACAAACTCTGCCAGAACTGAGATGTGAACCTCGTGTCTCTGTCTGACACGATACTCACGGGGACTCCATGAAGTCGTACGATCTCCTGCACGATTCACATTACATCACCATCTATACTAGGAAAAGGAAATAAAAACGGAGGGTAAAGGAATGTACCTCCATATATCTCCTCGCTAGCGCCTCAGTGGACTGTCCCACTCGGAATGGAATAAAGTGCGCGTATTTGGTCAATCGATCTACGATCACCCAAATCGCGTCATTCTGCTTCGAACTCCGAGGTAGTCCAGTCATGAAATCCATAGTGATGTGTTGCCATTTCCACTCCGGAATCGGAAGCGGTTGTAGCAACCCGGCCGTACGCTGATGCTCCACCTTCACTTGCTGGCAAACCAAACACTTGGCTACACTCTGAGCCACACTCCTCTTCATACCATGCCACCAATAGTTCAGACGAAGATCCTGGTACATCTTGGTCCCACCAGGATGCACAGAATACGGCGAACTGTGTGCCTCCACCATCAATTCCTCTTTAATATCCCCAGCTGGCACACACAACCTAGCTCCAAACCTTAGTGAGCCATCCTCATGAATCAAAAAGTCAGTCCGCAGACCGGCTTCCACCTGCTCCCGAATCTTTACCAACTTCAGATCTCCAATCTGGCCAACTTTAATCCGATCCACGATCGTCGATTGTATATGCATACACATCAACGAAGAAGCCTCCCCAGGAAGAACAACCTCAATCCCAGACTCGCAAAAATCCTGCTGCAATCTCCTCTGCGAGGTCAACAACATCACCGTTGGAAGCCTACTCAGCGCATCAGGAACCACATTCACTTTGCCAGGGTGATATTGCAAATCAATCTCATAATCCGCCATGAGCTCCAACCATCGACGCAGTCGCATGTTGAGCTCCTTCTGAGTAAAAATATACTTCAAGCTTTTGTGATCGGTGAAGATCTTCACTTTCTCACACAGCAGGAAGTGCCTCCAAATCTGCAAACACAACAGCAGCCAACTCCAAGTCATGCGTCGGGTAATTCTTCTCATGAACCTTGAGCTGTCGCGAAGCGTAAGCCACAACATGCCCGTGCTGATGCAACACACAACCAAGACCCTTGTCGGAAGCATCGCAAAAGACCTCAAATCCACCGCTGCGATCAGGCACAACAAGAATAGGGGCAGTCGTCAATCTCTCCCTCAGAACGCCAAAAGCATTCTCACAATCACCCGACCAAACAAATGGTACATCCTTCCGCGTCAATCTGGTCATCGGCTCAGCAATACGGGAAAAGTCCTTAATGAAACGCCGATAGTAACCAGCAAGCCCAAGGAAACTCCGGATCTCAGACGCCGACGACGGAACAGGCCACTCTCTGATGGCCCTAATCTTCTCGGGATCCACTGAAATACCATCTCCAGTCACCACATGCCCAAGAAAAGCAACTCTATCCAGCCAAAACTCGCACTTTGAAAACTTAGCATACAACCGATGCTTCCTCAAAATCTCCAACACCGTCCTCAAGTGCGATGCATGCTCTTCCTCCGACCTCGAATATATCAGAATGTCGTCAATAAAGATAACGACAAACTTATCCAAGAAGTCGTAGAAAATCAGGTTCATCAGATTCATGAAAACTGCGGGTGCGTTAGTTACGTCGAAAGGCATAACCACAAACTCATAGTGTCCATACTTCGTCCTGAAAGCTGTCTTCGGAACATCCTCCCTCTTCACCTTTAGCTGATAATAACCACTCCTCAGATCCAATTTAGAAAACACCCTCGAACCTCCAAGCTGATCAAAAATATCATCGATGCGAGGCAACGGGTATTTATTCTTAATGGTTACCGCATTCAACTCCCGATAGTCCACGCACATACGACGCGAACCATCCTTCTTCTTTACCAGCAAGACCGGTGCTCCCCACGGAGACACACTAGGGTTGATATAACCCTTTTGCAAAAGCTCATCCAGCTGCTTCCGCAATTCCTCCAACTCAGCGGGTGCCATACGATACGGCGCCTTCGAAATCGGCTGCGCTCCTGGAACAAGGTCAACAGAAAATTCTAGAGCTCGGTCAGGTGGAAAACCAGACATCTCCTCAGGGAAGACGTCATCAAAATCCCGCACCACAGCTGGCCTCTCCAGCTCCATCTGCATAGCCACAACCTCCACCGGCCTGGCCCGAAATCTGACAGGACCAAGCGAACTGCTATCCCGGCAGAACTCAAATACTGGATGTACGGGAATCTCGAACACCACCTTCTTCCTCCAACAGTCGATCGTAGCATAGAAGCTCGCAAGCCAGTCCATCCCAAGGACCGCATCATAGTTGATGATGTCGTGGACGATGAAATCAGCGTAAAGCTCATGTCCACAAACCACCAACGAGCAAGAATCGCAACCAAGATGCACCGAGACCACACCATTCCCTGTAACGATATTCCAACTCTTCGGAAGAGGGGACGTCGACAAGGAATGCTTCTCTACGAAGCTCCGAGAAATAATGCACATCGATACACCTGAGTAAAAAAGGACTCGTGCAGGAAATGTGCACACCAAAATCACACCTAACAAGCAACTTAACAATCAAGCCCTAGTCTAGCAAACAATCATGTTCAAGCAAACAACATATCTAATAAACAAGCCCAATAAGAAGGGAACAGCTAGGTGAGGATTACCTGCGATAACCTCATCCACCGCTCCATTCTCCATAACGGTCATCAGAAAAGCCTGCCTCCTCGGCGGAACAGCCTGCCGAAAAGCCTGCCCCTGAGGGACAAGAGGCGCTCCACGACCGGCAGGAACAGACGCTCTCTGCTGCAACGGCTGTGCTGCAGCAGGTGCCCTCCAAGGCTGCTTCGACCTCGGACAATCCTTCATGACATGAGTAGGATCCCCACAGACGACACACTGGCCCAGGAATCTCCTACACTGATCCTTGACGTGCCCGGTCCTACCGCAGAAATGGCAAGCCTTCAGAATAGGCCCTCCCGGCCTCTTGAACTGAGCTGGCTGATTAGGCTTGAAACCAGGCCTAACCACCGCCCTGGCCTGCTCCATAGGCCTCTTCCCAGCACCAGAAACATGTCCCCTCCTCTGACTCAGGTTCAGCTCCTGCCACCTTGTAGCGACTAGAACCTTCTGATAAGAGTCCAGATCAGAGGAAGACACAAAACTCTGGAGCTCCAAAGCAAGTCCCTGCAGGAACCTCTGAGCCCTCTCATCAGCATCCTGCACCATCTTCGGTGCGAACCGACTCAGCCTAGTGAACTCTTGGTGGTACTGGTCCACCGTCAAGATCCCCTGCTTCAGATCAATGAAGCGCTGCAGCATCTCCTTCCTAGCAGCCTTCGGAAAGAACTCCTCATCAAACCTGGACTTAAAGGTAGTCCAAGCTATCGGCTCCACCAGCATCTTCTCTTCCGCATCCCACCAGTTCCGAGCATTGTCCTTGAGTTGCCTCTTCGCCAAATCAACCCATCCAGCCGGGGTGATCTTGGCCATCTTCAAGTTATCCTCAATGTTCCGAATCCACTCATCGGCAGCCAGAGGACCTTCAGAACCATCAAAATATGCGGGACCCAGCTCCCGAAATTGCTTCGCTCCCGGCTCGGAGCGAGGGGCCTCCGGAGTCGCCCGAGGAGCTCGACCAGCCGGAGCATTCTGGACTTGCAGGAGCACGCCTTGCTGCACCTGCATCATCTGAAGCATCATCCGCATCATCTCCCCATTGGTGGGTTCTCGCTCGGGCTCCTCATCATGAGGGGGCGCACCACTACCTCCACCACAGGTGATCCGTCTTCCTGCCATCTAGTGACACAAAAAACGAAACAATTAGACTCATAGCTTATGACTCAGACGTCGAACTTAGTTTATTGGACATTCTAATATTATCATCGCTATTCCGACAATTCGCAGGTACAGAAGGACCTGCATGGGCCACCAACAAAACCTGTCACGCCCCGCTTCCCTAAAATGGAGGCGAGCCGTGAAAAGGTCCGCACGAGAGTGGAGCTGTGAAGCCCCAAACCCGATAAGCGTCAATAAAACATAGGCAGGTCCCTGTAACTACAAACGGAACAACAATAATAACACAAGAAGAGACAGGATTAAAATCTCATATCTCATAATTTGTCAAACATGAAAATTAAGTTCAACATCCAGAAAAGCCACTAGGCTAAAAGAAAGAGTCTAAGGCCCAGAACAAGGCCAACAAAAGAACAACGTAGCCAAGCATAGGTGCTACGCACCGACAACAAAACAGCAGTCTAAACAAAAGGGAAAGCTCAACGAAGACATTAGGACTGGTCCCCGGTGTCCACGTACTCCTCGCCAAACACAGGCTCGGGCTCGGCGTCAGCAAACACCTCGTCCTCAACGATGTTCTCAGGCTCGGGATCTAACATGTGTCACCCAAAAGAGTAAAGGGGCACATGTCAGCAAGTCTAAAAATACTTGGGCAAGGAAACTGAAGGTAAGGGAAACTAGCAACCTAGCAGTTATAGTATGATGCATGGCATGACAAGTATAGCATGGAAGTGACAAGTAAAGGGAAGTACAAGTAGCAAGTATGTCACGGATACCAAGTAAAACACGGACAAGTACAAGTCAAGTGGTTCACGTCAAGTGAACAGTCAAGTAAACACGTCAAGTAACAAGTTGTGCACAGAGATTCCGCCTGTTGGCTAGAGTGGGTGATCGGGCCAACCCCTAAGCTCAAGTGACCGTTTATCTCTACCCCTCCACGTGTATCGAGCCAGGGCATTACCCCCGAACACGGAATGCTCGCTTCTGGATCACAAGCCAGGAAGTGTATTTAACACGTATGGCGTAGGGTTATGCCCACGTATAGTGGGTGCCTAGCCGGAAACTAGTAGGTCGGGCATTGGCTATCAACCACAACATGGCCCGCTTCTGGAACATGAGCCAGGAAACACAAGTATTGTAGCGTGTGCTACGAATGCAACATTCAACATGGATAGCATGGATGGCAATTAATTCGTGTACCGTTAATTGAAATTAAACATGGCATGATAGTTATGCAACACGATAAATGACGGTCCTAGCTTCGTTGTCATGCTAGTTCCGGAAATTACGCCTAGGTGAGTATCATTTCGTCGCCTAGTCTATTTTACACCTACAACATGCAAATGGCCTAAGACATGGCCCAAACCCTAAGTGGCAAGTTTCACTTACCTAGCACCGAGGATGACGATCAACGAGGGTTCGTCCCACGAACGCTAATCTACGGGGAAGTCGCTGTTATGGGGAAACAACATCAAAACAACACTCATTTCATTAGGGTTTCATAAAACACAACGGGTTATGAAAAACATTAAGAGATCGATCATTACCGCATCGGAAACGGAGGAACGATGTCGAGCAACCACGGCAACGGAAGAAACACTTCGGAGAACCTAGGGTTCAGATCTGGAAAAGATGGGGAAATTCTGGAGAAAGGGGTTTTGATGTGGATTTTGGGGATTTGATGTAGATTTGAGGAAGATGAGAGGTAGAATGTGTTAAAGGAAGGTTTGGATGATGGATTTTGGGCTTGGGATGAAGGAATAAGGGTTTGAGGTGGAAGGGGGCTCAATGGGGGAGAAACTAGGGTTTTAGGTCATGAGGAAGAAGAAGAAAACGTTTGGAGGGGTATTTATAGAGTTTGGTGGCGGCTAGGGCAAAACTAGGGTTTACTGCATTGTTTAGTCGGTCAAGGAACAACTGTTGACCGACTAGTTTGAGAACTAGTCGGTCGGTTGACCAACGCAGACCGACTAAGTGTAAACAGTAGCTCCAGTCGAAAACCTGAACTAAGAGTTAGTCGGTCTGAGTACAAAACTTAACCGACTAGTTTGACAACTAGTCGGTCAGAAGATGAACTTAGACCGACTAAGAGTAAACAGTAACTAGTGTCAAAAATAGTTAATGAGTTAGTCGGTTAAAGAAGCATTGCCGACCGACTAGTTTGCAACCTAGTCGGTCAACCAACGTTCTTAGACCGACTAACGATAAACAGTAGCTTCTGAACATTTTAACAAAGCCCACTAGTCGGTTCAAGAAGGTTTTCCGATCGACTGGATCGTCATCTAGTCGGTCGATGCCCCTTCTTACACCGGCTAACGTGCACCAAAAGTTCCGAAATGGAGCGCAAGGCTCCGGGATCGATTCCTAAGACTCCTAGGCTTGATCTAACAGTAAGATATGACTGATATGAAGCCCGTCACGAATGACTTACTCCAAAATCGACGGTTCTAAAGAAGAAGCTAGAAAATCACGACGAAACGGTCGAAAACGAAAGCTACGGAGACGAAAACCACACATGAGGAGAAAATCCTCCAAAATATATATATAATACAATAAATCCAGATACAAGAAAACCAGTCGTTACAGATTTGCAATTCATTTACCAAAAATACTTGCCTTGATGTGGGTTTGTGTGTCCAGGTGGTGGTAACATGAGGCACGTTTTATCTGCATCATATAGATTTGTGATATCAGACCCATAGTTATTTACTAGTTAAGATAAATTAATTTACTTTAGAATTTATAAACTATGGCTTATTTACTTTACTATAAACCTTTAGGCTAATTAATATTTTATACTTTACTTAATTTTAAAAATAATACCTTTATAAAAACTTAACTTAATAATAATAATTTTAACTTTAAAAACTTAATCCTAAAAACTTAATAACTTAATCTAACAACTTAATAATTTATTATAAATAATAATATAACTACAACTTATATTTATAACAACTTATATAATAATAAAAAAATTTACACTTATAATTACTCTCCCCTCTCTCTTTCTCTCTGTCTGTTCTTCTCGTTTCCCCTCATTTCCTTTTTTTCGGCGCAAGAGCGGCGGCCGGCAAGGGGCTGAGCGGATCGTCACGGTGGCGGGGGTCTGAGGGTGCGACGGCGTTCCTAGGGGCAGCGGCGTGGTTCGGGGGTACGGCGGGGCGGTAATCAGGATTCGGCGGCGTGATCCTGGGCAGAGCCTGCAGCGAGCGACAGCGGCGGGGCTCCGGCAGCGGCGGCGCTGGGCGGTGCAGGGGTTCCGAAGGCGACGCACGGCGATCGAGGGGTGCAGGCGATGATCGGGGGAGGAAGATGATTTGGGTTTCTAATTTTGGGTTGATTTGTGATTTTGATTTCCCAATTTCTGATTTTTGGTTTCTGTTTTGAATGGGGGAGAATGGAGGAGGTGGAGTGGCTGATTTGTTGTTGTATGGAGGAGGAGGGGATGATGAAGATGAAGGGTTTGTTTGTTTGTGGTGGCTGATGTTGTGGTGGTGATGGTGTTGACGTGATTTCCTCTACACAATGTAGGAGGAAGGGGGCTCCGATGAAGCTATTGTTGTTGTTGTGGTTGTTTTAAGAACAGAGGAGGGGGAAACAGATTGAAGAGGTTGGTTGGAGGTAGGGGAGGAATGAATGAAAATGTTGGATCTCACCGATTTCTTTCGGTGGGATGCAATTGGGTAGGGTTAGGGTAAAGTAACTTGGTAAAAGTAACTAATGAAGGTAATGGTAATTAGTGAGTTAAATTAGCTAAAGGTAATTAGTTAATTAGTAATTTAATTTAATTAAAAATAATTAGTTCCGATTAACATGCCAAAGTTACGCTACGGTAAAAAGTTAAAACGACGCGCTCGCGTCGATGCGTGGAAAGAAAATCACTCGGACGAAAATAACTGGATCAACGAAGTAAAAGAAACGCAGGCACACCACAATCAAAATGCGACTTGGAATACAGGCCGTTAGATCCTACTATCCTTAGAATAATTCCGTCACCGGAATTCTCTACAATGCAGGGAAAAGGTAGGGGTAACGTCCTCGTATCTCATCTCTCGCTCCCAGGTGGATTCTCTTGGCGAGTGATCGCTCCTTATTTTACACCTTTTTTCTGCATGTTTTCATATCATTTCGATCGCTCATATTGCGTTTTTCACGATTATTCGACGATATCGCGTTGCTTTTCACTATTTCTTGTTTTTGTCGTATTTCAGGAAATATGGAGCGATCTGGAGCAAAAATGAGATCAAGGGACTTTCACGTGCACCGAAGCATCGCCCACGGCCTTATTGAGGAGCTAGCAACGCTAGATGATGAGCGAAAGAGAAAGAAGTGTAAGGATCATGTCTATGGGGAAAACACTAGAAGGGGGGTTGAATAGTGTTTATGCAATTTAAAAAGATAGTTACACCAATTTAAATGCAATCCAACAAAATAATGCGGAATAGAAATTAAACCCAAAATGAAACACACGCAAACACAGAGATGTTTCAAGGGTTCGGATTACCCAAGTCACTTCCCGACTTGTTCCCGGTAATCCTACGTCCTTTCCACCCGGATACCTCCGGATACTCAAGTTAGAACCTTAACTTGAGGTTTCCTTAAAACCCATTTGTAGCAACCAACAAGTGAAATCGAAATACAATCGATTGACCTTGACTCCCACGACTTGGGAGCAAGCAAACTGCTCTCACAACCCGAGAGCTAATTCACATAACGAAAGTTATTAAAAAAACACTTACAAACACATATGCCTTGAAGTAGAACTTGAAGGAGAAGGGTGTTGTGTGTTGAAGACTCTCTTGGAAGAGAGGAGAAAGCCCTTTCTCTTGACTGCACCAAATGCCTAGAAGATAACTCTTTGGTTCTAGGTTGGAGAGCAAGAGATCAAAGGTTGGAATTCTTAGGGCTTTGGATTTGAGAGCTTTAAACTTGAGAATGAAAGCTTGGAAGATTTTGCAATAGCCTATGTAAACTTTCAATGGAACAGTAGAAGTCCTGTATATAGGTTTCTCAAATCCATAAAACAGATTAGGCAAAAACCCTTTTGGAATCCGTGAGAAAAATCTCAACGGATAGAATCTGCGCTCGCGACAATCGACTGTTGAAAAAACCACAGTCGACTGTTGCACAGTCAGTAAGGGTAGGTGAGAATTCATAACGGTAACTTACCACGTGGACAGTCGACTGATGAATGAGAGACAGTCGACTGTTGAACCAACAGGTGACTGTACATCCTTATACAGGCGACTGGCCGAGAGATGGGTAAGTTAAAGAATTCTGAAAATCTTCTGAGATAACATGACAGCCGACTGATGAGGATAAAACAGTCGACTGTTAATCAGACAGGCGACTGTAAATCCTTATACAGACGACTGTCAAATACACTGAGAATTTCCAGAGAGCTGAGTCAACAAATTGGCTCACAGACAGACGACTGTTGCAGCATAGACAATTGACTGATTCAATGGACAGTTGAATGTATATTTAACATTAGTCGACTGGCCGAAAAAATACAGATCAACAGAGTTTGGGCAAATGACAGACATGTGACTGATTTATAAAACACAGTCGACCGTCACTTGGACAGGCGACTGTAAATCATTCATGAATCGCCTGTGGGAAATAAGACAGAGAAGCCCAAAACAAGATTGTAAAAGTTTGTGCATAACAGGCAACTGTAGAACAAAACATAGTCGACTGTTTTCGAGACAGACGACTGTAAAGTGTTCAGCAGTCGACTGTTATAAACAAAACAGACACAATCAAAAGAGAAATGAATTAGAGTCTAAGGACAATTGATCTATTGATGTCCTAAGACTGAAATGAGGATGTGTGTGTGCTCCATCAATGTTCTACTTCTAAGCTACATACTAGAAGAGATAAAAGAAATTTACATTGACGAATACTCTCTTCTATCCACCGTATGATCTTGAAGTCTTCATGGAGCTTCAAACACCATCCACGATCATCCAATCCATTTTATTTGCCTTCAATGAACTTTGAGTGTCATCCATTGCAAGTAGATCTTCATAATAAGTTTGGGATGAATATAGCACACGACGTAGTGGACACGGGCACTGTACGCCGGGCCTCTCAGCTCCCCCGTCCCTGGCAGGAGTGAGGCTCTCCACATAATAACACAACCTCCGTAATTTCTCTCAACTCCTGGTAAAGGCGAGTGGGTATAAATATCACATATCACATATCATTTTCCCCCATTTCTCAGTCCAGCCCCTTATAGTTAAGTTATAACCAAACTTCCCCCATCCAATACTAGGATGTTCACCCACCTTAGAGCAGATCGAAACATCCCAGTTAACATGTCATATATCATAATATTCAATGGCCATACATAAGTTCATAAATGTACTACATGGCACAACATTTTTAATGGTCATTTATCAAGTTCTTAAATTTCACATTCATTTGGGTATTTTAACAAACATATAACGAGCGCCACATAAATGAAGAGAAATATACCATCAATTCTTGTTACCAATATCACAACTAAACTTACATACATGCATCAACATCATTCATGCATTTTGGAGCGGAAAAATTAGCATTATCACACATTTGCAACTTCACCCAACACAATCCAGCATACTGAAATTGCAAGAACAGCTAGAAAGTCAGCATTTTTAACCTATTTCTCTTGTGAATTAGACAAAACTCACTGAATGAAAGTTGGAGATCTGATAGTCCTGGGTTCACCTATAAAATTTCATGTAGTAATGTGGACTGAGTAATTTATAGTGAATTAATTTGTACGGCATGTCCAGATTGTTTTTCAGACAGAATTCTGGGCCGGTGTTGAAAGCAATTTTAAGCATGTTGCAGCCAGAATTTTGACATATAAGAACCCTGATAAAAGTTTAGATAAACGTGGTAAATTTCCAACAAGACCAAGATCAGCAAAATCCATAGGGTGTGCAGGTAATAATCCTTATTTTGCCAAACTGTGTACAACTTGACAGAATTTCAGATATGTTGCAAACATTGAATTATTACTCCTACTTATTGAACTCAACATATGACAAAGTTTATATGAATTTGGGGTAGGACTTCAAGATCTACACATACATATTTTTTTCAGATAGTAAATCAACTCACAGAGATCAGGATTGAAGAAGAAACATACAACAGAAAAGCTGGATTTCAGGGAAGAGTAATTAGCTAAGAAAAATCAAGAAAAATGCCATCTTTTTAATCTCTTGCACATATAATCCATGAATTCAAGATCATGAGCAATCAAAATAACATCATATCTGTAACGACTGGTTTTTCATGTATGGATTTTATTATATATATATTTGGTTGCTTCTCCTTGGTTGCGATTTCCTTTTTCCGTCTCCGTTGTTTTCATTATCGTTCGTTTCGTCGTGTTTCTCTAGATTCTTCCGTCGGTCGGCGTGTTTGAAGTAAGTCATTCGTGACGGGTTTCATAACGTCGATATCTTAGAGTTAGAACGAGCCTAGGAGACTTAGGAAACCATCCCGGAGCTTCACGCTCCGTTTCGGAGCTTTCAGTGCACATTAACCGGTGTAAGAAGGGGCACCGACCGACTAGATGACGATCCAGTCGGTCGGAAAACCTTCTTGAACCGACTAGTGGGCTTTGATAAATGTTCAGGAGTTACTGTTTATCGTTAGTCGGTCTAAGAATGTTGGTTGACCGACTAGGTTGCAAACTAGTCGGTCGGTAATGCTTCTTTAACCGACTAACTCATTAATTATTTTTGACACTAGTTACTGTTTACTCTTAGTCGGTCTAAGAACGTTCATCGACCGACTAGATGTCAAACTAATCGGTCAGTAGTTGTTCTTTGACCGACTAAATCTAAATCCTAATTTTCGTCGGGGGTAACTGTTTACACTTAGTCGGTCTGCGTTGGTCAACCGACCGACTAGTTTCCAAACTAGTCGGTCAGTGGTTGCTCTTTGACCGACTAAACAGTACAGGAAATCCTAGTTTTGCCCTAGCCGCCACCAAACTCTGTAAATACCCCTCCAAACGTTTTCTTCTTCTTCCTCATGACCTAAAACCCTAGTTTCTCCCCCATTGAGCCCCCTACTACCTCAAACCCTTATTCCTTCATCCCAAGCCCAAAATCCATCATCCAAACCCTCACTTAACACATTCTACCTCGCATCTTCCTTAAACTTTCATTAAACCCCCAAAATCCACATCCAAACCTATTTCTCCAGATTTTTCCCTCATTTCCAGATCTGAGCCGGATCGTTCTTCCGTTGCCGTAGTTGCTCGGCATCGTTCCTCCGCTTCTTCACGGTAATACTCGATCCTTTAGTTTTAGCATAACCCACATTGACATTGTGAAACCCTAATAAAATGGATTATTAGACAATTAGGATTCTATTAAGAAATCGATTTAGAATCATTGTTCTAATAATTGTTTTGTCATAACAGTGATCTATTCCGTAGTTAGCTTGTGTGACGATCTTCATTGCTCGTCAATCCCGGTATCAGGCAAGTGAAACTTGCATCTCTTGATTTGGGCCATGTCTTAGGCCATTTCCTTGCTTTAGCGTAAAAGAGACTAGACGGTGAAAGGATATCCATCTAGACGCCATTGACCTAGCTTGACAACGAAGCTCGGTCCGTCACCCTCATCATGCTTGTATGTCACGTTTAATTTCCCTTAACGGTACGCGTATTAACTGTTCATGTCATCCATGCATCCTTAACTGCTATTGCATTTTAACTGCCATGTTTAATTTAAATTAACGGTACGCGAATATGTTCATGTCATTGCATTTTGCCGGTCACGTTTAATTTAAATTAACGGTACGCGAATATCTGCTCATGTCATTGCATGCTTGAACACTCATCGTGATTGCGTAGCTTCGCTACGTACTTGTACTATTTGTTTCGGCTAGGCACCCATTCTGCGGGCACAACCCTAGGCCAATTACAATTCTGGCTCGTGGTCCAGAAGACGAGCTCAATACAGCCTGCGGGCAATAGGGCACTCTCTGAGTGATCCCTTGTACATGACTACAGCCTGCAGGCAATAGGGCATCCATGTGTGGGTGATCCCTTGTACTTGTACTTGTTACTTGACATTACATGTCACAACTACCACTTGCTACTTGTACTTTACTTTACTTGTTACCACCTTACTTTACTTGCCATGCACCATACTTTAACTGCTAGGATGTTAGTTTACCTTTCTTTCAGTTTCCTTGCACAAGTCTTTCGATTTGCTGACATGTGCCCCTTTTCTCTTTTGGGTGACACATGTTAGAGCCCGAGCCTGAGATACTTGCTGTGGACGCGGTGTTCGCTGACGTCAGAACCCGCGTTGATCGAGGACTTCGTAGACAATGGAGATCAGTCTTAGTGTCTATGTCTGGTTTTTGTTAGATTGCTTAGGTTGTCGGTGCGTGGCACCTAGTTTGATACTCTGTTTGTGTTTGTGCTTTGTTTGGCCTTGTTTTGGGCCTTTAGACTCTTTCTTTTTAGCCTGGTGGCTTTTTCTGTGATGTTGAATATTTTGTGGACAAACTTTGGGATTGGTATTTCATATCCGTCTCCTTTTTCTATTATTATTATTGTTGTTCCGTTTGCGTTTACAGGGACATGCTTATACTAAATTGACGCTTATCAGGCGTGCAGCCTCACAGCTCCACGTCTGAGCGGACCTTCTCACGTCTCGTCTCCATTTTAGGGAAGCGGGGCATGACAGGTTTTAGTGGTGGCCCATGCAGGTCCCTCTGTAACTGCAATTATCGGGATAACGATAATAATATGAGATTGTCCAACAAATAAATTTGACATCCTAGCCCTAAAGCTATGAGTCTAGTCTGCTTCGTTTTCTGTGTCACTAGATGGCAGGAAGGCGATTCACCCGTGGTGGAGGTAGTGGTGCGCCCCCTCATGACGAGGAGCCTGAGCAGGAACCCACCAATGGAGAGATGATGCGGGTGATGCTCCAGATGATGCAAGTGCAGCAGGGCGTGCTCCTGCAAGTCCAGAATACTCCACTTACTCGAGCTACTCGGGCACTTCCGGATGCCCCTCGCTCTGAGCCGGGAGCGAAGCAATTTCGGGAGCTGGGTCCCGCATATTTTGATGGGTCTGAGGGTCCTCTGGCTGCCGATGAGTGGATTCGGAACATTGATGATAACCTGGCGATGGCGAAGATTAACCTGGTTGGATGGGTTGATTTGGCTAAGATGCAGCTGAAGGATAATGCCAGAAACTGGTGGGATGCTGAAGAGACGATGCTGGTAGAGCCGATAGTTTGGGCTACCTTTAAGTCCAGATTTGATGGAGAGTTCTTCCCGAAGGCTGCTAGGCAGGTGATGCTGCAGCGCTTCATAGATCTGAAGCAGGGGAGCTTGTCGGTGGATCAGTACCACCAAGAGTTCACGAGGCTCAGTCGGTTTGCACCAAAGATGGTGCAAGATGCCGATGAGAAAGCTCAGCGATTTCTTCAGGGACTTGCCTTGGAGCTTCAGAGCTTTGTGACCTCTTCTGACCTGGAGACATATCAGAAGGTCCTGGTTGCTGCGAGGCGGCATGAGTTAAATTTGAACCAGAGGAGGGGACATGTTTCAGGAGCTGGGAAGAGGCCTATGGAGCAGGCCAGGGCGGTGGTTAGGCCTGGTTTCAAGCCTAATCAGCCTGTTCAGTTCAAGAGGCCGGGAGGGCCTATTCTGAAGACTTGCCATTTCTGCGGCAAGACCGGGCACCTCAGGGATCAGTGTAGGAGGTTCCTAGGGCAGTGTATTGTCTGCGGAGATCCTGCCCATACCATCAGAGAGTGCCTGAGGTCGAAGCAGCCTTGGCGGGGACCTATTGCTGCTCAGCCATTGCAGCAGAGAGCCCCTGTGCCCGCTGGACGTGGAGCGCCCCTTGTTCCACAGAGACAGGCCTTTCGGCAGGCTGTTCCGCCGAGAGGGCAGGCTTTTCTGATGACTGAGGAGGAGAGCATGGCCATGGATGAGGTTATCACAGGTAACTTCCCTTCTAGCTATTTCTTCCTTAGTTATGTTTGATTGTTAGATTATGTTTGGTTGCTTGCTCATGTTTGTTGCTAGACTAGGGCTTGATTGTTAGACTGTTTGTAGGTGTGATTTTGGTGTGCACATTTCCTGCACGAGTTCTCTTTGACTCTGGTGCATCGATGTGCATTATTTCTCGGAGCTTCGTGGAGAAACATTCCTTGTCGACGTCCTCTCTTCCTAAGGGTTGGAATATCGTCACCGGGAACGGTGTGGTCTCGGTGCATCGTGGGTGCAATTCTTGCCCGTTGGTGGTTTGTGGACGTGAGCTTTGTGCTGATTTCATTGTCCACGACATCATCAACTACGATGCGGTCCTTGGGATGGATTGGCTTGCGAGCTTCTATGCCACGATTGACTGTCGGAGGAAGAAGGTGGTGTTCGAGATTCCCGGACATCCAGTATTTGAGTTCAGCCGTGGTAGCAGTTCGCTTGGTCCTGTCAGATTTCGGGCCAGACCGGTGGAGGTTGTGGCTATGCAGATGGAGTTGGAGAGGCCAGCTGTGGTGCGAGATTTTGATGACGTCTTCCCCGAGGAGATGTCTGGATTGCCGCCTGATCGAGCTTTAGAATTTTCTATTGATCTTATTCCAGGAGCGCAGCCCATTTCGAAGGCGCCATATTGTATGGCGCCAGCAGAGTTGGAAGAGTTGCGTAGGCAGTTGGATGAGCTTATGCAGAAGGGTTACATCAACCCTAGTGTGTCTCCGTGGGGAGCACCGGTGTTGTTGGTGAAGAAGAAGGATGGTTCGCGTCGCATGTGCGTGGACTATCGGGAGCTGAATGCGGTGACCATTAAGAACAAATACTCGTTGCCTCGCATCGATGATATCTTTGATCAGCTGGGAGGATCGAGGGTGTTTTCTAAATTGGATTTGATGAGTGGTTACCATCAGTTGAAGGTGAAGAAGGAGGATGTTCCGAAGACAGCTTTCAGAACGAAGTATGGACACTATGAGTTCGTGGTTATGCCTTTCGGTGTAACTAACGCACATGCAGTTTTCATGAATTTGATGAATCTGATTTTCTATGACTTTTTAGATAAGTTTGTCGTTATCTTTATTGACGACATTCTGATCTATTCTAAGTCAGAGGAGGAGCATGCCTCGCACTTGAGGACGGTGCTGGAGATTTTGAGGAAGCATCGGTTGTATGCTAAGTTTTCGAAGTGCGAGTTTTGGCTGGACAGAGTTGCTTTTCTTGGGCATGTGGTGACTGGAGATGGTATTTCAGTGGATCCCGAGAAGATCAGGGCCATCAGAGAGTGGCCTGTTCCGTCGTCTGCGTCTGTGATTCGGAGTTTCCTTGGTTTGGCGGGATATTATCGGCGTTTCATTAAGGACTTTTCCCGTATTGCGGAGCCGATGACCAGGTTGACGCGGAAGGATGTTGCTTTTGTTTGGTCGGGTGATTGTGAGGATGCCTTTGGTGTTCTGAGGGAGAGGCTGACGACTGCCCCTGTTCTTGCTGTGCCTGATCGCAGTGGAGGATTCGAGATCTTTTGCGATGCTTCTGGCAAGGGTCTTGGTTATGTTTTGCATCAGAATGGACATGTTGTAGCTTACGCTTCTCGTCAGCTCAATGTTCATGAGAAGAATTACCCGACTCATGATTTGGAGTTGGCTGCCGTTGTGTTTGCTCTTAAGATTTGGAGGCACTTCTTGCTGAGTGAGAAAGTGAAAATCTTCACCGATCACAAAAGCTTGAAGTATATTTTTACCCAGAAGGAGCTCAACATGCGACAGCGTCGATGGTTGGAGCTTATGGCAGATTACGAGATTGATTTACAGTATCACCCTGGCAAGGTGAATGTGGTTCCTGATGCGCTGAGTAGGCTTCCAGCGGTGATGATTTTGACTTCGCAGTGGAGATTACAGCAGGATTTTTGCGAGTCTGGTGTGGAGATTGTTCTTCCTGGAGAGGCTTCTTCGTTGATGTGTATGCAGATACAGTCGACGATTGTGGATCGGGTCAAGGCTGACCAGGCCGGGGATCCGAAGCTGGTGAAGATTCGGGGGCAGGTGGAAGCCGGTCTGCGGACTGACTTTTTGATTCATGAGGATGGCTCGCTGAGGTTTGGAGCCAGGTTGTGTGTGCCAGCTGGGGATATTAGAGAGGAGTTGTTGGTGGAGGCACACAGTTCGCTGTATTCCGTGCATCCTGGTGGGACCAAGATGTACAAGGATCTTCGTCTGAACTTTTGGTGGCACGACATGAATAGGAGTGTGGCACGGAGTGTGGCCAAGTGCCTGGTTTGCCAGCAAGCGAAGGCGGAGCATCAGCGTACATCAGGGTTGCTGCAACCGCTTCTGATTCCGGAGTGGAAGTGGCAGCACATCACTATGGATTTCGTGACTGGACTACCTCGGAGTCCGAAGCAGAACGACGCAATTTGGGTGATCGTAGACCGATTAACCAAATCCGCGCACTTTATTCCGTTCCGAGTAGGACAGTCCACTGAGGCGCTAGCAAGGAGATACATGGAGGTAAATTCTTTTACTCTCCGTTTTTATTTCCTTTTTCTAGTTTGGATAGTGATGTAACGTGAATCGTGCAGGAGATCGTGCGACTTCATGGGGTCCCCGTGAGCATCGTGTCAGACAGAGACACGAGATTCACATCTCAGTTCTGGCAGAGTTTGCAGAAAAGTTTGGGTACGCGTCTGAGTTTCAGCACGGCGTACCATCCGCAGACGGATGGCCAGTCCGAGAGGACGATTCAGATCTTGGAAGACATGCTGAGGGCGTGCATGTTGGATTTCAAGGGTTCGTGGGAGGACCATTGATCACTCCTTATTTTACACCTTTTTTTCCCGCATGTTTACATGCCATTCAGATCGCCCAAATCATGTTTTTCACGATATATCGACGATATTGCGATGCTTTTCACGATTTGTTGTTTTTGTCGAATTTCAGGTGATTTGGAGCGATTTGGAGTGATCTCGAGATGCGCCTACTCCAGAGTGTCACCGACGACCTCCCCGAGGGGTATTTTGCTGTTGGAGAGGAGTGGAAGAAGAAAGAACGTCACAGGAGCGACGAGGAGGCCAAAACAAGCTGTTTGGGCATTTTTGGTGTCTCACTCGGCCGAGTGAAGGAGTCACTCGGCCGACCAGCGAGACACCGCTCGGCCGACCAAATCAGACACGATTCATATGTGCACTCGGCCGAGCATCGGAAGCCACATCGGCCGAGTGACGAGACCCCGTCCGCCCGAGTGGCCCCCAGACGAAGCCCATCAAAAATCGCCAACTTACTGTTTTCGTCTGCCTGAGCTTCAGAAGACCCACTCGGCCGAGTGGCAAATGCCGACCGCCCGAGTACCAAGAAGCCATCGGCTGAGTGACGACAACTCACTCGGCCGAGCGACTCCCGAAGTTAAGACCCCCGAAGACCCAGACTTACTGGAAATGTACAGGGTTTCTTACTCGGCCGAGCGACTTTGGTCACTCGGCCGAGTGCGACGCGCTGCATGTAGCGAAAAATGCGGTTTTCAGGCTGCGCAGGGGCAATTTTGTCACAGTTTTTTGGACGATTTTGGGGGTATTTAACCCCTGTTTTTGACCTAGGTTAGAGAGCTTTTTCCCCTACTTTTTGCAGCCTTTTAGATTAGCTTTTAGCTTTTAATTCTTTTGATTGGAGAGGAGAGAAAAGTTGATATTTGTTGGATTATTGGAAGAACTCTATTGGTTTACATCTCTCCCCTCTAAAAATACTATTTTTATTGCTTATCTCAATATTGTGATGAATTCTTTTGTTGTTTCTATTGATTATTTTTGTGTTTGTGCTATGAATTGTGAGTAGTCTCCACGTCTTGGGGCGCGGGGATGAACCCTACGAGCCCTATTTCATATTTGTGATGAATTGGTAGGAATTTTGCTAGAATTGCTATTAGGGATTAGATTGGGATCAATTTACTACGGATGGCTAGGTATTCATATCGATTGGGATTTGCAAGAGATTGGATCCCAATTCGATAGGAAACCCTAGAAATCCGAATTGGGTTGGAATCGAATTTCCGTAGTATCGGTTTGCAAGAGATTGGACCGATACTAGGGTTTCCGGTTGCAATTCCATGCCGATACCCGTTTGCAAGAGATTGGACGGGTAGGAACTATCCCAACCTAGGTTGTGGCCCGAGTTTGCACGAGAGTGGGCTCGGGGCGCGATTGAACGATGATGTTGATCCTAATGCTAGCTTCCCTAGGCGAGGGTTTGCAAGAGATTGGACCCGAACCTAGGATAGCTATAGACCGGTAACAGCACGAGAGCGTGAGCTAGGTTCTACATTCAGTTGCAACTAGTTCATCCGAATTTCTACCCTAGCAATGTTGACACCGATGAACCACATTGACGAGATACGGTAAGTAGCGGGGATTCCCCATTCCCTAGACGTTCTTTATTTGATTTGATATTTCCGTACTTTGTCTGACGATTGTGACAGGATCGCCAAAGGCAAATTTCTCTCTTTTCTCTTCTTGATAGCCATGTTGATTAGAGCAAGCACAGTCATTCGTCCTCCCTGTGTTCGATAACCCGCTCGCCGCTATACCGTGCGCTTGCGGTAAAACTACAACCGTCGCTCCGGGACGTGTATCCGGGGCGCGATCAAGTTTTTGGCGCCGTTGCCGGGGAGGCGATTGCGTTTGATCTTACCACCCTAGCTATTTCTTCTTTTTTATTATTATTTTATTTCTTTATTTTTACCTAACCCTTCCACGGTACTAATCATTTCTTTGAAACTCTGTTTTCTCATTGCATGTACACGAGATCCACGGCGGACCCTGGTGCTATATTATTTGATCCCGAGATTGAGCGTACCGCGAGGAGAATTAGAGCGGAGAGGAGACAAAATCCGGAAGGGAGGTATATGACCAACCCGGAAACTGCTGAACAATTGGCGGCAAGGATGGCGAGGATTATTTCTATTCGAGATAGGCTCCGGCCTAAGACCTCTTCTACGACCTCATCCATTGCCATGCCGGAGTTGGCGGCTGACAAGAATTTCGAGCTGAAGACTGGACTAGTGGTTCTGATGCAGCAGGATCCATTTCATGGGAATGCCCACGAAAATCCCCACTACCACATCCAGTTATTCTTGTCGAAGTGCGCCACATTTCAGATACCGGGCGTCACCTTAGATGCCATTAGACTGCGCCTCTTCCCCTGCACGCTAAAAGACAAGGCACTCTATTGGTTGAGGACACAAGCTGATGGAGTCTTTACCACTTGGGACGAGTTGGCGGGTGCATTCATTGACAAGTTCTATCCGCCCTCCAAGACGGTGAAGATCCGGAGCGCTCTTATGTCCTTCAAGCAAGGACCCCAAGAGACGCTTTATGAGGCTTGGGAGCGTTTCAAAGATCTGCAGCATCAATGCCCGCACCATAGCATTGAAGATTGGGAGCTAGTTCATAGCTTCTACAATGGTCTCCAACCGGGGACCAAGCAAATTATTGATCCCTCGGCGAATGGTGCTATCTTATCAAAGACTCCCGAAGAAGCTACGGCCCTAATTAAGGAGATGGCATCCAATAATCAACAATGGGGCGACGAGCGAGGACACTCTATGTCCTTCTTGAAGCCGACTAGTATCTATGAGGCGAAGGCCGTAGCGGAACTCACAAGCAAGTTTGATTCTCTCCACAAGGTAGTGGAGAGACTGGAGAAGTTTATCACGGAGCCCCAAGGAACCCCTTCCACCTCCGCGCCGACGAACCAAATGTGTGATTGGCAAGACCAATCTCAAGCCATGTACTTGGGAGGAGAGCAAGGAGAAGGATCCTTGGAGCAAGTACAATATGTTGCGGGGAACCAAGGGTATTGGGCCAACCCGGCCACAAGAAATCATCCCGGTTTCTCTTACGCTAATAATGAAGGACCTTTGAACCCGCCCCAACAACCACCTCAACAAGCTCGACCACCACCACCCCAACAACAATACTATCCACCGAGGGGGCCTCCACAGCAAAATTTCCAGCCGAAGCAACAAGTTCCACCTTATAGGCCGCCCGGATACAATCAAGGGTGGAGAAATCAAAATCAAAACCCTCCATAAGCTCAACAATAATCCGACTTCGAAGCTAGAGTGGAGGCATTTATGGTCGAGCAAAAGAAGGTCAATGCTACCTTGAAGGCGGGGCAAGACTCCCTTACAACCGTTGTGGCTCAAATATCGGAACAATTGGCGTTGCTCAATCGGAACACTCAACATTTACCGGCGCAACCCGAGCAAAACCCACGGGGCAACACCGGCCACATCAATTCAGTGGTTGCCGTCACTACTAGAGGCGGGAAGGACACCACCCCCGCCATGATTCCTACCGAGGAGCCCGTGGAGGAAAGTTTAGAGCCAATTGAGCCGGTAGTTGGAGTTGAGAAGGAAAAAGAGCCGCAAGAGAAGGAGAAATCTATAGCGGAGCAATTGATTGAGGAGAGGCGCTTCATGCCACCGGTCCCATTCCCCCAAAGGCTTGCTAGAGCGAAAATGGAGAAAAGGCTAGCGAAGTTTCTCGAGTATCTGAGAGGAGTTAGCCTCAACATTCCCTTCCTCGACGCCATCGTGGAAATCCCCACATATGCTAAATTTTTAAAGGATTTGATTTCGGGGAGAAAGAGGAAGGAAAAGATCATGCTAGCCGAGGAGGGCTCTTGGTTCACCAAGAGAGAGAAGGAGCCGGCCAAATTCAAAGATCCGGGGAGTTTTCGAATTCCTTGCACCTTGGACGGCGTCCCTCTACAAAAGGCGTTGGTGGATTTAGGGGCTAGTGTAAGCCTCATGCCTCTCTCCATGTTCCTAAGGCTAAACACCGGGACGAAGTTGAAACCTACCGACATGCGGATACAATTGGCCGATGGGCGAATAACAAGGCCGGTAGGGATCGCCGAAGACATCCCGCTACAAGTCCCGGGGGAATATGCTTGCCATGTGACTTCGTGATCATGGACGTTAAGGAGGAGGGAGATACGTCATTGATACTTGGACGCCCGTTCCTCGCCACCGCCGGTGTGATTGTCGACGTGCGAGAAGGTACCCTAAATTTGAACGTCGGCAACATCGAGGTGGAGATTCACATTCCTAAGGCTATGAAACACATGCCTTACCACGAGGAGCTTGACTACATGGACCTCCTTGATGAGGTAATTGAGGAGGCAATCCCTCACTCAATCGGCGCTCTATTCGATGAGGATTTCGAGGAAGGCCCGGATTTAGGCCAAGAAGAGAAGACAAATGATTACCCCGACTTCTCCGTTGAAATTGATGAAGGCGACGCTGATGTCGCAAGGATTCGAGAGCTCTGCAAGCTCTCGAAATTAAAGTCTCCGAAGAAAGCTCCGCCGGCACGGAGATCGGCATCACCGGTAAAGCCGTTGACCGGAGAAAATGCTAGCTTGGGGGAGCCTCCCCCCAACACTATTCGAGACGGGAGACCACCGAGGGAGAACACGCCGCCGCAACTTTCGAATCCAAGCGTTCTCCCCGGAAAGTTTGATGGGTGCATCTCATATGCACCAAACATCCCGCATTAATTGAAAATAATAGGGGGTCGAGCTCACTGTTGTGAATTTGACGGTCCCTTAGGGCACAAAAACTCTAGTCCCGTCCTAAGTCGAACGGAACATAGACAGGAAAAACAAAAGCAGCGGAAGAAAAACTATGTTAACTAATTAACATGCAGTTAAAACATTTTTAACTTAGCCCTAAGGTCCAAGACCCTATGCCAAGATCTATGCCGACTTGGGATGGATCTGACCATCCCAAGAAGGATCTAGCCTACTGCGATTAAACTAAACTAATGCTAAAAATACTTTAACCACATACCCGGAATCTCAGCCCTGGAGCAGGCGAGATGTTCCGCGCCGTCTTCCGAGCTGCTCCCGTCCCACGCCGAGCCGCTCCTTTGAACTGCTCCCCGAACCGCTCCTCGAACCGCTCCGCATCCCGAGGCGATCAATCCCCGTGCCACCGAGCCAACCACGCGCCGAAGAAAGTTTCACGCGAGTGAAACCTCCGCCAAGATTTCAGATCCAGAATCCGAACTCCTTTGTGGCTTTGCTAGAGCCCGCAGGAGTAAGGCAGAAATTTTAGGGAGATAGAGAAATATTTATTTAAGCTTAGATCCGAGCGTGCTCCAACATTTACGAGAGCCGCTCAGATCTAGAGCTTGGGACGAGTTTTGAGAAAGGGGGGAGACCCCTATTTATATAGGCGGCGGACTCTCCCCTTTTCTCAAAATCCGATGTGGGACTAATTATTTGGGTTAGTTAAAATCAAGTTAGTTTGCACTTCACAAAGTGCAAACTTCCGTGAATTTTAACTCACTCACCGTTGAGCCTCAGGATTGATACAACCTATCAATACGTCGAGCGTTCAACGGTGAACGCATAGGAAAAAACCGTTCGTCAATCGGAGTTCGTTTGACCCTCCAATTGAGTGTCCAAAGATCAGTCTTAGGCTAGTTTTTCGCAAAAACTGAGCCGTCATTTGATTCGGCACACTTAGGGTTCAAAACCCTAGAGGTGGGGCCCATGGGTGGGCCCCACGCAACCCCCACGCGCTGAATTCGCCTGGGCAGAGCCCAGGCCGAGCCTGGGCTAAGCCCAGGCCGAGCCTGGGCTTAGCCCAGGCAGCGCCTGGGCTAGCCCAGGTAGCCTGTTCTGCCTGGGTCTGGCCTGGTCTGATATTTTGGGCTGTTTTGGCTTTAACTTGAGCATTTGGTGTCCGATTTGGACGCCGTTCGAACCTGGGTTTAGACCGGAATATTTCCGTCTTACCTGTGAACTTTTCCTTGCGTTTATATTATTAAATATTGTATTAAACAATTTAATACACATTTAATCGCTTTTGCATCAAATGCAAAATAGTCCCTATCTAAGCTTAAATTATCATATTGCATCAAATGCAATCATTTCATCCCTTGCATCAAAAATGCAAAATATTCTCCCTAACTAATTCCTACCTATTACTAGACGAAGCGTTGCACTCTGTGTGAGACCCTACAGCCTGACCCTTACAACAGGTTGGGCTCGAAGCCCTATACGGCAGTGACCACGAGCAGTGGTTGCCGTCCCTGCTTCAGGAATCATCATTATGTGGTTGACTCATTGACATGAGTATTATCGGGACCACCTGACTGTTTCCGTGATGATTTCCGCAGTTATAATCTCTTCGTCTAAATTGTGTCGTGTAGATCAAGTCTGGGGTACGGTCAAACTGTCAACCCCAATAACTTGACTCCGGTTAGTTTCTATCGATCTTTAGTTAACTAATGTTGGACTTCTTCCAACATACTCTGCGCAGAGTTTTTACTAAAGACTGAACTAACTCTACGACACTAACTCCCATTGACCGGGAGAGACGAATCCTCTCTTGGTCATTACTCGCCTCGTACGTTTCAAGTGACACCCAATCAAAAGACCTTTCGACAGGCCTTGCCTCGAAGCTAGGTCAGTTGATATAAGTGGCACCGTTCACGCACAGGTTTGTCAAAATGACCTCAAGTCAAAAGACCAACTATCCTATCATCACTCAGAGTTATCACTGACAGATTGGTCAATATAACCATATGATAACTCTAGTGGATCGTTCAGTGAACTCATTCTAATGAGCACCTGTGTCTCGTCTTCGACTTCGCCAAGTCAAGCGATCATGAGATCATCGCCATCGCTAAACGGTGAAGACTAAGACACAATGGTCTATCTGATGTTTCGATATCCTTGTCTCGAAACATCTACGACCACGAACCATTTTAGACTTATGCTACAGACGGTCAAACGTTTCTCCATGATCGAGATACTCATCTCGATACCCGTTTGACCTTGCATAAAGTCTCAGGACTTTACCTAAGTTGATATCTAATGTTGACTACATTACAATATGACTTAGATAAATTATTACCAAACAGCTTACTGTTATTTCGAACAAGATGTTTGTGCTATTCACACAGGAATAAATGGCCTCGAGGGCATAATATTCCTACATCTCCCACTTGCACTCAGGCCCATTTATCTCGATATCTAATATCGTTTTTACACATAAGTTTTCCCGACTTCATGTGATAGAGCCTTCGTGAGTGGATCTGCTAAAACCGTCTACACTATAGACTTAAGGGGTTTCTATGTTTATGTTAGACCAACCATTTGAATCTCATTCAAATAATTCATTTGGTCTATCAGAATCTATAATATTTTATTTCCCTGGATCTTATCCAGTTCATCGTACCTTACGATAATGATTTTAAATTAGTTAATGGTCATTTTAAATGGCTCATATCTATTTCTGATAAAGTATCAAGCCTTTTGATAACTTTGTCAAAATAAATGATCCATCCCTTTGATGTCTCGCATGTAATTTATACGCTCCCACTGACCTTGAAAACTATCTGGCTAATTCATATAAGTTGGTTCGCCTAAATCATATTTAGAAAAACGAACTTATAAGTGAATGCGCAAATTTTCATGGTCAACTTAAGCGTTTTACATCGGCTTTGGTCCGAGTAGATCTGTACACATCTGTTGGCGAAACCGGTTTCATCATAATCCGTTTTAAAGAAATTAGGATGAAAACCGTTCCCGTCCAACATTATTGTACTTCACTATTTTCTTTTCTGCACCAATCTTTCAACTTAAAGATTTACTTGTAGAAAGTGAGGAAACATTTTCCTTGGGCACGTAAACTAAATTCTCAATTTATTTACGCACACGGACCTGCATCAAGTTTTAAATCGGAGTTACTACTCCGAATTTCATCCTAGAAGTTTGACTAAGTCATCATCCGTTATGATGTCTTAACTCGACTTTTCGTCTCACAAAATTCGAGTAAATATACAACTTCCGCGTGATTGATTTAATGAATATCTTATTGATAATGTTCTTATAGAACTTTATCAAAACCTAGGTATTACTATCTGGGACTTAACCCAGAGGGAGGAGTTAACTCAGAGTCACTTATTTATGGATCGCACCAAGTCTAACTAAGTGTGATTCATACCTTTTAACACTCTGATGTGTTAACAGACTTGACCTGAGAGAAAATCACATTTTCTTTTTAATTACACAAGATTTTATGTAGCTAAGTATTTGACCATTCGATCTAATCGAATCAGTTTAAATACTTTAGGCATTTCGTTCTTTATTTTATCAGACTTGTGTTTCATCAAGAACACGTGTCTTAATAAAATATACGAATAACTTATTTTGTTAAAAGTAGACTCGGGTACATCAGTATGTACGAGACTGAGTTCGACAACTCATTCTCCCATTGTCTCACAGATGGGTTTCGGCCATTGTATCTAAGAGGCTAAGACTCACAAGTGTCCGTAGACTTCATAATACGGGAGGTCAGACCCCTCTTTATGTGACTTGTGAAGCTTAATCTCTAGATACGGCCTAGTCTAATTTTAGGATATAAGTTTGCTACTATCTTGTGTATTTATATATTAACATTTAATATATATTTAGTTATTTACAAATTACTTAACACAAAACATTACTTCAGAAGCAATGTGACGACATTCGTCAAAATGTGTTAAACGTCTTTTGTATAACAATTTATTCTGAAATCGTGACATCAAAATATGTCACATTTTCATTTCCTCCTACTTATGCCTTTACTAATGATAAATTAAACTATTTAACTCGATTGACTTTCCGGAGTGTCTTCTTCCTTTTCTAAATCACATTTAGATATCAGCATAAATAAATAGCTATGCAAGCAACTTATGTATCCAAACGCTTGAGCTTTGCAATCTTGAGTGTAGCTCAAGAAGTTGCTTGTCTCAAGATCCGGTTGGGATACATTGTCTTGCATCGCTCATGCACTCGTATTCGACTCAAACGGTTTGATCGAATTCTCGAACTTTGCGGATCAAAATTGTTTGTCCATACAACCTTGAGGGTAGCTCGACAAGTTGTAGGGAGAAACATACTTTGAATGTCCTATATGTTCAAGCTGCCTCATATAGAGACGAGAGACATGTAGCTTTAATTTATTTATTGGACCCAGAACTTAATGAAATCATATTTCTTAAGTCTGTTCTTTAGAAGGTCATTTAATGTCAACGAGAATATAGTTTAATTATATCAATTAGAATTTAACTTGATATTCAATTAATCAACTTTTTGACCAATTAACTTATTAAAATATTATATTTTAATTCCTACGGTAAACATAGTCTTGCCCTAGTTTTAGCATATGTTCAATATTAAATATAGGTAGATTGGCTTTTATCTATCTATATCCTCCCACTATTTTTACGAACGTTTTAAAGCTTAATAACGCACGATTTAATCGAATTAAAAATTAATGGGTAAGAGTTCCAATCACCTTGAGTCTAAACAACCTTGAGTGTAGCTCAACAAGTTGATTGACTCTGTGATCGGAAGATGACTCTTCATTGATCATATCGGATATGACTCTCTTAATTGGTTTTTGCCCCTAGCCATTCGTGATCATGAGTGTGCTCATCCAAATCACAATGTCTAGTCTAGTCGGACCCTTGTTTTCATGTCTAGCCTGACTTGCCCCTCAGCTCGGTGTATGCACGACACGTCGGTTTGGGTCAGGTCTAAGACTACATCTGGGCAGACTACATCCTTGACTAAACTTGCGCCGTCGCTCGGTGTATTCACGACAACGTCGGTTTGGGTCAAGTCAAGATGTCATCTTATGTATTTAAGAAGTTGGTTTCTACAAGGTTGCCATGTCACAGCTTGAGTGTATCTCAACAACTGTAACACGGGCCCTATAGTTGCTAACCTCTAAAACAAGGAGGGCTACGGCTAATCTTGAAAAAGATCATTAACGTATTTGACTTAGATATAGTCCAGGGTGTCATACAATCGTGATTCGCGACATTGCGGTCCAGCGGAACTCAGCCAGGGAATTGACTAAGCCAGGATCACTACCCCTTGGACTAGCAAGGGTTGACCCAGAACTCTTAGCCAAGCACATTGACTGGATCATGGTCCATTGAATGAAGCTTGTCATTTTTGTATGTATGCCATAGACTAAACAGCTTTTATTAACAACTAATTAATCCTATCAACTAGTTGAATCCTTAAATTCAAAATTTTTAGGATTTGTTTAATAACTTTTATTAAGTCCTTATCAACTATAAGGTTCACGTGCTACCCTAATCGTTATTAGGATTTTAATAAATTATTAACAACGCTAGAAGCGAAGTCCTTTAATGAAAATTAATTATAACAATTAGAATTGAAAATTCATTTAAAGGACTACCCTAATCAGGAATTAGGTCTTAATATTGTTGTTAATGATTTATTAAAACATAGCATGTCATTAAAATTCAAGTAATAATTTTAATCATTTTTAATGGCTAACCTAAAGGGTTGTCTTGTGTTATCAAATAAGGGACAAGATAAACAAGCCATTAAAATAAAGCTACACTAATTTATCGCATAAAGATAGTGCACAACTATTTAACATTTAAATATACTAAGTTTATCGCATAAACAATTTTTGCATGCAAACATAAATTTAACAATTAAATTTAAAATATGATTTTGAAATTATTTTATTTTTATCTCATAAAAAATTAATTTTAAAATCATAAATTTGCATGCTACTTAAAAAAAAAAAATTTATAGCATAAAAATTTTAATCTTTAAAATCAGTTTTAAAATTATCTCATAAAATTAAAACATCATTTTAAAAACTTTCAAGCTTAAAAATTTATCAAATAAAATTTTTAGGCAATTTAAACTTATCGCATAAATTTTAAAAGATTTAAAATTGGTTTTAAAAATTATCACATAAATTTTAAAATGTCATTTTAAAAAAAAATTTCCATGTTCAAAATTTATCAAAAAGATTTTTTGAACATCTAAAACATTTTTAAAATATTATCTCATAACTTTAAAAACTTTTGAAAGTATTTAAAAGCATTAACACGTTTAATCAAATCGCAGTACCTAGATCGACTACGCAAACCTAGGCTCTGATACCACTGTTGGGAATTTGACGGTCCCTTAGGGCACAAAAACTCTAGTCCCGTCCTAAGTCGGACGGAACATAGACAGGAAAAACAAAAGTAGCGGAAGAAAAACTATGTTAACTAATTAACATGCAGTTAAAACATTTTTAACTTAGCCCTAAGGTCCAAGACCCTATGCCAAGATCTATGCCGACTTGGGATGGATCTGACCATCCCAAGAAGGATCTAGCCTACTGCGATTAAACTAAACTAATGCTAAAAATACTTTAACCACATACCCGGAATCTCAGCCCTGGAGCAGGCGAGATGTTCCGCGCCGTCTTCCGAGCTGCTCCCGTCCCACGCCGAGCCGCTCCTTTGAACTGCTCCCCGAACCGCTCCTCGAACCGCTCCGCATCCCGAGGCGATCAATCCCCGTGCCGCCGAGCCAACCACGCGCCGAAGAAAGTTTCACGCGAGTGAAACCTCCGCCAAGATTTCAGATCCAGAATCCGAACTCCTTTGTGGCTTTACTAGAGCCCGCAGGAGTAAGGCAGAAATTTTAGGGAGATAGAGAAATATTTATTTAAGCTTAGATCCGAGCGTGCTCCAACATTTACGAGAGCCGCTCAGATCTAGAGCTTGGGACGAGTTTTGAGAAAGGGGGGAGACCCCTATTTATATAGGCGGCGGACTCTCCCCTTTTCTCAAAATCCGATGTGGGACTAATTATTTGGGTTAGTTAAAATCAAGTTAGTTTGCACTTCACAAAGTGCAAACTTCCGTGAATTTTAACTCACTCACCGTTGAGCTTCAGGATTGATACAACCTATCAATACGTCGAGCGTTCAACGGTGAACGCATAGGAAAAAACCGTTCGTCAATCGGAGTTCGTTTGACCCTCCAATTGAGTGTCCAAAGATCAGTCCTAGGCTAGTTTTTCGCAAAAACTGAGCCGTCATTTGATTCGGCACACTTAGGGTTCAAAACCCTAGAGGTGGGGCCCATGGGTGGGCCCCACGCAACCCGCGCGCGCTGAATTCGCCTGGGCAGAGCCCAGGCCGCGCCCAGGCTGCGCCTGGGCGCGCCCAGGCCCGCGCCTGGGCGCGCCCAGGCCCGCGCCTGGGCGCGCCCAGGCCCGCGCCTGGGCTCTGCCCAGGCGCTGGGCAGAGCCCAGGCGGGCCTGTGCTTTGCCCAGGCTTGCGCCTGGGCTTGCCCAGGCCGAGCCTGGGCTAAGCCCAGGCTTGTGCCTGGCTAGCCCAGGCCGAGCCTGGGCTTAGCCCAGGCAGCGCCTGGGCTAGCCCAGGTAGCCTGTTCTGCCTGGGTCTGGCCTGGTCTGATATTTTGGGCTGTTTTGGCTTTAACTTGAGCATTTGGTGTCCGATTTGGACGCCGTTCGAACCTGGGTTTAGACCGGAATATTTCCGTCTTACCCGTGAACTTTTCTTTGCGTTTATATTATTAAATATTGTATTAAACAATTTAATACACATTTAATCGCTTTTGCATCAAATGCAAAATAGTCCCTATCTAAGCTTAAATTATCATATTGCATCAAATGCAATCATTTCATCCCTTGCATTAAAAATGCAAAATATTCTCCCTAACTAATTCCTACCTATTACTAGACGAAGCGTTGCACTCTGTGTGAGACCCTACAGCCTGACCCTTACAACAGGTTGGGCTCGAAGCCCTATACGGCAGTGACCACGAGCAGTGGTTGCCGTCCCTGCTTCAGGAATCATCATTATGTGGTTGACTCATTGACATGCGTATTATCGGGACCACCTGACTGTTTCCGTGATGATTTCCGCAGTTATAATCTCTTCGTCTAAATTGTGTCGTGTAGATCAAGTCTGGGGTACGGTCAAACTGTCAACCCCAATAACTTGACTCCGGTTAGTTTCTATCGATCTTTAGTTAACTAATGTTGGACTTCTTCCAACATACTCTGCGCAGAGTTTTTACTAAAGACCGAACTAACTCTACGACACTAACTCCCATTGACCGGGAGAGACGAATCCTCTCTTGGTCATTACTCGCCTCGTACGTTTCAAGTGACACCCAATCAATAGACCTTTCGATAGTCCTTGCCTCGAAGCTAGGTCAGTTGATATAAGTGGCACCGTTCACGCACAGGTTTGTCAAAATGACCTCAAGTCAAAAGACCAACTATCCTATCATCACTCAGAGTTATCACTGACAGATTGGTCAATATAACCATATGATAACTCTAGTGGATCGTTCAGTGAACTCATTCTAATGAGCACCTGTGTCTCGTCTTCGACTTCGCCAAGTCAAGCGATCATGAGATCATCGCCATCGCTAAACGGTGAAGACTAAGACACAATGGTCTATCCGATGTTTCGATATCCTTGTCTCGAAACATCTACGACCACGAACCATTTTAGACTTATGCTACAGACGGTCAAACGTTTCTCCATGATCGAGATACTCATCTCGATACCCGTTTGACCTTGCATAAAGTCTCAGGACTTTACCTAAGTTGATATCTAATGTTGACTACATTACAATATGACTTAGATAAATTATTACCAAACAGCTTACTGTTATTTCGAACAAGATGTTTGTGCTATTCACACAGGAATAAATGGCCTCGAGGGCATAATATTCCTACACTCACGACCTTAAACGAGCACTTGTCGGGAGGCAACCCGACGGTTATTGCTTTATTTTTACTTTTTCTTTATTTTTGTTTTAGAAATTTTTAGTGTTTTGAGTCGTTCGCCTAAAAATTTTGTGATAACGGGTCCTATTTTTCTTGACAGGAGAGGAGATAGGTAAATCCATCATGAGGAGGATGAACGAGGTGATAAGGAGCGCCCCAGGAAGGCGCTCGATGCTTAGGAGGAAGATGAAATCGACTGGAGGAAGAAAGACGGAGTCTAGAGCCCAAACGAAGACAAACAGCAGAACACAAGGCTCACTCGGCCGAGTATACTAGTCACTCGGCCGAGCACACAAGTTCGTCCGGCCGAGCCGCCCACGAACGAGGGAAGTCTGCTGTACCCAACTCTCTGTTTATTTTTCCGATTTCAGTACAATTGCCACTCGGCCGAGTATATAAATTCATTCGGCCGAGTAGAACTGATACACTCCTTGGGCGAGTCTTGCCGAGTAGCTTGAGCCACTCAACCGAATGGACTTACTCCACTCGGCCGAGGTTGGCAAGGCCACTCGACCGAGTCATTAGCGGGGGAAAATTTCCCAACATTTTTTGCTGAGTTCACTCGGCCGAGCGACCTAGTCACTCGGCCGAGTCGTAACTTTTGTTATATAAAGGGCCGGGGGGCGCATTTTTCGAAACGAAATAATCCGCTCGCCTCGCCCGACCCTTCGCATTCCCCTCGCCCGCTCGCCTCGCTCGCGCCCCCACTTGCCCAACCGCCCACCTCACGCCGCCGCTCGGCCAGCCACCGCCGGCCGAGCCCCGCCGCGCCTCGCCCGAGTCGCCGCCGGCGGCCACCACTCCGGCCACCTCCGATAACCCCAATTTTCGCCTTTTTCTCCTCTTTTGTGTGTTTTTCGAGGATCCATGTGCTTAACAAACCCCAAACCCAAATTAATTTCTATTTCTATCTATTATACCCCTAATGCCCCATACGTTTTGAATATTACCCGCTGATATCTCCATTTCATGCGCAGGTCATTTTTGGGAGCTTAGGGGAGCCCATGGGAGCTTCTAGGGACTGATTTGGGCTGCGTGGAGGCGTCGTCTTCGCACGCTTCCATTGATTTGCACTCGCGGTGTGTCGTGGTATACTCTTTCCTTTATTTTACGCACGCCGCACTTTTCACGCTTTTCGGTGCACGCTCGGGGCCCATATGCCGCCCCGGACACGGCCGAGGTCGAGGAGAGCTTCCGCCAAGCGGAAGCGGTCGGACGATGCCGGCCCCTCCCACGAGGTGGAGGACTCTCCTCCGCCTTCTCCCACACACCCCATCCACCCCGCACAGCCTGCAGCGCCCGCACAGCCCGCACAGTCACCCCCTGCCGCTCCACAGCCACCACCTCCGGCTCCACTTGTCAGGCCGCTCGGGATTACGTTCCGAGACGACGCACACCGCGCCGTCTTCGAGCGTATCTCCCAGCGCTCGATCGTACCCTCCAGGTTCGCACACCTCGCTGACCTAGGACGCCTGGGGGTACTAGAGGGGATGCTCACGTTGTACGACAACGTGGGCTGGCGAGATTTCTTTCAGGTGTCGGCGGACACGTTTATCCGCCCGACACTTGAGGTTCTTAGTTCGATCGCCCGGACCGACGAGGGATGCTCGTTTCGGTTCATGGACCGGGAGTGCCAGGTCACTCTCGGTATGATGAGAGCTTTCTTCTCGTGGCCCGACGTCCCCGGGGCCGACCGAGGTTACGCCCCCACCCATATCCCCCCACCTTCCTTCGACGCCGACGCCTTCTGGGCCTGGATTACGGTTCCCCACGCTGCCTTTGACCCTAGTAGGGCCAAGGCCTCGGCCATTGTCCATCCTTGCCTCCGTATAGCTCAGCGCCTTATGGCGACGACCTTTTTGGCCAGATATGAGCCGGGTACGATGTCCACGCCAGAGCTCTACATGCTCTACGCGATGACACGGCCCAGAGCTCTATCTAGGGATGGCGATGAGCTGGTCCCAGCCGTCGTGATTGATGTCGCGGCATGGTTTTTGGACCGCATCATCGTATCGGTGGGCGCTCGCTCACCGATATGCTGCGGCGGTCTGATCACCTTGCTCGCTCTTATGACCGGAGAGGACTTCCCTGACGACCTGCGACGAGCTCCGGGCCCCACTTCTCTGTCGATTGATGTTATGGCCCGGATGAAGATGCTGCGTCTGCACGGTGAGCGACACTGGGTCTGGCTGCACGGCCCTTACGGTGCCGATTACATGATTCTTCCGAGCCCAGCTCGGACTCAGATTGCACCGGCCTAGGTGGACTGGCTCCCTACGATGGATGTTCTGATCCCAGCCGCATACGTGCTCGAGGCCGAGGAGGCCGAGCAGGCTCACGCTACCCACGCTGCCCACGCTGCCCCCGCAGACCCTGTTGCACCTGCCGCGCCTGCTGCCCCTGTTGACCCCGTGGACCCTCAGCCGATCCCAGATATTTCCACTGCTCCAGACACCTCTGTCCCCACCTCTGTCGGTGTCGGGAGTACCTTAGCTGAGCCCGCTTCCACTGCTTCCACGCCTACGCTCACCACCACTCCCACTACCACTGCTGGCCCTCTGTCCGTCGAGCCTCTTTGCTCCGCACTTCCCGCGCGCCCACTGACCTTTGTTGAGAGTGGAGAGCCCTCGTTTGCCGCGGTCGTGGAGACCATGGCTAGCATGATCTTCGCTGGGGTTGCGCCTTTTGGACCACACACTTCCTCCCCAGCGGTAGTCACCTCTGTCTCCACCGCTGCTGTATTTTCCGAGAGTGTCGTGGCGTCTGTCCACACTTCTGTGCCACCGACCTCTCTGGCCGCCTCGCTACCACTTTTGTACTCTTCTTTCGCTGCTGCTGCCTCCACTTCTCACCAGCCGGTGCCCCGGCCTCACACTGAGGCCAGGCCCACATTTGCGAGCGCAGCACCTTTCGTTCCCTTCCCTGCTGAGCCCATCACCTACACGACCCGAGTGCGCCAGCCCCGACCTGCACAGCACAGACCGGTGCGTCCCTCTGCACCACCTCCCCCTGACACTGTACTTCAGAGCATACGTGCTCTCGATGGGGCGGTGAGTGGCCTCAGAGGTGACCTTAGGACCTTGTCCTCCACCGTCTCCGCGATGGCTGGCCGCTTTGACCTGCTCCCGCAGATTCACTACTGTCTTACCCAGGTCCTCGAGCGTCTCCCCCGCGTACCCGTACCCACCCAGCAGGTTCCCACCCCCACTCCCACACACACTCAGCCTGCTTCCACTCCCACACCCACCCCAGCTCAGCAGCCACCACCACCACCACCACCTCCTCCGCCTCAGGACGGAGACGGTGCATCGCCACGTTCTTAGGCACTCTTGATGCCATCGCTTCTTTTTGCCGTCGTGCTGCCCGTCTCTGCTTGGTCCTGATGCACTTTTGTCCACCCCCTCCCCTCACTGTTATTATGATACGCATTTTCTATATATATCTTCATATATCCTTTTTGGGAGAGAGGGAGAGTTTTTGGTGCCACACCTATATACCCGTATCACTCCTTTATTTGCATGCATCATGTCTGCGTCATATTTTTCTTTCTTATTTTTCTTTTTTCTTTTATTTTCTTTATTTTTCATCATGCATGCATCCTCACTTGCCCCTCCCATTACTTGTCTCGCGGTGTGCCACACTTTGCACATTGAGGACACTGTGCCATTTAGCTTGGGGGAGTGAGTTCTCACGTTCTTTTTCGATTTGCCACCTTTATTTTTAGTTTTTTCACGCCGTTTTCCGTTTTTACACTTATTTTCATCATTTTTTTCTTTTATTTTACCATGCATCACGTTTTTCTTATTTTCTTTGTGTGCTGCATTGTAAATAGTTTTATTTTCCCCTTTATCTTTATTTCTTTTTCATCTCATGCTAGAGATGACTTTTCTGTGATGATGATTACGTGGCGTTAGCTTTCTCTATATGCATTCTATATTTGTCATGTCTTAGCTTTTATTTCTGATATCATATGCTATGACATTGCCTTGCATTTAGGAATAGTAACCCACACTTTTCCACATGAAAATGGATGAAGTTTTATTATTAGCTGAGTCTGAATATTCATATGTATGCTATCGCAGAAAACACACCAAGATTCACGCATTGAATGCTTATATCTGGAGTACCGATTTCTTTTCCTATATCACTTCTATATGCATGATTTGTACATTTCACTTCAGGATGATTGAATGATGTTAGCTATGATAAATCTGGATTAGTTAGCTTTTTTGTGTGATCGAAACTGAGTAGATTAGATTACCCTGCTGAAGTTGTCGTGCATGTCTTATAGAGTGAACCGAGAAATATATTTATTTCTTTCTCCACAAATCTCGAAATCATTTCTCTATTTTAAAATCATTGGTGAATCTCCCCTTAGCGATTCTACTATATGGCATTTCCCCCGCTACTAATTCCTAGCTCCAAAATTCCCAAAACCAAAGAAAAAGAAAAAAAAAGAGAAAATATTCTTGTATATCATTATCTCTCTTTGAGTTGGGATCATTGTGTATATATGCTATAAAAAACAACAAAAGAAAAAGACAAAAGAAAAAGAAAAGAGGAAAAATTCTCAATAAAAGATCCCATCTCACTTTCTTTCTTTCCTCTCTCTTTTCATGTTCATTACTTTTGGAGCTTTATAGAAATGGGGATGTAAATATTTTTTATGCCACCATGCTTATAGATAAGCTTGGGGGAGAGAATCCGATGATGTGTGAGAGAGCGACTACTTGACGTTGCACGACAACCTAGGCTAAGTAATATTCTATACTCGGTGAGATTATTTTTAGCTTCACGAAGTCCAGAAATCTATGCCTAGCACTCATTTCATGAAATCCATACTTTTCTATTCTTTCTATTCTATTGAGTGATATTCTTATACTCCTCATAGAAAGCGTTCAATTGAAAAGTGTGTAATCTGCGATTTGTATACCGCTTTAGATGATTCAGACGATGTTAATTCTAAACCTATTCCGTTTTTCATGATTATATCGTTGTCCGTGGGTTTTCTATTTCTATTTGCACTATTATACTATGATATCAAAATAAAACTCTTTGACATGTGTTTTTCATTCGGTGCATGCTATATGAGTAAGTGAAACCCACGTCCTGAGAAAATGATCTAGCAGCTACCCTCTTCGCTTCTTTCTTTCTTCTTTGTTTTTATTTCGTCTTTCATTTTTTCTCCGTTTTTCATTTTTTTTATTTTTCGCCGTTTTCGTTTTCCGAATCCACCGGGTTCGCCTTTTACTAATCTTCCTCGAGGACGAGTAAGAGGTAAGCTTGGGGGATTTTGATCACTCCTTATTTTACACCTTTTTTTTCCGCATGTTTGCATGCCATTCAGATCGCCCAAATCATGTTTTTCATGATATATCGACGATATTGCGATGCTTTTCACGATTTGTTGTTTTTGTCGAATTTCAGGTGATTTGGAGCGATTTGGAGTGATCTCGAGATGCGCCTACTCCAGAGTGTCACCGACGACCTCCCCGAGGGGTATTTTGCTGTTGGAGAGGAGTGGAAGAAGAAAGAACGTCGCAGGAGCGACGAGGAGGCCAAAACAAGCTGTTTGGGCATTTTTGGTGTCTCACTCGGCCGAGTGAAGGAGTCACTCGGCCGACCAGCGAGACACCGCTCGGCCGACCAAATCAGACACGATTCATATGTGCACTCGGCCGAGCATCGGAAGCCACATCGGCCGAGTGACGAGACCCCGTCCGCCCGAGTGGCCCCCAGACGAAGCCCATCAAAAATCGCCAACTTACTGTTTTCGTCTGCCTGAGCTTCAGAAGACCCACTCGGCCGAGTGGCAAATGCCGACCGCCCGAGTACCAAGAAGCCATCGGCCGAGTGACGACAACTCACTCGGCCGAGTGACTCCCGAAGTGAAGACCCCCGAAGACCCAGACTTACTGGAAATGTACAGGGTTTCTTACTCGGCCGAGCGACTTTGGTCACTCGGCCGAGTGCGACGCGCTGCCTGTAGCGAAAAATGCGGTTTTCAGGCTGCGCAGGGGCAATTTTGTCACAGTTTTTTGGACGATTTTGGGGGTATTTAACCCATATTTTTGACCTAGGTTAGAGAGCTTTTTCCCCTACTTTTTGCAGCTTTTTAGATTAGCTTTTAGCTTTTAATTCTTTTGATTGGAGAGGAGAGAAAAGTTGATATTTGTTGGATTATTGGAAGAACTCTATTGGTTTGCATCTCTCCCCTCTAAAAATACTATTTTTATTGCTTATCTAAATATTGTGATGAATTCTTTTGTTATTTCTATTGATTATTTTTGTGTTTGTGCTATGAATTGTGAGTAGTCTCCACGTCTTGGGGCGCGGGGATGAACCCTACGAGCCCTATTTCATATTTGTGATGAATTGGTAGAAATTTTGCTAGAATTGCTATTAGGGATTAGATTGGGATCAATTTACTACGGATGGCTAGGTATTCATATCGATTGGGATTTGCAAGAGATTGGATCCCAATTCGATAGGAAACCCTAGAAATCCGAATTGGGTTGGAATCGAATTTCCGTAGTATCAGTTTGCAAGAGATTGGACCGATACTAGGGTTTCCGGTTGCAATTCCGTGCCGATACCCGTTTGCAAGAGATTGGACGGGTAGGAACTATCCCAACCTAGGTTGTGGCCCGAGTTTGCACGAGAGTGGGCTCGGGGCGCGATTGAACGATGATGTTGATCCTAATGCTAGCTTCCCTAGGCTAGGGTTTGCAAGAGATTGGACCCGAACCTAGGATAGCTATAGACCGGCAACAGCGCGAGAGCGTGAGCTAGGTTCTACATTCAGTTGCAACTAGTTCATCCGAATTTCTACCCTAGCAATGTTGACACCGATGAACCACATTGACGAGATACGGTGAGTAGCGGGGATTCCCCATTCCCTAGACGTTCTTTATTTGATTTGATATTTCCGTACTTTGTCTGACGATTGTGACAGGATCGCCAAAGGCAAATTTCTCTCTTTTCTCTTCTTGATAGCCAGGTTGATTAGAGCAAGCACGGTCATTCGTCCTCCCTGTGTTCGATAACCCGCTCGCCGCTATACCGTGCGCTTGCGGTAAAACTACAACCTTCGCTCCGGGACGTGTATCCGGGGCGCGATCAACCATCTACACTTGGTGGAGTTCTCTTACAACAACAGCTTTCAGGCGTCTATTGGCATGGCGCCTTTCGCCGCATTATATGGGAGGAAATGTCGATCGCCATTGAGTTGGGATGACGTTGGTGATCGGGAGTTGTTGGGACCTGAGATGATTGTGGAGGCCGTGGATGTTGTCAGGAATATTCGGGAGAGGCTGAGGATTGATCAGGACCGTTTTAAGCATTGGACTGATGCTAAACGCCGTCCTTTGGAGTTTCAGCCTGGGGATCATATGTTTCTGAGGATTTCCCCGACTCGTGGAGTGATTCGTTTTGGGAAGCGAGTGTAACGACCCGCTCTCGGGGGCCCCTTACTTATTTGATATTTGCGCAGGTCCTGCAGTTTACCAGTGAAAACAAAATAGCCACAATCCAGAGATGTACCAATACTCAAACCAGCGTGAATTATTACAGTCCAAATTAAAATACAACAGCAAGCAGCACTCTCTCACCAATACATCAAGGAAATACAGAAAGGAAATGCGGAAAGGAAATACATAACATAGCACACTCACACCAATACAAACAGCTAATATTCTGCAGTCTCCGGGTCGTATTCTGGCTCTGTAAACTCAGGGACAATTTCTTCAACCTGGTCGTCGTCTGTCGGTGCCATAAATGGAACCGAAGGTAAGTCACAATAATTCTAAATATAGAAAAGAAGCAGTGCACAAGTATGGCAAAAGTAACTACATACGAGCAAACCAGAGTGAGAAGTAAAGTACTGAGCAACAACTGTACACAACTGAGCAGTAAAAGTAAACTGAACTGGATAGGATAACAACTGTACTATGGTAGAGCAAGTGTGGAGCAGGCTAAGCAAGAGAAACATGCTACCGTTGTAGCTAAAGATACGATAAATAAGGTACTCTGACTGCACAAGTGTAGTAAGTAACGTACATGGAACGTGTAGGGTAGCGGTGACTGTATTAGCTAAAGATAGGGTGATAGTGATGAAGATCGATGGTGTTACATAATCATGATTCACATCCTTGCGGTCCAGCGGAACACGGCCAGGGAAGTGACTAAGTCAGGATCACTACCCCAAGTCTAGCAAGGGTGATCCAACAAACTTAGCCAAGCACATTGACCGGATCATGGTCCATTGAAGGAGCTTATCATTCTTATGTGTGCCATCGGTAAAAACTTATACGCTAAACTACGTGACTCAAGTCGGAGAGTACAATATGTGACCATCAAGTCCATCTCTTGCCTGGGCGCGACCCAGACGAATGCCGAAACACAGGCACGGTACATGTATTTTGCCGAAACACAGGCAGCGGGACGGTATGCCGGAACACAGGCAGCGGGACGGGAAGATTGAACTCCAGTCACTCCCATACTCTCTCAAACTATGAGTTACCCCAAAACCCCAGTGAAGTGTCAAGTGTTCTATGTACATGTTTATACGGGATGTTCCACAAGATGTTTCATGAGATGTTCCACCAGATATTCCATAAGATATTCCACAAGATATTTCTCAAGATGTTATCAATTACTTGTTCACGATGATAATTAACCAGGACCACTGGTTTTTAAAACCAGAAAGTAAAGCAGAGCAGATGCTAAGAAATTTGAGGATAAAGACAAGTCCAACAAATATGGAATACAAAAACTGTTGGTTTAAGGGTGGTAGTTTCGGTATTACACAATTTACCCAAGTTGATGTTTGTGTTTAACAACCACCAAAGTTGAAAGTTGGCAAAGTAATCTATAGTTGATTACTTTCCCATTAGATTATGTTTCTAGTTCGGTTCAAGTCAAGTAGCCGTTCGGAGGCTATAGTGGTGTCCTAAGTTCATACGGGTACACTTATCTAATTTTCTAACATTAGAATTAGTCGTGACTTACTAATTTCGAGGCTGTCGTAGCTAGCCGGAACTTGATCTAAGGCTTCCTCTGAAGTAGGTGCACAATAGTTGGTACATGCAACACAAAAACATTGATTAAAACACGCAACGTTCCTATCTAAATAATCTGATCGTTCTGATTTTCAAAACTGGCTAAAACGGTGTCGGAAAACGTTCTAAATTTTTCTATAGCCTAGATATGATGAAAATAATTTTTCTGCAAGAGGAAATATTTTTCAGATGCTTCTGTTAATTTTTATAATTTTTCAAAGCTCAAAATCAATTTAAAATCAATTTTTCAATTACTAACGTATTTATTCAACAATTTATTCCGGATACAATCTACATCGGAATGTTACAAGTGAGCTGTCAAAATGACCGTCTCGGAGAGTTCTTTAACATATATTTTTATCATATATAAGTTTACGTAAAAATAAGAAGTTTTGAATTTTTAAAGGAAAATGACGTATTTAAGTTCTGGGTTCAAAAATTAATTCTGGACAAACTAAGTGTCGGATTGAGATGAAACTAGTGCCATTGGGTCCGGAATATCGTTTCTGATTTTCTGGAGCTATCCGCACATTTTTCTAGCCCTTGTATGATTAGTTATAGATTTATTACTGTAAAACCCTGTTATTAATTAATTAAAAATCGAAAATTACGAAAGTTCGCCATATTTACAAGTTTGCCATTCAAACAACTCACGCTGCTGTCGCCTTCGATCGGCAGCTCCGGGGGCTTTTGCTTGGCCGGTGGCGCGGCTGAGGGCGGCGGACGGCGGCGAGTCTCAGGCGACGTCGGGGGGGTGTCGGGACAGCGGCGACGGCGGCTCAAGAGGCGGCGGAGCGGGGCGGAGCGACAGTTGGCTGTTGGGGGGTCTCTCCGGCGACGTTGGTGGCGGAAAGCGACGCTCGGCGGCGGATGAACGTCGTGGATGGCGTCGGAAGCGGCTGGTGACGGCGGATGGCGGTTGGCGCGGCGGCGGATCGCCGGAGGGAGGGTGAGCGTGAGTGAGAGAGTGTACGAGAGAGAGAGAGAAGAGCGGTAGTTTGGCGGTGAAATTTTTTTTTAAAACAAAATTTTAACTTAGAGATTAAGGGTTAAGCTGTGAATGAAAGGGGTATTTATAGGGTTAATACCCTACTATTTGTAGTTAATGTGGTAGTTAGGAGCTCTTGACTAATTCCAACAATTTTAATACGTTAGGTTAGTCTTTTTGACTAACTTTGGAAAAATTTGTAAAGTGTTTAAACGTGTTAAGCATGGGGGGTTAAGGTAAATGGTAATTAGGTCATAGTAACTAGTTAGGGTAAATGGTGACAGTAAAATTTGTAACGAAAATTACGATTTTGTCCCTACTAGTAAACGTGTCCGAAAAATTATGAAAACATACCCACGGGATCGTATCGTCGTGAGGATCACGAATACGAGATCCAATTTAGGGTTTGAGCTACGGAAATACGTGTTTTAGGCCAAAATGTTTAGGAAGCGGGTTTGCGGGTTATCTATCGATTTGACTTCAGAAAATTACGAAATTAATGTGGAGAGTCCTAAATGATCATAGTATGCTACTGTAGAAGTTTGAAAACGTTTTGAAGACGTTTGTATAGAAAATAAATTCGTCGAATCAAAACGGTAATTTTGGGAGATGAATTTTAACAGAAATGTTTTGGGCATTTGAGGAAATATGAAATTGCTGAAATACTTTATAATAAGTCTAGTATTTCAAAATATTTTTATAAGAATTTTTTGGAATCAGTTTAAAACTCCTGATCAACCATTATAAAATAGTTATAATAATTTTGAAAATAGGTTAAATATGTAAATATTTGTCTTGACGAAAACAGACCGTTACATTCTACCCTCCTTAAAATAATTCCGTCCTCGAAATTTTCGAACTTTCTAAAACAAATAATTTTTGTTATGAAGAAGCTCAAGCAAATAAATGATAATAGTGATCTAATAAATCAGGCTGTAAATAACATGAAATATAATGTGATATCATAGCATCAAGAAAACAAGAGATGATGTTTATGAATACTTACTATTGATATCACCATAGCTTCCGTAACTAGTCTCGTAAATAGTAGGATTATCCGACTCGGTAAATAGGTATGGGTAGCGTTCTCGCATCTCGTCTTCTCGCTCCCAAGTAGATTCTCCAGGTGAGTCGTGGCGCCACATTATCCTGACAAGGTTGATCATTTATTCTTGAGGGTCTTCTGCCGTCGGTCCAGGATTTTGACTGGTTGTTGTTCGTAAGATTGATCCGGACGAACAACAATCTCGGAGTAATCCACAACATGACTAGGATCACTCACGTAGCGTCGAAGTTGTGAGACATGGAAGACTTCATGTACTCCTTCCAATGCAGGTGGCAAAGCAAGGCGATAGGCCACCTCGCCTACTCGTTCCAAAACATCAAATGGACCAATGTATCTAGGACTGAGCTTCCCTCTCCGTCCAAAACGAATCATCCCACGATTCGGAGAGATCTTCAAGAACACATGATCGCCAGGCTGGAATTCCAAATGTCGACGCTTTGCATCTGCCCAATGCTTGTATCGATCTTGAGTCAACTGTAGTTTCTCTCTGATGGTCCGGACTACTTCTACTGCTTCGATAATCAAGTCTGGACCGATGAGCTCTCGATCACCAACGTCGTCCCAACTCAAAGGAGAACGACACTTCCGGCCATATAGCTCTGCAAAGGGCGCCATACCAATGCTGGCCTGATAGCTGTTGTTGTAAGCAAACTCCACGAGATGAAGATGGTCTTCCCAAGATCCCTTGAAGTCCAGCATACACGCACGCAACATGTCCTCCAGGATCTGTATGGTGCGTTCCGATTGGCCATCTGTCTGAGGATGATAAGCTGTACTAAAGCTTAAGTGGGTCCCCAGACTTTCCTGTAAGCTCTTCCAAAAGTGAGACGTGAATCGTGTGTCTCTGTCAGAAACAATACTGACATGGACACCATGTAATTTCACTATCTCCTCCATGTACTTCTTAGCAAGCACTTCAGTTGACTGGCCCACTCTGAAAGGAATAAAGTGTGCTGACTTGGTCAATCGATCAATGATCACCCAGACAGCATCATTATGCTTCGTACTCTTGGGCAGTCCTGTTACGAAATCCATCGTGATGTGTTGCCACTTCCATTCTGGAATAGGCAAAGGTTGTAACAAACCGGCAGACCGGTGATGTTCAGCCTTCACTTGTTGGCACACTATGCACTTCGCTACACTCCGTGCGACGCTTCTCTTCATACCATGCCACCAGTAGTGTTGTCGCAAGTCTTGATACATCTTTGTACCTCCTGGATGGATGGAATATGGAGAACTATGAGCTTCCTCCAATAGAGCTTCTCTGACGTCTCCAGATGGTACACAGATGCGGTTGCCGAATCTCAAAGATCCGTCCTCATGGATCTTGAATTCAGGCCTTTGACCTGCTATCACCATGTCTCTGATCCTTTGCAGCTTCTCATCTCCTGCTTGGGCAGCTTTGATCTTGTTCACCAAATCCGACTGGATCTGGAGGTTGAGCAATGAAGACGTTTTTCCGGGCAATATGACATCCATCTCCATGGCTCGAATCTCATGTCGCAACCTCCATTGTGATGTGAGAGTCATCACTGCAGGGAGACGACTTAATGCATCTGGTACGACATTGACCTTCCCAGGATGGTACTGAAGGTCAATATCATAATCCGCCATCAGTTCGATCCATCGTCGTTGACGCATGTTGAGCTCCTTCTGGGTGAACAGGTACTTGAGACTCTTGTGATCGGAAAATATCTTCACATGCTCGCCCAGTAAGAAGTGTCTCCAAATCTTCAGGGCAAAGATAACTACCGCCAATTCTAGGTCATGAGTGGGGTAGTTCTTCTCATGGGTCTTCAGTTGTCTGGATGCATAGGCAACGACTCGGCCATGCTGATGCAGCACACACCCAAGTCCTTTGCCAGATGCATCGCAGAAAACTTCGAAACCTCCGGTCCTGTCTGGGATGACCAGAATCGGGGCCGAAGTCAATCTTCTCTTCAGCTCCTGGAATGCATCCTCACAAGCCTTTGACCAGACAAATGCTACGTCCTTCCTTGTTAATCGTGTCATAGCTCCCGCGATCTTCGAGAAGTCTTGGATGAATCGTCTGTAGTAACCAGCCAGTCCCAAGAAACTTCGAATTTCAGTCACAGTCTTAGGGACAGGCCAGTCTCGAACATCAGCTACCTTCTCGGGATCGACGGATATTCCTTCTCCTGATACGATGTGGCCCAGAAAAGCCACCTTGTCAAGCCAAAACTCACACTTGCTGTATTTGGCATACAGTTGGTGTTGTCTTAGCGTTTCCAAGACCTTCCTCAGATGTTCTCTGTGCTCCTGAGCGTTCTTCGAGTAGATGAGGATGTCGTCGATGTAGACAACTACGTACTTGTCCAGATGGTTGTACAAAACCTGGTTCATGAGACTCATGGATACAGCAGGCACATTAGTCACACCAAATGACATTACCAAGAATTCGTAGTGTCCATATCTGGTCCGAAAAGCAGTCTTGTGGACGTCCTCCTTCTTCACCTTCACTTGATGATATCCGGTCTTCAGGTCCAACTTCGAATATACGCTCGATCCACCAAGTTGGTCGAAAAGGTCGTCGATGCGGGGCAGAGGATACTTATTTTTCACTGTCAACTTGTTCAGCTCGCGGTAGTCGACGCACATACGCTGGGATCCGTCCTTCTTCTTCACGAGCAGCACCGGGGCACCCCATGCGGATACACTGGGTCGTATCCATCCTTTCTGTATGAGATCATCCAGCTGAGCTCGAATTTCTTCAAGCTCAGGTGGTGCCATGCGATAGGGTCCCTTGGATATCGGCTGTGCACCTGGTACAAGATCAATGGTAAATTCGAGACCGCGATCTGGAGGCAAACCTGAGAGTTCATCCGGAAATACGTCCAAGAATTCTCGCACTACTTCTGGTTTCTCTTGCTTGACGTCCATTGCAGTCGCAACTGCCTCTGAAAGTTTGGCCTGAAACTTCACTGGTCCTTCCGATCGGCTTCCGCTGTGGAATTCGAACTTAGGATGGTTGGGTATTTCGAATTCTACCCTCCTTTGACGACAGTCAATGGTGGCATGAAATGTCCCTAACCAATCCATCCCAAGAACATCATCAAAATTTGGCATCTCTATCACCATGAAGTCGGCGAAAAGGTCTCGTCCACAAATTACTACAGAACAGTGAAAGCATCCGTTAGTTATTGGTAGGGAACCGCCAGCGGTTTCAACCTTCCAACGAGAAGTCAGAGATTCAACAGGAACGGCATGTGTTTTGACGAATCGACTGGCCAAGAAGCAATGTGTAGCTCCCGAGTCGAATAAAGTGAGGGCAGGTTTACCAGCTACTAAGACGATACCTATGGTTACGAGAATCTTGTCTAAGTTTATGGCTTCTAGATAATAGAACTTAATGCTGAAAGGATATTCCATACCTGTGATCACTTGGTCTGTAGCTTCGGCCTCTTCCACAGTCATAGTATAAGCTTGACGCCTTGGAGGGGGCGCCTGTGGTCGAGCTTGCTGGAATGCTTGCTGCTGAGGGGGGAGTGGTTGTCGTTGCTGAGCAGGTGGTGGTGGTCGCTGTGGAGCATTCCTGGCAGGGGCATTAGCTGGAGCAGGGTTGGGAGGTCGAGGCTTTCTCTCAGGACAATCCCTTGCACCATGGTCCTTCGATCCACAGATCAGGCAAAGGTTCAGATAGAGCCGGCATTCGGTCCGAAAGTGTCCTGGTTTCCCACAGTGATGACACACCGGACGTGGTGGTGGGGCCTGTCTCTTGAATTGAGTCTGCTGGGTAGGCCTGTACACCTGGTTGGATGGGGGTCGACGGTTGGATCCGACAGCAGATGTTGGAGGTGGTGGCCTTCTGGGAGGGGCAGCCATCTCACGCTTTCCTTCTCTTTCAATGAACTCATGTTCACGAGCTACAGCAAGAACCTCAGTATGTGTGTAGAGTTGGCGTCCAATCAAGTTACGACGGATCTCGATGTTTAGCCCTTGCTTGAAGCGTTGAGCTCGGGTCAGAGGGGTGGCAACCATCCCGGGAGCAAAACGGCTAAGCATGGTAAATTTGGCATCATACTCTTCCACTGTCATGGTACCTTGCTTCAGACCGACGAACTGAGCTTGCAGTTCCATCTGAGCTTCAGGTGAGAAGTACTGGGTGTTGAAGTGTTCAGTGAATGTTGCCCAATCGATTGGTCGTTGCAGTCGAGCTTCAGCAGAGTTCCACCAGATTCTGGCTCCATCAGTTAGTTGGGACTTGGCAGTGTCCACCCAAGCATGTTCCCCAATCTGAGCAGCTCTCAGATTATCTTCAGTGCTTTGCAGCCATTCCTCGGCTTTCAGAGGGCCATCGATGCCATTCCAGGTCTTTGGGCGAAGTGACCGGAATTGTTGAATGCCTCCTCCAGGCTTCTGTTCTCCTCGGATAGCTTGAACCATCTCCCGTAATGCGAGATCCGAAATTTGATGCACAGTGGGAGGTGGTCCGTTGTTGGTCTGGTTGCTAGCTCCAGATTGGTCAGCTCCGTTGGGACTCTCATAGGTGTTTCCGTCCATTGTTTTGAATGTCACACACCTGCATACATAGGGAGATGTCAGCTTAGTCGAGTATCATATACGGTACATCCTGATTTTACTATATTGTTCACGAGGTATTTTGCGCGGACCTGCATGTGCCACCAAACTTGTAACGACCCGCTCTCGGGGGCCCGTTACTTATTTGATATTTGCGCAGGTCCTGCAGTTTACCAGTGAAAACAAAATAGCCACAATCCAGAGATGTACCAATACTCAAACCAGCGTACATTATTACAGTCCAAATTAAAATACAACAGCAAGCAGCACTCTCTCACCAATACATCAAGGAAATACAGAAAGGAAATGCGGAAAGGAAATACATAACATAGCACACTCACACCAATACAAACAGCTAATATTCTGCAGTCTCCGGGTCATACTCTGGCTCTGTAAACTCAGGGACAATTTCTTCAACCTGGTCGTCGTCTGTCGGTGCCATAAATGGAACCGAAGGTAAGTCACAATAATTCTAAATATAGAAAAGAAGCAGTGCACAAGTATGGCAAAAGTAACTACGTACGAGCAAACCATAGTGAGAAGTAAAGTACTGAGCAACAACTGTACACAACTGAGCAGTAAAAGTAAACTGAACTGGATAGGATAACAACTGTACTATGGTAGAGCAAGTGTGGAGCAGGCTAAGCAAGAGAAACATGCTACCGTTGTAGCTAAAGATACGATAAATAAGGTACTCTGACTGCACAAGTGTAGTAAGTAACGTACATGGAACGTGTAGGGTAGCGGTGACTGTATTAGCTAAATATAGGGTGATAGTGATGAAGATTGATGGTGTTACATAATCATGATTCACATCCTTGCGGTCCAGCGGAACACGGCCATGGAAGTGACTAAGTCAGGATCACTACCCCAAGTCTAGCAAGGGTGATCAAACAAACTTAGCCAAGCACATTGACCGGATCATGGTCCATTGAAGGAGATTATCATTCTTATGTGTGCCATCAATAAAAACTTATACGATAAACTACGTGACTCAAGTCGGAGAGTACAATATGTGACCATCAAGTTCATCTCTTGCCTGGGCGCGACCCAGACGAATGCCGAAACACAGGCACGGTACATGTATTTTGCCGAAACACAGGCAGCGGGACGGTATGCCGGAACACAGGCAGCGGGACGGGAAGATTGAACTCCAGTCACTCCCATACTCTCTCAAACTATGAGTTACCCCAAAACCCCAGTGAAGTGTCAAGTGTTCTATGTACATGTTTATACGGGATGTTCCACAAGATGTTTCATGAGATGTTCCACCAGATATTCCATAAGATATTCCACAAGATATTTCTCAAGATGTTATCAATTCCTTGTTCACGATGATAATTAACCAGGACCACTGGTTTTTAAAACCAGAAAGTAAAGCAGAGCAGATGCTAAGAAATTTGAGGATAAAGACAAGTCCAACAAACATGGAATACAAAAACTGTTGGTTTAAGGGTGGTAGTTTCGGTAGTACACAATTTACCCAAGTTGATGTTTGTGTTTAACAACCACCAAAGTTGAAAGTTGGCAAAGTAATCTATAGTTGATTAATTTCCTATTAGATTAGGTTTCTAGTTCGGTTCAAGTCAAGTAGCCGTTCGGAGGCTATAGTGGTGTCCTAAGTTCATACGGGTACACTTATCTAATTTTCTAACATTAGAATTAATCGTGACTTACTAATTTCGAGGCTGTCGTAGCTAGCCGGAACTTAATCTAAGGCTTCCTCTGAAGTAGGTGCACAATAGTTTGTACCTGCAACACAAAAACATTGATTAAAACACGCAACGTTCCTATCTAAATAATCTGATCGTTCTGATTTTCAAAACTGGCTAAAACGGTGTCGGAAAACGTTCTAAATTTTTCTATAGCCTAGATATGATGAAAATAATTTTTCTGCAAGAGGAAATATTTTTCAGATGCTTCTGTTAATTTTTATAATTTTTCAAAGCTCAAAATCAATTTAAAATCTATTTTTCAATTACTAACGTATTTATTCAACAATTTATTCCGGATACAATCTACATCGGAATGTTGCAAGTGAGCTGTCAAAATGACCGTCTCGGAGAGTTCTTTAACATATATTTTTTTCATATATAAGTTTACGTAAAAATAAGAAGTTTTGAATTTTTAAAGGAAAATGACGTATTTAAGTTTTGGGTTCAAAAATTAATTCTGGACAAACTAAGTGTCGGATTGAGATGAAACTAGTGCCATTGGGTCCGGAATATCGTTTCTAATTTTCTGGAGCTATCCGCACATTTTTCTAGCCCCTGTATGATTAGTTATAGATTTATTACTGTAAAACCCTGTTATTAATTAATTAAAAATCGAAAATTACGAAGGTTCACCATATTTACAAGTTTGCCATTCGAACAACTCACGCTGCTGTCGCCTTCGATCGGCAGCTCCGGGGGCTTTTGCTTGGCCGGCGGCGCGGCTGAGGACGGCGGACGGCGGCGAGTCTCAGGCGACGTCGGGGGGCGTCGGGACAGCGGCGACGGCGGCTCAAGAGGCGGCGGAGCGGGGCGGAGCGACGGTCGGCTGTTGGGGGGTCTCTCCGGCGACGTTGGTGGCGGAAAGCGACGCTCGGCGGCGGATGAACGTCGTGGGTGGCGTCGGAAGCGGCTGGTGACGGCGGAGGGCGGTTGGCGCGGCGGCGGATCGCCGGATGGAGGGTGAGCGTGAGTGAGAGAGTGTACGAGAGAGAGAGAGAGAAGAGCGGCAGTGAGGCTGTGAAATTTTTTTTTTAAAACAAAATTTTAACTTAGAGATTAATGGTTAAGCTGTGAATGAAAGGGGTATTTATAGGGTTAATACCCTACTATTTGTAGTTAATGTGGTAGTTAGGAGCTCTTGACTAATTCCAACAATTTTAATACGTTAAGTTAGTCTTTTTGACTAACTTTGGAAAAATTTGTAAAGTGTTTAAACGTGTTAAGCATGGGGGGTTAAGGTAAATGGTAATTAGGTCATAGTAACTAGTTATGGTAAATGGTGACGGTAAAATTTGTAACGAAAATTACGATTTTGTCCCTACTAGTAAACGTGTCCGAAAAATTACGAAAACATACCCACGGGATCGTATCGTCGTGAGGATCACGAATACGAGATCCAATTTAGGGTTTGAGCTACGGAAATATGTGTTTTAGGCCAAAACGTTTAGGAAGCGGGTTTGCGGGTTATCTATCGATTTGACTTCAGAAAATTACGAAATTAATGTGGAGAGTCCTAAATGATCATAGTATGCTACTGTAGAAGTTTGAAAACGTTTTGAAGACGTTTGTATAGAAAATAAATTCGTCGAATCAAAACAGTAATTTTGGGAGATGAATTTTAACAGAAATGTTTTGGTCATTTGAGGAAATATGAAATTGCTGAAATACTTTATAATAAGTCTAGTATTTCAAAATATTTTTATAAGAATTTTTTGGAATTAGTTTAAAACTCCTGATCAACCATTATAAAATAGTTATAATAATTTTGAAAATAGGTTAAATATGTAAATATTTGTCTTGACGAAAACAGACCGTTACAGCGAGGGAAGTTGAGCCCGCGATACATTGGACCGTTTGATGTTTTGGAGAGGGTCGACGAAGTAGCTTACCGCTTAGCCTTGCCATCATCTTTGGAAGGAGTTCATGATGTTTTCCATGTGTCGCAGCTTCGTCGATACATCAGCGATCCATCTCATGCGGTGGATTTCTCGGAGATCGCCGTTCGCCCAGATTTGACGTATGACCAGCATCCAGTGCAGATTCTGGACAGGCGTCAGAAGTCACTTCGGAACAAGGTCGTCGATCTTGTTAGAGTGATGTGGCGGCACGGTTCGCCGGGAGAGTCTACTTGGGAGAGAGAAGATGAGATGCGAGAGCGCTACCCACTTTTGTTCCCGGACACGTGAGTGTTGGGAATTCCGAGGATGGAATTTTTCTTAAGTTGGGGAGGATGTAACTGTTGGGGTTTTTGCGGACCCCCAGAGCTCGGATCCGTATCCGTCCTAAGTCGGACGGACCACGGAGGCACAAAAGCGCAGCGGAAAAACCAGAAATCGAAATTTCTACACTAGCTAAACTATTTAGCTAGGCTCTGGGGAGCCAGAACCCAGCCCGATCTATACCGACTTGGAGTGGGTCTGACCACCCCAAGAAGGATCTACACTAAAGCGACTAATTAAAATCTACACTAGAAAATGCTTAACCACATACCCAGAATCTTGGCCCTGGAGCAGGCAAGATGTACCGCACCGTCTTGAGAAGCTCCTCGTGGCCGAGCCGCGTTGACCCGATCTCCCTGAGCCGCCTCGCACCCTCGCACCGATCCGCCCGAGCTGCTTTCGCCTCCGAGCCGATCACACGCGGTAGAAAGTTTCACTTGAGAAGAACCCGCGTCTTAGACGTCCGGATCAGATCCAAACCCCCGTCGTAGTCGTGCTAGGACTACTCCGGAGAATAGGAAAATAGAGAGAGAGAGATTAGTCGCGGATCGAGCTTGCTCTAAAATCTGGAGCTATCCGATCGTTGACTGGTGTGTTTTTCAATGAGGAGAGTGCACCCCTATTTATATAGGGAGTGAGCACTCAACTTCTCGTTGCGGGCAATGTGGGACAATCCCCATGAAGAGAAAAAACAAATTAAGTCATTTGGCTTAATTTCAACTTTAAAGTTAGCCTTTCACAAAGTCAAACTTTAACGAATTAATTCTCCTCACATACTAAACTTCAGACACCAAACAAGCTATCAATCAGAAAAGCTTGGAATGGTGAACGCGTAGGAACTGACGGTGACGAATTTCGACTTCGTTTGACCCCTCAAACAATTGCTCAAAGTTTAGCAATTTACACAAAATTCGTAGCCATCATTAGGGTTTTCAAAAATCCTAAATTGACTTAAGTTACGGGCGCGCCCGCTAGACTTAGCGGGCGTGCCCGCCCAAGGGGGGGAAGGGCGATACATTGGACCGTTTGATGTTTTGGAGAGGGTCGACGAAGTAGCTTACCGCTTAGCCTTGCCATCATCTTTGGAAGGAGTTCATGATGTTTTCCATGTGTCGCAGCTTCGTCGATACATCAGCGATCCATCTCATGCGGTGAATTTCTCGGAGATCGCCGTTCGCCCAGATTTGACGTATGACCAGCATCCAGTGCAGATTCTGGACAGGCGTCAGAAGTCACTTCGGAACAAGGTCGTCGATCTTGTTAGAGTGATGTGGCGGCACGGTTCGCCGGGAGAGTCTACTTGGGAGAGAGAAGATGAGATGCGAGAGCGCTACCCACTTTTGTTCCCGGACACGTGAGTGTTGGGAATTCCGAGGACGGAATTTTTCTTAAGTTGGGGAGGATGTAACTGTTGGGGTTTTTGCGGACCCCCAGAGCTCGGATCCGTATCCGTCCTAAGTCGGACGGACCACGGAGGCACAAAAGCGCAGCGGAAAAACCAGAAATCGAAATTTCTACACTAGCTAAACTATTTAGCTAGGCTCTGGGGAGCCAGAACCCAGCCCGATCTATACCGACTTGGAGTGGGTCTGACCACCCCAAGAAGGATCTACACTAAAGCGACTAATTAAAATCTACACTAGAAAATGCTTAACCACATACCCAGAATCTTGGCCCTGGAGCAGGCAAGATGTACCGCACCGTCTTGAGAAGCTCCTCGTGGCCGAGCCGCGTTGACCCGATCTCCCTGAGCCGCCTCGCACCCTCGCACCGATCCGCCCGAGCTGCTTTCGCCTCCGAGCCGATCACACGCGGTAGAAAGTTTCACTTGAGAAGAACCCGCGTCTTAGACGTCCGGATCAGATCCAAACCCCCGTCGTAGTCGTGCTAGGACTACTCCGGAGAATAGGAAAATAGAGAGAGAGATTAGTCGCGGATCGAGCTTGCTCTAAAATCTGGAGCTATCCGATCGTTGACTGGTGTGTTTTTCAACGAGGAGAGTGCACCCCTATTTATATAGGGAGTGAGCACTCAACTTCTCGTTGCGGGCAATGTGGGACAATCCCCATGAAGAGAAAAAACAAATTAAGTCATTTGGCTTAATTTCAACTTTAAAGTTAGCCTTTCACAAAGTCAAACTTTAACGAATTAATTCTCCTCACATACTAAACTTCAGACACCAAACAAGCTATCAATCAGAAAAGCTTGGAATGGTGAACGCGTAGGAACTGACGGTGACGAATTTCGACTTCGTTTGACCCCTCAAACAATTGCTCAAAGTTTAGCAATTTACACAAAATTCGTAGCCGTCATTAGGGTTTTCAAAAATCCTAAATTGACTTAAGTTGCGGGCGCGCCCGCTAGACTTAGCGGGCGTGCCCGCCCAAGGGGGGAAGGGCGGACCGCCCGCCCGCTGCTCCAGCGGGCGGGCGCCCGCTGCAAGCAACGGGCTGCGCCCGCTGCAACAGCGGGCACGGGCCCGTTGCAACAGCGGGCCGCGCCCGATTGCAGCGGGCGCTGGCCCGCTGCGTGCAGCGGGCCGTTCCCGCTGCATCAGCGGGCGCCCGCCCGCTGCACACAGCGGGCCACGCCCGCTGCTGCAGCGGGACATGCCCGCTGTGCAACGGGCGTGCGCCCGTTGCAGCCAGCGGGCGTTGCCCGTTTGCCTTTGCACATGGGCCTTTTGGCCCAGTGGGTCTAACCCACTTCCCCTTGAACTCTTTCTGCGTTTCTGGGCTCGTTTGAGCTCCGATTTGGACGCGGTTTGAACCTGTGTTTAGACCGGGACGATCCCGTCATCCAGGTAACCCTTTCCAACAAGTTTGTTCCTACAAAATTCGTCGTAACTAATTTACAACATGTTTAGTTAAAGTTAGCATCTAATGCAACGTTGTGCCCCTATTGCTAATGCGACTAACTTTCACAACTCAACTTGTGAATATCATCAAATGATATTTCTCTCTATTCTATATTCCTATTACTAAGACACGAATACTACTCGGTGTGAGACCCTACAGCCTGACCTTACTACAGGTTGGGGCTCGAAACCCCTAGACGACGGTCACTACGAGCAGTAGCTGTCGTCCCTGTTTCAGAGTCATCATAACGTGATCGACCCTTTGACAAAAGTGTCACAGGGTTTGCATTGGCTGTGTCAGTGATGAATTCCGTTAGCTAAAATCCCTTCGTCAAGACTGTGTTATTGTTGGCCTAGGGTATGGTTTACTGTCAACCCTATCAGACAACATTGGTCAGTATACGTCGGTCTTTATTGTATACACGTTGTACTACTTGCAACGTACCCCGGCCGAGGATTAACATAAAGACCGTACTGAGCCTATAACACTAACTTCCCTTTAATGGAAGTGACGAATCCCATCTTAGTCACTTACTCACCTAGAGAGCTTCTGGTGCAACCCAACCTAAGATCTTTCATCAGGACTGGTCCTCGAAGCTAGATCATGGGTCTATGCTATACCGTCCGCTCACAGGTTTGTACAGATGACTTCAGGTCTTAAGGATCAACTAACCTATCATCACCCTAGAGTTATTAAAGACAGATCATTAAAGTTAACCATTTAATAACTCTAACTTGGTCGTTCAGTGAACTCATTCTCCAATGAGCACCTGTGTCTCGTCTCCGACTTCACCAAGTCGAATGACTATGAGATCATCATTACCCGAAGGTAAGACTAAGACACAGTGATCTATCCGATGTGTCGATATCCAGTTCTCGACACATCTACGATCACGAACCGTTTTAGACTTACGTTTCTATTCGGTCTCTTACTTACTCATAATCGAGATCTCATCTAGATATGTGAGGACCTAACTATAAGTCTATGGATATTATCTAAGTATATTAATACAAATGATTTTATACTTAGAATAATACGTACCATATACGGTATGAACAAGACGTATAATCAAGATAAATTGCCTTATGGGCATATATCTTCCTACATCTCCCACTTGCACTTAGGCTATTTATCTCGGTATCTCATGCCGTTATAGCATATCAGTCACTTTGACATTTGATATGGCAAACCTAAGAATGGTTCTACTAATAAGTATCTACAACGAATTTTAATGGATTGAAATTATATCTCTTGATCACACAGGGTTGATCCTTTGAAAAATGATCTGGATCAATTTTCCTAACTTCGTATAGCTAACAGTTGGCTTATACGATTTAGATGTGGGGTCTAACATTTCCGTAAGTCAGTTCTAGCTCACTTCACTTTATTGTGTCAATATGTCAATTACATATTTGACACCCTAAGTCTATATATATATACGATTAAATCAAAACAATTTTGACTTAATGATTTATATAGAAGATTCATTAAAGTGAAAAATCCTTTTTACTTAGTCCGAAAAACGGAACTAAGTATATTAATACGCTCCCACTGACTTTAAGAATTACCTGGTCAAATTTCTTCAACATAATATCTAAATCATATTTAGATTTATGAGCAAAAATAACCATTTGGTAAGTGCCTCAGATGGAATGTACAAGTGTTAGATTCGATTTGACGAATGAGTCAAGTCAAGATCGTTTTAAGGAAACTTGACATTGACTCGTTCAATCAAAACGTCCTACATTGTACTTTATTCCTTTAACCACATTCAGTATTAATTCTTTTAATAACTAAATGCAGATAATCAAGAATTAATCTTGATATGCGTATTATTGTGATCGCACACAATTTATACGCCCCCTGGAACCTATACTTAACTACTGATTGACTTCTAGCATTTTGTCAGCTTCAAAAACAATATTATCGAAGCTATACACCATCATTCGAAAATATACGCAACCATCACAGAAAAGTCACATCCACAGAATTTAAGCCAATTCAATTTCAATTGCAACAATCGAGACATCCATTCCAAAACAACGGGTTCATTAAAAGAACCTTAATTTGTTTATTAAAAATAAACCTTGAGTGCAAAGCACTCATTCATTGTTTTCGATCCTTAAAGATGATACATTTTATTCAAATAAGAAAAATATCATCTCCATCACGATCAGCGTCTCTAGAAGTCTTTGAGCGGTCCCAGCAGCAACTGTTGCTTTAATTGCCGACCGATCTCCGTGCTTCTCCAATCTCCAGTTCTTATCAGCCACCTGTATACAGTACACAGATGTCTATAAGTGTCTCACACTATATGAATGGAAATAATTGCATTTAATTGAATTTTAATTTGTACCTGAGGTAGAGGCATCAGTATGCCCCTTCTTCTTCTCTGCAAGATAGATCTTGCAGTTCCTCTTCCAGTGGCCAATCTTGTGGCAATGGAAGCACTCAGATTTCGACGGGGCCCCTTTGTTCTTCTTATTCCCATTCTTAGCCTTCGCAGGTTGTGGGACCTGCCTCTTCTTCCCTTTGCCTTTCGGCTGGTCGGAAGTAGCAGAGCCAACAACCAGTGCAGTCGGCTTCTTCTCAATCTCCTCAAATTGCCGGAGCATATTGAGGAGACCAGGAAGATCCGTCTCAAGGCTGTTCATTATAAAGCCAGTTATAAAGGGCTTGAACTCGGGAGTTAAAGACTTTAGGATAATGTCTGTGGACATCTCATTGTCCAGGACAAATCCTAACTGGGCGGCGTCCTCTACGTACCCGATCATCTTGATAACATGATCTTGTACGGGTCCTGTCGTCATCTTCGTGCCCCAGAGGTTACTAGTAGCTTCGAACTTGGCAGCTCTGGATCGCTTGCCATACAACTCTTGTGCATTAAGGAGTATGCTCTGAACATCCATATGTTCATGTTTCCTTTGCAGCTCGTTGGTCATCGAAGCTAGAGCAAGGCATCTTGCCTTCTCAGCATCCCTCTGGTACAACTTGAAGGCTTCTTTCTCTTCGTGGGTCGAATCCTCATCGGGCTTATCCGGAGCGTCCTCGAACAATATGTATCCAATCCCAGCTAGGGAAAGGACCAACTTAATGTTCCTAAGCCAGTCTTTGTAGTTGGTTCCATCCAGCACGTTCTTTTCTACCATGTATTTTAGACCTGAGTCCATTCTGCATTTTATAGATACTTTAGTTAGTATATGTTCGTAGTATAGTTTTAATGGTTTTAATAAAACTATATTCTCCTACTAATTTATTTAAAGCCATAATAATAAACAATTTATTATAAAATAATATTTGTGAGAGAGGGATCCGACTACCCTGAGTCTGACAACCTTGAGTGTATCTCAACAAGTTGTCCGACTCTGCAGTCGGTAGACGAACTCGTCATCAATCATATTTACTATGATTCCCTATCGATTTTTACCCCTAGTCATTTGTGATCATGAGTGTGCTCAACCGGATCACAATGGCTAGCCTAGTCGGACCCTTGTTTTCGTGTCTAGCCTGACTTGCCCCTTTGCTCGGTGTATGCACGACGCGCCGGTTTGGGTCAGGTCTTAGACTACATTCTTGGTTAGACTTACGCCGAAGCTCGAGGGATGAGACAACGGTTTCAGTCAGGTTAAGATGTCAATCAAGAAATCGATTTCTATAAGATTGACATGTCACGGCTTGAGTGTAGTTCAACAACCGGAACATGTTTCTTACAGTTGCCAACTCCTAAAACAAGGAGGGCTATGATTTATCTTGAACAAGTTTATTATCGTATTGACTTAGGTATAGTCGATGGACTTACATAGTCATGAATCGACTCCTTGCGGTTCAGCGGACGCGGCCAGGGAATTGACTAAGCCAGGACCACTTGTTATCCAGTCTAGCTAGGTTGGTCCAAAAACTTTAGCCAAGCACATTGACCGACATCATGATCCATTGAAGGAGTTGTCATCAATCTTATGTTTTCCAAACAACTAAATGGCTTTTAATTAAGAGAACTAGTTAATCCTCATCAACTAGTTGATCCTAAAAATTCAAAATTTTTTTAGATTGGTTGAACATCTTTTATTAAGTCCTTATCAACTATAAGGTTCTACGTTCAACTCACTACCCCAATCTAATTAGGATTTTAATAAAACAATTCAACTTAGTCTTTTTTATGAAAATCATTTAATTGAACGTTTTAATGAAATGATTTACAAAACAAAAGGACTACCCTAATCAGGTATTAGGTTCGATGTTGTTTTGTTTTATCAAACATATCATGTCACTATCATGTTTTAATGGCTAACCTAACAAGGTTTGTGTATACATTATACAACATGAAATGAAGCAACTAACTTTATCCGCATAAAAGAAAGTTTCATTTTTAGTGACATATAAAAGGTATTTGCAAGTTTAAAAATTATCTATATAATACAAACATGCAAATCTAAATTTTAACACTTAAAATTAAAGATTAAAATTTTAAAGCCTTCATAAAGATTTTATCGCATAAAACTAGGTCGTACAAAATTATCTAATAATTTTAAACATAGGCCTTTAAAATTTTAACCTTACTTCTAAAATTAAAATGTCACAAAATAATTTTAGAAACCTATATGTAACAAAAAGAAAATAATTTATGTTTCATCTCATGAAATAAAATCATTTCTATGCTTACATATTTTTAAAACAATTTAAAACCCTTTTTAAAAACTTTTAGAAACCTTTTAGAAGCTTTCAAATAAAGTTTAAAAGATCTCTAACTTTATGTAACTAAAGAAAAATTCTTAAATTTCAAAAAATAAAATTTTTCTAAAGTTTACATAAACTTTAAACACTCTTTAAAATTTTTCATATCTCAAAAAAAAATTTTATACAGTATTTAAATGT